>PVLA01004250.1:0-183394 GCA_004027455.1 Hydrochoerus hydrochaeris | reverse complement strand
ATTATTCCTGGAACCCTGGTGATTTTATCTCTCTCTCTAGAATGTCCTTCAGTATTCTTTGCAGAGTTGGATTGGTGGTCACAATCTCCCCCAGTTCCTCTTTGTCGTGGAAATATCTTGTCTCTCCATTAATTTTGAGAGACAGTTTTGCAGGGTACATCATTCTGGGTTGGAGGTTATTTTCTTTCAGGGCTTGGAAGATTTCACTCCAAACTTTTCTTGATTTGATGGTTTGCACTGAGAAGTCTGCTGTGATTTTAATGAGTTTTCCTTTATAGGTAATCTGTTTCTTTGACTGCTTTTAATATTCTGTTCTTGTGATGGATTTCTGGGATCCTGATTATTATATGTCTGGGTGTAGATCTGTTTGGGTTGTAGCTGGCTAGAGTTCTGTATGCCTCTTTTATCTGAACTTCACTTCCGTTACCTATGTTTGAGAAGTTTTCCTTAATTATTTCTGTGAATAGACTTTTTATTTCATTTGTATTTCTTGCTGCATCTTCATTCACATATTTTATTCTTAGGTTATAAATCCTCTTGTTATCTTCTAGCCTTTGTATCATTGCTTCCTTGTTCCTTGTTATTTTTAAGAGATCCTTCCTTTCACGATCATACTTTACAAATCTATCTTCAAGATTTGAAAGTTTGTCTTTGAAGTTTTCCTTAATTATTTCTGTGAATAGACTTTTTATTTCATTTGTATTTCTTGCTGCATCTTCATTCACATATTTTATTCTTAGGTTATAAATCCTCTTGTCATCTTCTAGCCTTTGTATCATTGCTTCCTTGTTCCTTGTTATTTTTAAGAGATCCTTCCTTTCACGATCATACTTTACAAATCTATCTTCAAGATTTGAAAGTTTGTCTTTAGTTTCTGTTAAAAGGTTTTGCCAGGTTTCAATGGAGTTTTTAATTTCCTGATATTCTCTTTAGATCTGTTTCATATATTCTAGGTTTTGTTTATATTCTTCATCAAAGGCTTCTCTCCTTTCTCTGGGTTCCTCTATTCTTTCATTTGTATCTACTTTTAGAGATAGATTAGCCAGGACTTCTTTTATTAATCTTCTTATATCTTGCTTCACCTGAGTTAGAATTTCAGATTTAAATTCAACAATGAGGTCATGGAGGTATTTCTTTATTTCTGATGAGGCTGTCCTGACATTACAGGTTTGCTGCTCTCAACCTCCTCTGCATTTACCTCTGTTGGACACACTTTCTCTGGTTCCACAGTTGGGGACCTTTTGCTCTTTCTCTGTCTTGTCATGTTTCCAGCCCCCTTCAGACAGGTGGGTGGTGGAGGTCTCTGGGCCTTTCCTATTGGTTACAGTTTTTCTGCAGCACACTTGCTAGGGAAGTACTGCCCCCAGTCCGCTGCAGATCTACGAGTTGCACGCTGAGAGCTGGCTCCTCCCCCTATGCCAGTCAACCAGTTTATGCTTCAACAAGTTTGTGTGTTCCCTGGGGATGCCACTGGCCCAGAAAAGCCTCATCCCTGGCTATTGGGTTTCAACCAGGGGCGTGGCCCTGCCTTGGCAAATCCCACCAATCTGCTTTGTACTAGGAGTCATCGGTGGATGCTGCCTCGGGTTTTGATTCAAGTCAGCCCTGCCCAACTCCAAAATGTCGCTCAGCTCATCCTCCTGATCTGGGGAATCCAGTTCCCATCACTCACCAAAGTTCATGCAGCTCAACTGGCTGTTTCCACTCCCTGCCGCAGCGCCTCCTCCAGCCGAGGGTCTGGAGCTCACCAACCCCCGCTCGTGGCAGGGCCGCAATCTCAGCTCGATCATGAGTCACCTGACTCTAAGACGTGCCAGTACAGTGATCAGGGCTTGCCCAGCTCCAGAACCTCTACCCATGCTTATTTTTCTTCTTTCTTTTTTCTTTTTCTTTTTACTCAGTTTCTTCCTGGGTTGTGAGAATTCCTCTCCTTTTGTCTGACTTTCTCCATGTTGCCAGATTCCAGTGTCTGAGTTGTTTTTATTTTTTTTTCTCAGAGAGGCTCTCTTATCGTGCCACCACTCAGTCGCCCTTCTTGCAATCTCTCTGGTTTGGTCTTTAAGACAAAGAAGGATTCATCCTTTACATGGTACTTGCCCTGCCCTCTTGCCCTCCTCAGTATTAGAGATGATCACAGAATGCAGTTTGTAATCTTTGGCAAATTCCCTAGGCTCTCCTAGCCTCCCATAGTCTGGTTCTTAAAGGATTCTTCTGCCACCTGAAAGGTGTCTTTGTGTGTGGAACACTGGAATCTCTAAATCTGTTGGAGAAGTTGTCCAACTGTAAATATGCTCTAAAACATCTGGACAGAATCACTTTCCCATTTTTCAAGTTAATTGTTTAACACTGGCCTGAAGGGCTTCCCCATATCCTTTATTTGTCTTTCTTGTCCTGTTCTAGAGGCTTATTGAGATATGTTTCTTCTTTTGCCCACAGTTCTCAAGACAGACTTCCTGGAGATGAGAGTTGAGGCCATAGGTATGTAGTCTCTACCCTTGATTACAGCATCTTGTTCCAATAAGCCTTGTTTTTGGGATTTGAATTTTTGAGGACTGGGTTAGCATGTAAATCCAGAGAGTAGGAACTTACCTCCATGCCTCAGCTCATTAGTCTAAAATTGCATGGCATTTAAAATTAGTTCCTTTCAATTCCAAGGTTTTATATGATTTAAGTCACCTTCCCCTAGCCTTTCTTTCTCTTCCAGTATAGTTTTATGGCCTTTGAATTGGATGTATTAGATATCCTAGTCTGTGATATTTTGGGCAAGTACACTTGCCTTTCTAAATTTTAGTCTCTTGGTCTGTAAAATGAGTAGTTGGAACCTTCTAACTCTGACAAGTGTTAGATCCATAAAGAAACCAGTAACTTCCTTTTTGATATTTTAACAGGTATCAAGAGGCTACCTCAGTGTCTATAGAGAGACCTCATCCCTTCAGACCATTTAACTATTTGAGTAATATCCACTTGAACATTCATCTTTAGTCCTTTATATTGACCTAATACAGAGTGCTTTCATATCCATTTTCCAGTTCCATACAAATCACATGCCAGAAGCAAGGGGGATAATGTATGTTCTAACTCAAATAAATGAACTAAAGTTCAGAGGAGATAAGTCATTTGCCAGGGTCATAGTATTGAAGGCCAGGGAAATGCCTTTCTCTACCTTGGAGTTCTGATTGCTCATCAGATATCTGATATTATATGGACTAATGCATACATAAAGTAGACCCAAGTATCTGGAGATTGTCTTGTAATGTGATATTTAGTCTTCCTTTTCTCCTTATCTCCGTCAGTCCTCAGAGCTCCATGGGTAGATAACCTCTTTATTGGCTCCCATAAAAATGAAGTCTCAGGAAAAAGAATATTGGAGATACTGTAGGGCCATTGAAAAAATGGTCATGATATAGGTGAGAGTAATTTCAGAAGCCCCAATGTCAAACCTCTACTCTCCTTGGTAAGCATTTTGGAAATCAAAGTTACAATCAAAGGCATAAAATCTCCAGATCTGATTATAGCACCATCTTAGAATTGTTTTATGGATGTCACTCAGAAGGTTAGTTACCAATCCTCGGCTTAGCTATATACCAAGAGAGGCCCCAAAGTTCACTGGCTATTAAGTGTTTAGCCAATCATATTAATTGCATATTCTTTTCTTTCTCTTTCAGATTTTAAAAGCCTTGGCCTTGGGGGAAGCTTTCCAGGTTCTGAAAGGGTCTACTTCAAACCTTGATGTACTGAATCATTGTATGCTGAAGAGCAGCTCCTTCCTGGCCCTTCATCTTCAGGCTCTGGGAATTCATAGAATAAGGGACACGTGTCCTAGACACATGTTTATTTCTCTTTTGTATTCCATTTGCATCCTCTCAGAGGGTCTATCTTTAGCTTCTGTAACACTGTGAAATGGCTGAACTCCCTCTGCAAAAACCAAGATGTCCACTGATGAGTTGAAGAGGGGAGCCTAGTTTTCAACTCCTTCTGAACTTCCTGCTTCCTCAAAAGGCCATTGAACTTGGAAAGATTCAGGGCTAAAGCTCCATCTCAGAGGCTTTCTCTTAACTAAAGGCCACTTGAGTTGGGGCCATTTGCTTACTTTGGGTTGGAGGGAAGTAGGAACATTTCCTGAACATTGGAGAATCTTAATATGCCTCTTACTTATGATATGGATACTGATGCCAGACTGGTGTTCTGGTGCTGCAGTATGTTTCCAAGAACCTGTCTTCTCCTGTGGGGTTAGATGGCATGTGTGATGCCTCAATAGGATCGTCCTCCCATATGAATTTAAGAAAGTGGCCTACCTGCTTTTGCATGCAACCACTTAGAACAAATCCACAAAGCATATTTTGCATATGGAAGTCTACATCTGTTTGGATTATTATTCCTTCCATCTTCATCCTCATCTGACAGCTTCATTTCTAAGCAATTAAGAACAGAAAATGAAAAATCAAAATTGGAAAACATTTCTTTGAAGAAAGCAGACTTTGTCCTGTAGGAGTTCCATTCTTGGGTCATATGCTAGAAAAAATAGTTAAAATGAGTTGAGATGAAGCAGTTATTGCTGTTGTTTCATTTTTGTCTTCTGCTGATAAACTCTTTTCATCTTCTAAAAAAACCAGTTCTTAACCCAGTGCCTATGGATGGAAGAATTCCATAATGCCCTTGAGATGATATACATAATTCCATGATCAGAAGCCTTTTCTGGGCAGAAGAATATCCAGTGAGCCTGTGACCCAATAAATGTTCAGAAGCATAATCCTTGAGATAAAAGACTCTTTAGTAACTGTAAAACTCTTTATTAGAAGGGCTTTTCAAAAGCATTTAGTCCACTAGTCTAGTTTACTGGCAGAGGAAAGTGGCCACAGCAAAACAAGATCTCAGGTCCCCAGGCTCCTAAGCAAGGTTATTTCTATTACACCACACTTACATAGCAAAGATCCTCACATTGGTAACTTTGATGGTCATTATTTTGTGGATTTGGCTTTACCATCTTTGAGCCCCATATATTTGCATCCAATTTGCCATCTCAATCACTGGAAGGGAACTAAATAAAAATCAGTGCAGTGGGTCAGAAATCTGAGGAATAGACCTTTCTGGATCCTGTTTGTTAAAGAGAAGCTGCTAGAGAGAGTGTCAAAGCTTGTGTTCTCCTTAGATGCATGGGCCATAGCTTGTCTTTAGGGTTTATGTAATTATTATGTAATAATTATTATATAGTCCAATATAAGAGAAAGGACTTTCCAACTTGCAAGGTCCTGGTAGTTCACTTGATTAGGGGAAGGAAGAAGCACATATGTCCAAACCTACATGCCTTTGGGACACTGGGACACTTAAAAGTGACCGTCACTTTTAAGACTGTCCATCATCCAGAAATATGTTATTCATGGATTAGGAACATTACCAAACACAGCGAAAGCCTTTGTGAGTATAATTAAGTAGAAAGTTGATACCATTCTAAATCAAAACATGCCCACATGGCCACAATGAACTTTTTCTACCCAATCTCAAAGGCTATGTTGCTAAGAAATCAGGAGCAAGATAGCCAAGTGACCATCATTCCATCTGCTGCTCACTCCCAAAAGTAGTCTCTCTGAGGCTTTCTGGCCTCTTGTTGAGCCTTCTAAGTTGGTGACCTGTTGTTATGACTAACTAAAGTAGTTAGGTGTGCACAATTTGGTCACAGAAGCAGTGGGTAGTAAAGCCTTAATACTTTGGAATATGGTAGAGACATGGTTTGACTTTGGTTTTTCTTGGGTGAAAATGCCATAGTCACCACTACAAATACTGGAGTATCAGACATAGAAACTTCCTAGTGGAAAATGTATTCAGAAACTTGGCAAGAAAATTGCTGTGTTGTCTAGCACACAGCTTTCTTGGAGGGACTGGGCCAATAGTCTCACTGAAAGCAAAACAGTGGCTAGCTATCTCTGCTCCTGCACTAGGCTATCCCTAAAGAACATACTACAGTATCTCCCATTGGCATGCTGACTTAAAGAGCAAAAGCTTTTAAGGAGAGGCAGGCTATTTGGGGATGAGATTGGCTTGGCCTAGGCTTGATGGATGGTCATTTAGAAAAGGTTATAGCAAGAGGCTGATAATCAGATAGTGGCTGCCATAGGAAATTATCAGCAACTTTGGCCAGTAGGTTAGAGAAACTGCCATTGGGTGGACTGTAGCTCTTGAACTAAAGAAGATAATACTTATTAAATACATACTAAGTGCTAGATGTTTCACATAGATTATCTCATTTCATCCTTTTAACAATCACTCAAGTACTCATCTCATTTTACAGATAAAGGAATTATGACCCAGTGGGCTTAAATAACATGCACAAGAGTACATAGATAGTAAATAATAGAACTATTATTTTGGGTCCAGGAATCTCTGACTCTATAACCCATGTTATCATTCCTTTGTCACAGAGAGGTAGGTGTTTAAATAAAGGCCATATTCCTGGATCTTGCATGACTCTTGCCTCTTTCCTGTTTAATGTAATATTAAAAGGTAAGCATTTGAGAGAGGGAGAAGATGCAGGTCCTTTATAGGGGAATGAAAACTGGCTGAAAAATGTGCCCAAATTGGGCTTTCTCTTCATCTTCAATTTGCCCATTTGGTAATGATTTTCTAAAAACCTTACCCAGTTTTCAAAGTGAAAAGGTCCTTATGTTTGTCTCTGTACTACATGAGTACTTTGCCAATGATATAGCAAGTACAACTTTAGTCCAGGAGATTGGTGACCCACCCCCGGAATGCAGTTTGAGAAGCAGAAAAGGTTTCTATGCCTCTGTAATATTTGATGACTTGGGAGTCATAGCCCTACAAAGTTTTTCTGTGGTGATAACAAATATCATGAGATAGTCTTAAAAATATTACTGAATTTTTTTTTTTAATTTTAAAAAAGTTGTGTATGGGATGTCACACCACTGAGAGGCAAAGCCAGGCATCCAGTTTTAATATTAAAATATTGTCATGTAGATTATTTCTAAAATACTATCATGGAGAGGTAGCCTTCCATTTTCAAGAAGTTCCTTGATTCTATAATAACTAGAACAAATAAAGTAATACATGAGTAATTCTATGACCAGAAAAATTTTGTCTTTTGAGAGAATGTAGATCAATCATGCTACTATTAAAGTACCTTTAAAGTATCCTTCTAATGTGTCAAGTGGTTTTGACACATTAGAAGGCCACAAAAGGCTTCAGAAAAAAAGTTGCAGAGAGAAACAAGATAACTTGAGATAATTCTAATGAAATTAATCTTCATTTTCACCCAAAATGAAGCAGTTGATGCCAAGGACATTAATAGAGAACTCAAAAGACTACCTATATGAATTGTATGTGTGAAATTAGAAAAAAATATACTGGGACACATTCATGTGACTTCAATAAAGTATACAGACTGTCTAGAGCAAGTGGCCTTCATATGCAGTTCTATCATGGAAACAGTCTTTGAGCATATCAGACACCATGGTACAGCTACTACCTACTACTCAGATTATCTTTTACAAATCTAACGAAATGTAGGCATAGAATTCTTTTTGGACCTAAGAAGCTTAATCCACTGTATGTAGTTTGAATCATGGCCTTTCATTCCTTCAGACCTCACAATATCCCTGAGTGATAACTGACAGTCCTGTATTATAGATGAGGAAGGTAGGAGTTCAGGGAGATGAGAGATGATTTGGCCAAGATTATATACTAGGAATTGATAAAATTTCAGGACTGGAAGCTACAAAGGACTTTCTGCTGCTCTCCAGCAGAAGAAAAAAAATGAGTCCTAAAGATAAAGGAGAATATACTGAGAAATAGGATTGGTTAAAACATCTGCAAGTCTTGCTACTCAAAATGTGATCTTGGTATCAATATTACCTGGGAGCATCTTAGAAGTGCATTCTCAGGACCTAACTTAGACATCTAGAATCAGAATCTATTTTAAGATCTCTAAGAGATATTTATGTATATTGATTTCTGAGAAGCACTGGGTAAGGCTGATCTTATAAGTAGAGAATGATTACAAACACTGACCACGTAGCTGCATGCTTCTTGCCTTGCTTTTCACATGTCCTTGTGTTTTGGTGAAAGTGAATGAAGTTTCTTCACCTCATTAATGAGACCAACCTAGGGAATAAGACTGAAAGTTACTTAGCTTTCAAATTCTGTGCAGTAGAATGACAACAGGGGGAGAAGTTGGAAAGAACTCCTTTCAAGAGCTTCAGGGATCCTGATTAAACTTTGTCACTGGCTTCCTACAATGCTGAGCAATTCCCTCACTTTTTAAGTTTCAAACTGTTTAAGCCAGGCAGTTCAAAAAGGGTTTTTACACCTGTGACATTTGGTTTTTCTCAGATGTGAATTTTGCCGAAGTCTTTATTGTAATGAAAATGGACAACTTTGCTGATCTTTGACCATAGTTAACAATATTTAGTCCAAGTAAAAAGGGTTATTCTGGAAAGGAATTTAACAGTAATGGAAAAGCAACATTAATGGAAACTTCAGGGTACTAGAAAGGACATGACTAGTTCAACAACTTGACATTAGCCAGTTCTTATAAAGTGTAACAGAACAGCCTTACTGTTTTGAAAGGCAGTGACCTCAAACCATACTTGAGAAATCAGCTCATATACCATGATCTAATACCATCTTTGCATGATCTAATAAGACTAACTCTTGTCTTTTAGGAGATAGTGTTGGGAGTGGGTAGAAGGGATGTATAAAAGAGGTAAACACTTGTTCCCCCACCATCTCTTTAACTTGAGTCTGATGCTCATTATCTGAATACCACTAGCTGTAAATTAACCTCTTAGAGATAGAGAAATAAAAGAGGGAAAGGTACTTGCCTAAGGGCACACAACAGAGCCAAAGGCAGAAAACAGGTACTTATTGCCAGTACAAAGGTATTTCAACCCCACTTATGGGGATGATCAGTATACCAGAGTCTAGATACCTGCTTCCAGCAGCAGGTCACACACTGGGGAGGAATGATAGGGTTTCCATCTAGAAGCTATGTCTCCATCTCATGTTCATGGTTATTAACTCATTTGAACCTCTTGAGGCTATGTCATGTCCATATTATTGAGACTCAGAGAAATGATATACCATACCCAAAATCACATAGGCAAGAAATAATGTGTCCTTTAAGTTATCTGGTTTCTCTTTTGCTCTACTACTTCTTTAGGGGAGATGCAGCACTTCAAATGCTGAGTCCTTCCCATGGGAAATATCATAGGGTTTAAGTTCTTAATTCTTCAATTCAGTTGCTTCAAAATATTTTTTTTTCTCTTGGAGTCTCTAATTTTTGTTTGACTTAATATTTTTCAGGACACTCTTAGGTTCCAGTATTGGTTGTCCTTGTTGCTTTGGATGAGGCAGAACATCATGGTAGGAGAAAATGGCAGAGCAAATGCATCCATGTTCAGGAAGCAAAAGAAACCAGAAGAGGAAGTGGTAGGGGTCCCACTATCCCCTTCAAAGTTACATGCCCAAGGACTTGAAGACCTACACTAGGTCCCACCTATTAAAGGTTCCAGTGCTTTCCAATAGTACCATGCTGGAAAACAAGCCTTCACCCTATTGGCACTTTGAGGGACAGTCCAGATGCAAGGTACATGCATTCAAGTTTCTCTGAAATTCAGTAAAGTCTGAATACCCTGGCTTTCAGGATTCCCAAAAATGGCACCTGAAAGTAAGACTAAAAAGGAAGGATTTTCTGTTTCTGGAGAGCAAAGCTATGTGTCCTCTATGCCTGCCCTGTCTGTTATTGGCATGCCTGTGGGAAATGACTTTCCTAGGAAACTGTCAGCCTTGGATTTATTACTCTAGTTTGTACTTCTTCCTCTACTCCCACCCAAGTCCCATAATGCTGACAGGCCCCATCCCAATATAGTTTCCAGAACCACCATAATGTGAGATAGGTGGGACATAGATAACCTGAGTCCTGACAGTTCCTCACCTTTTCCTTATCTGTATTACCATTATGTGAAGTTCCTAATTGTCTCTCCCTTGTAAGCCTGAAAGCTAGAGCTTAAAAAACTGATTTCCTCTGTTGCTCCCTTGGTATTCTTTGCTATGAACTGCCAAACAGACCATGGTCTCTAACCTCTAACCCATAAAGGAACACAAGCACTGTTATTATATGCATTTATGTTTTAATCCATACATCATAACTTTCCTCCCTATTCCTCATGTTCCTCTGTATTTCCATGCATAAGAGCAAAAATTTCCATGGATAAGAAAAAAGGAGCCTAGAGACAGATTTATGGAAATTTATTCTCACTTTGCCACTTGGAAGCTATACCAATATGGATGAGTTACTTCACCCAAACATCCATGATTAGCCATTAATAAGTGCTCAGTTAATATTAACCAGTGTGGAAATAGCAGCAGTAGTGATAACAATTTCCTCAGTTACAGTGTAGGAATGGAATCTTCTATATGTCCACCCAGACAAAAGTACTTAACTCTGCTACATGAAAAGATCCTGCTGAATGTTGACCACTATCAAATTCATGGACTCCTCTGTGTGATGAAATATATCTCTTAGAAAAATGTCCCTTGGCTTTAAGACTAACCACCCTGAACCCTATCTCTACCAAAGATATTCCCATACATCAGTTGTTACCTTCTGTCCCTGTTCTATCATGGAGGAATTCATGAAACAACCCAGGCCCATCATTCTGCCCTCTGCATTTTTCAAAAATGAGACCTGGAAGACATCTAGGCTTTGAGGTATGAAAAGAGCTTCTCATGATAGTTCAGCTCCTGGTGATGTGGCTCTGGCACATTTACCACCCCCCCAAGCATCCCTCCTTCTATTGTGGGAAGCAGTTATCTTTCTCACACTGCATTAATATCCTTTCCTACTACATATTGTACCATTGTTTTCATTGCAATTGTGCTGTGGTGTTCCTTTAAAGGCACTCAGAAAGGCCATGTGTAGGTCCTAGAGTGAAGAAAGAAGAGAATGTTCTGCTGCTGGCTGATTTCACACTTAACCTAGGACTTTTCTCTGTCTAAGGTATATTTATATTCAGCAAGAAATCAAATTTTCCCTGAAGTGGAGAAGACATTGCAAAATACCTTAAGAAATATATCTAGAATCATTTAAATTGATTTAAAGAGATCTGTAGAAAAGCATAGCAGACAAGCAACTAGGCCAGTTCTACTGTGACAAAGGCAGGTGAAGGAACTCAACTCTGATCAAAAAGGGACAAGATATGAGAATCAGATCTACATCTTTTGCATGAGTTGTGCCTCTAGAATCATGGCCTTGGGGGTTAAAAGGAAACAAATATTATTGAATATGTTGTATACAAAGCATCAAGTGTGAAAGGCCTGAATTTTGAGCATTCCCAGTAGATCTGGCACTAGACTTAAGATGGTAATTGGGTGAAAGCATTGCTACCACCTGCCATACATATTGCATACATTTTATATATGTCTCATTTTATAAGTTGTCCTGTTATATCCAAGTCAATCAACAACCTGAGCCTTTTTCCAACTCTGAAGTAAAACTGATTTCTTTTCAAGAAGATAATTCTTGAAATTTCTTCCTTTCTTCTTTCTTTCTTTTCCTCTGTAAATCTGAGAAAGAATTATATTTGAAGAGGTGGAAATGGTCCCAAATAAGTGTAATAAATACATGGTACTCTGTCACTTTTTTATGCCAAAAATCTCAAAAATCTCTCTCAAGCCTATCCATATCTTCGGAGCTCCACGTTTACTAGCCTAACCACCCATTTTACATCTTAATTTCTCTGATTTCTTTTTAAAATTTTTATTTTAAAAAGCATAAAATAAAACCAATTAAAACAAACCAGTGTAAGAGATACAAGACTTCAAAACATTACAAAATCAACACTAGTTACCATAATGACTCTTGATATCTTCAAAATAGCTGCAGAAAACTTTGGACATGATAAAAATCAAACAGAACAAAATAGAAACAATAAAAATAAAACAATGAATGCAATAAAGAACTTCAAAATGATCCAATGGTAAATCCAAACTTGTTACCATAATATTTCTTGCTATCTTTGAAATAGCTAGGGTTCTGGGAAACCAAGAAACCAGCTCACTGCCCTAGTAAGTGGCTGTGGCTTGGCAAACCGCGGCCACTCCAGGGCAAGAACCATCAGTGTCTCCTGAGATCTGCACCATGTTGGAACTTAGGGCTCTCAGAAACCAAGCAGCCAGCTCACCACTCTGGTAAGCCGCTATGGCCCAGCAAGCCGCGGCCACCCCAGGGCGAGAACCATCACCGTATCCTGAGATCTGCACCATTTTGGAATTTAGGGTGCTGGGAAACCAAGCAACCAGCTCACTGCCCTGCTTACTGCTGTGAGCCTACTGGAGCACAGGCTGATATTCAAACATCCATCCACCACCCTATTAGCAAGTGGGAGCCAGAGATCTGAGCATCTCTTGCAAGGTTGACTATGTGCAATATAGCAAATGAGGGGGATCAAAAAAAAAAAAAAGAAATAGCTGTCATTGGATTTGACATAATCAAATAAAACAAAAGAAATCCCAATCCAGAAAAACAATGGAAACAATATAGGACTTCCAAAACAAGGCCATAGGGACTCAACAATGGCTACAATCCTCAAAAAGAGATCCACCCTAGATGCGACACTGCATACCTCTATCCTCTGAACCTATGGTCAGACCACTGGCCCTCAACCTAAAATATTAGCGAAATACCAAAGCATCACAGGCATCCAATTACATTTCACCTCCATAGCTATCATCACAGCCTGTGTTTCTCTGGATAAGCTGGTTGCTTATGGTGGAGGAACAGGGATTGATACTTATTGTTTTCCAGCCTGCATGCCAGAAGGGGCTGCAGTCTCTCTGTTCCAGTAGGGCAGCAGCTGGCATATGGCACTAGTTTCCAAACTGGCTTTGCTTCCTGGTGTGGCCTTCTTCTCTCTCCCCCAAGTCCATGAATGGCACTGACTCACAGGGAAATGCTGAGGTCTGTCTGAGATCTGTCTGTTCCAGTCTAGCAGTGCCCCACAAATGGTGCTGATTCCCGGACTGGGCTTGCTTCCTAGTGTGGCCTTCTTTTCTCTATCACTGGTTAATGAATGGCACTGACCCACAGGAAGAGGCTGGGGTCCCTCATCTATTTTTTTATTGATCAGCCTAGACAGATTTCAAACTTACTGATCTTCATAAAGAGCTAGCTCTATGTTTCATTACTTTTTTTTCTGTTTCCTTGTCTTTTACTTTGAGATTCAGTACTTCCTTTCTTTTGCTTGCTTTAGGGTTTGCTTGTCTATCTTTTGCTGAATTTCTTTGTTTGATGGTCCTTCTGATTATACTCAGATTCTCTGCACTGTGCTACATCCTCAGACCTTTTTTAAAAACTAAAAAAATTTTTTGACCCAGGGTCTTGGCTAAATTACCAAGCTACACAAGCTGGACTCAAACTTGAGATCCTCCTGGCTCAGTCTCAGTCAGTGGTATGGTTACAGGTGTGTGCCATCATGCCCTTCACTGTCCCTTTTCTTTCTTCCCTTCTTTCTTTCTCCTCATCTTCCTCTTCTTTCTCTTGCTCCTCCTCCCAGTTTCTCTGATTCCTTACACACCAAAACTGAGCTCTTGATTTTTCCTTTCTTGTCCAGTTCAAATATTCTCTCTGATAAGATTTTGGCATGATAAGAGACAAAATAAAGGACAAAAGAAGCCTTTACTGCAGGTATGGGAGAGCTTCAGAAGAGACGCAGGCACCCTCAGTGAGAACAAAGAAGTGGAAGTACTTTTGTCAGGTCTGCCTGGGGGAGGACTTTGGGAGGTTGGAAAAATGACATATCAACCAGTGATTTGAAACAGAATCTGCGTGCACAAAACAGGAAACTGAAAGGTTTACTGGGGGCTGGGGGTGGGGTGCTTGGGTGGTTGTGGAGTATTGGGATTGGAGAGGACTCAGCACACATGAAAAAAGGGAGCATGAGTTTTATTTCTGGAACTAAAATGAGAACAGAGAAGCTACTCTTAGAGAGATAAGTTGCTTCTTTGTGCCCAGTACCAAGTTGG
This sequence comes from Hydrochoerus hydrochaeris, assembly GCA_004027455.1. Lineage (NCBI taxonomy): Eukaryota > Metazoa > Chordata > Mammalia > Rodentia > Hydrochaeridae > Hydrochoerus > Hydrochoerus hydrochaeris. The sequence continues at coordinate 169,363 of PVLA01004250.1, read as the reverse complement.
GCAGATGCCATGCTAGAGATAGCTAAGCCCCAGACTGGCAGAATCTATCACTTTTTATTTTCTTATCTCAGCAACTGGTAGTTCCATTCAACTAATGGCCCATGTCAAGATCCGTGGGCATCATTTGTAATCCTCTTTATATCATTTAACACTCTTCAATATCAGTAAGCACTTCCAATTCTATATGTAAAATGTGTTTCTGTACACTCAGTCCATCTCTATGACCATCAATTAAGATGAAAGCATCAGAATCCCTTGCCTGGTATACTGGTTTGATTTCCAGTTGGTGGCACAAAACATCTGACTCCTGCAACTTAAAGAAGGAAGATTGAGTTAGGCTCACAGTTTCAGAGGTATCAGTGCATTGATGGTCAGATCCAAGGCAGAAATGCCATGGCAGAAGGGCTTGGTTGAAGAAAGCTCCACAACTTATTGTCCTTGGGAGGCAGAGATCAGGGGAATAGGACCAGAAAGGAAATGGCCAAGGACCAGATCTGCAATTTGCAAAGTCACACTCCCATGATGCAATAAGACACAGTCAAAAGTGTGCTTTGCTAATTTTATCTTCAGTAATTTTTGTTACTGGAACAAGATACACAACTTAAAGGAGAAAAGGTTTATTTTGACTCATGATTTAAAATGGTTTAGTCCATGGACATCTGGCTCCACAGCAGAAATAGCATGGCATAAGGGCCTGGTAAAGGGAACCTGTTCAATATATGGCATCCAGCAAGTAGAAACAACAGGAAAAAAGCCATAGCAAGAGCTATATACTCCAAAGGCACACTTTGTTACTTACCTCCTCCAACAGATCCTCACTTCCTAACATGCAGATATGAACTCATCAATATATTGATCTAGTGATAAGTATGGACATTCCTTGTTTAAAAACCAATTTTGTTTCTGGATTAGATTATTAAAAAAATAGTCACTAAATGAGGAAGTGCATATAATATGTACATTACAATATTCAGAACAGAGAATTGGTAAAAGGAAACTCCAGCTGGAAGATTTTGCTTTTATTTATTTGCATACCTCTTACTTGCAGTACTGCAATGTATAATAGAATATAAAACTATAATACTGTACTGTATGGTACAATAAGCAAAAATGATAGTACTGTATAAATAAGGTGTGCTATATAAAATGACATTAAAGATATATAAACAAGATATATAGAATGGTACCAAAAAAATGGGTCATAGGTCCAAGTGGTAGGCCATAAGTCCAAACAGTGCATTAATTTGTATTTGTAAAATATGGTGAAACATGTAAGTCATTAAATGAGGCATATCTGTATAGCACTTTCATGTTTAATGAGTTACAAAAGCCCCACTCTGAACACATGAGACATTTGGGGAACATTTGAGATCTAAACCACCATATTCTGACTCTGAACTGCAAAATGTTTATATCCATCTTATTATGCAAAATGGAATTAAGTTCATCTCCCAGAATTTTTAAAGTTGTAACAGTTTCACCACTGATAAATATCCAAGTTCAAATTCTTAAGACTCAAAGCAAACTTAGCTGTGAGATCCTATAAATCTCAAAGAATTAAGTACTTAAAACATACAATGACAGAGTAAATATTCGCATTCCAAAAGAGTCAAGTATAGGAATAGAAAGGAATTGAACCAAAGCAAGACCAAACCCAGCAGGGGAAAATATTAAATCCAAAGCTTCATGTTCAGCACCTGTGGCAAGTTGGGCTTGGATGTTGTCTCCAAAGGTCTTGGGAAGTCCCACCCCTATAGCCTTGTTGCTTGCAGCCCACATGTCACTTTCTTAAGCTCTTGTACCTCTCAGTTTACTGCCTACCGAGTTCCCCAGCAGATATTCCATGTTCCTTGCAGCTCCAGCTTCCTGGGTCACTGTTACAGTTTTAGTTTCACTATTACAGACTTATGAGTCTGCATCTCAAGGATAGCTGGAAGGATCTACAACCCTGTTATGCCACATTGCCTGACTTCCCAGGCTTTCCTCTGAAATATGGATTGATACCTCTATGACCCCATAACTTGCATTCTGAATGTCTGCACAAACAGCACCACATGGTAACACCAACATCTGTTGACACCTATATAGCAGTATCCAGAATCCCTCAAAAATGTGGCTATAGTGGCCTCTGAATGTCTGGATAACTGAACCTTAGGATATACTTCCTGAACGGCCCTGGGTTGGGCTACAGGACTTAATGCTTTTGGTCTTGCTTTGGGTCTGGTTCCCTTCTATCCTCATTTGCCCCATTTTTGGAATGGAAATATTTTCACTATGCTATTGTATATTAGAAGCATTTAACTTTTTAAAAAGTTCTATAGGGGCTCACATTTAAGAACTTGCTTTGAGTCTCAGAGGAAACTTTGGACTTGAACTTTTCAACAATGCTAGAACTTTTAATACCTTGGCAATTCTTAGAGATGGACTAAATGCATTTCACATAATGAAATGGACATGAGGCTTTTGAGGACCAAAGACAGCATACTATGGTTTAGATCTAAATGACTCCAAACATCTCATGTATTTAGAAGTTAATTGGATTGTGGGGGCACTGTACTCACCAGTAGATACATTTATTAACGTGTTCAGTAGCTGAATGTGCTCTTAGGATGTGAGGCTTGGTTGGAACTGGGTCATTGGGTGTGTGACTTGGTATGGTCTATTCCTGTCCCTAGCTCCTCCCTTCCTTCTCTGCTTTCTGTCTAACATAGAGTGAGCATATGTCCCTTAAGTCCTTGCAACATGCCATTTCTGCTTTGGAGCAAGACAACCATTGACTGAAGCCATTGTAAACTGTGAACTAAAAAAGCTTTCTTCCCTTAAATTGTATATATTGAATATTTTTGTCCAGCAGTGTGAAAGCTAAAACAAATGTTTTACAGCTTTTTGTCACTGTGATGAAATACCTGATATTTACAACTGAAAAAAGAAAGGGTTTAATTTGGTTCAATTTTCAGAGGTTTTAGTCTCTGTATGGCTGGCTAAAAAACAGAAATGTCATGTCAGATAGGCCTGACAAATGAAAACTATTCATTTCATGGTGGCCAGTGTATTAGGTTTTTATTAGAGAAAACAGATATAACACAAGATATACAAATGTATAAGAAACGACAAGATTGTCTTAAGATGGTCAGCCACAGAGTTGGATACAGTAGTGTGCAGAGGGTTTCTACATGCTGAAGGCCAAAGGATTCAATCCAAGGTCTGGAGTTCACCCTAGTGTCTCATGCAAGTCCACACCAGCAGGCTGATGGGTCTGCGACAGAGGGCCAAAGGCTCTACGATGAAAGGCTGAAGGGTCTTTGCTGGAAAGCTGAAGAGTCTACAGTGGAAGCCAGGAGACAAGGTCCAAACTAAAGGCGAAGACTGGAGCTTCTCCAAGGAATGGAATGCATTGGTTCTTCCTCCTTCCCTTTTATACCTCTAGGTGATGAGCCACCCTAGGGTGGATCTTCTACACCCTGGGGTGTAGAGTTGCTAAACCCATTTAGTTGAGTTTCTAAATGTCTCAAGTTGACACAATCAATCAACCACTACAGCCAGAATCACAGAGAACAGGAAGAGATCCACATAAAGAGATATACTCTCCAAAGACATGCTGCCATTTACCCACCTCCTCCAACATGATCCTTCCATCTAATAGCACATTCAGGTATATACTCATTGAGAGTATAGCATCCCTATGATGCTATTGCCTTCTAAAATCCCCACCTCTGAATATGGGGTACTATGCAGATGGGGGCAGATTTCAGATCTAAACTACCACAAACAAGGCATCTATCAAGCCAATCAAGTTAACATTCTAGATTTATGATCACACCTAGACTACTGTAATAGCCTCATAAGTGCTCTCCTCATTTCCTCTCATTTTACCATATTTGTCATATAGTAACTTGAGTGCTCTTTTAAAAATATAAACTGAATCAAGCCCCATTTGTGTTCAAATCTTTCCCCCTGTAGTGAATTTCTAAAATCCTTAATAAACTAAATTTCTGCAGTACCTCCAGACATTACTTCTTGAGTCTCATATCACAGTATTCTTTCTCAGGTGTTCATATTCTTCCAGATACATTTGCCTTTTTCCTTTTCCTTAAATATACTATTCTTTCTGTCTCCAGGCAGAAGCACACATTCTTTTGACTTAAACATTTTTCCTCATATGAGTCATTTCTTTATATTTTTGCTCTTGTGTTAAAATTTAACAGTTCAGACAATCTTGCCTTGAGGAACCAATTTAAACAAAGTGATTTCTTCAGTGATATATTACCCTATTCTTTAATAGCACTTTTCAAAATCTTTAATTATGTTTTTGAAAACCCTATAATAAATGCCCTATAATAAATTACTGTATGGTTATGGTGGTGTTCTAACATGGCAGAAGGCCAAAGCAGGAATGCTTACCACTTCCTGCTTCTTCCTCAGCCTTAATTGCAACTCCCCTTCCTGTTTGTGCATGAAGAAAATTCCATTCAGCTCCTAGCATGTGTCATTAATGCCCGCCCTAAGCACCAGCCCTACTCAAAGGTTACATATGTCCCATACCCCCCATATTCTGGTTGAAGGAGACAGTGAAGCTGCCATGGGTTGTGTGCTCCTTTCCATATCCTCATGTCAATAAACCTGTTTGTTTTGTACTTTTACTTCTCTATTGTGCCAGAAAGCTCTATCAGTTTTCATTTTAGTGACTATTTAGCACCTGTTTTCCTCAATGTGCTTGGAAGAGCTCTCCACCAATCAACAGAGATAAACTGCAGGGAAATTTTGCTAGACCAGTGGTGGTAAATCTATGTCATGCATGCTGCAGGGGCACATAGAGCCCTCTCAGTCACCACATGAGCCAAGTTGAGCTACAATCACCCAAGGAACTGAGATTGGATAACAACACACAAAAGAGCCTTGTGCATACTCAGAAAGGAGTAGCAGCAACAGATAATGATGCCACAAACTACAGCTCATTAAGTACAACTCATCTGACCTTTCACATGACCAGTCAGTGTAAAATATATAATTAATTAATATATTAAATATATAAATTTATAGATTTATGTCATATATAAAATTACTCATTTATTAAATATATAAACTTATATATTTAATATATATTTAATTATATATATAATATTTTTATGTATTATATTTAATATGTAAATTTATATAACTTTATACATGAAATATATAAATATATATGCATTTACTTGTGTTTTATCAGGCAAAATTGAAACTTAATATCTAACATTTAGCAAAGAGATGTTCTAATTAAGAGACTGAGATTCTTTCAATGTTGTGCTGTCCCCCTGGCATATTTGAACTTGCTATATATATATTTTTCCCCACAATGGAACATTGCCCCCTTGCACTGGTGCAAATTTAAGAGGCACCCCAGCTGGGAATTAATGTTAGAGATTACTAATTCACAGACTATCCAATTCTTTAGTGTTAATTAAGGGTTAGCTATTTTTGGCATAGAGATAGATGTATTGGGTGGCTTTTTAAAATAATTTTTATTTTAAAGAAAATAAAACAAAGCAAAATAAAAAAGAATAAAGCCACTCCAAACAAAAGAGTGTAGTGTATACAGGATTTTAAAACAAGATAATAGGAAATAAGCAATGGCCTCCATAATGCCTCTTGTCTTCAAAATAGCTTCTCAGTGCACATCAGATCACAATGCCCCAGCACCATAGTTCAGGTGTGCATCTCAGCTAGCTGCATGGGTGCCAGAGGTTCTGAAATCTTTCCAGCCAGGAGCAATGCCCTGGCACCATACAAGGAAGTGTTTCCAGGCTATCCCCAGAGTCCAGAGGCTCTGAACTCCTCCCAGCCAGGTGCAAGGCCCTGGGTGCAATATTCCAGCGGTCTGTCCCTGCTAGCCACCTGGATTGTGAAGTTTCTGAACTCCACCCAGCCAAACACTAGGCCCTACCAACACACTCCAGGGGTGCATCCCTTCTCACTGCATGGAATATCCAAGCCATGCCCAGCACAGTGGCCCAGTGCTACCTAGTGCACTCCATCAGGGGAATGCCTGGTCAGCCTCACTGGACATAGAAGTATGGCTCTGGTTGCATAGTTTGGATGTGTGGCCTGGCAGGCACAGTGATAACAGAAGATTGAAGCTCTTCCCAGTGCAGCATTCTAGTGCAATCCATTGGGTGAGTGTCTGGCCAGCCACACAGGTCACAGAGGAAAATGGCAAAATGAAAGAGCAAGATGTAGTCTCAATCATCCAGTGAACTAAAAACAAACCCAGGAGACACTGAAATGGAAGACACTGGAAGGCACTGGAAATCACATTGAAACCTGGCAAAACTTTCTGAAATGATAGCAACTGAAGTAAAGAAACAACTCCATGAAGCTATTGAGGAAATCAGATCAAAAGTAATCTCTCAGGTAACAAAAACAAATGGAAAACTTTATGAAAGAAATACTATGTGTATTTAAAGAAGATCTAGATAAAAAAGAGTGGAAGATAAGAAGATGATTGAAAACATGAATGAACAATATAGGACAGAAATAAAATGCATGAAACAAATTAAAGGGATATTCAGGAAATGAAAAATCCCATTGAAACCAAGCAAAACTGCTTGAATGAAGCTGAAGATAGACTTTCGGACATTGAAGACAGGATGGAAGGTTAGATAGTGAAAGAAAAATCTCTTAAAAATAACAAAGAACCAGGAAACAATAATTTAACAGCTGCAAGGTGATGCAAAGACAAACAATGTAGTACTGATATGTGTCAACACAAATGACCAAGGAACAGTATATACAGAAATAATAGCAGAACATTTTCCAAACATGGGAAAGTAATCTGATAAATGAGGAATATAGCACCCCAATTAGCCATAACCAAAATAAATCCTCACCAAGACATATAATAATTAGGATATCAGAAATTCAGCACAGGAACACAATACTAAAAGCTCTTAGAGAAAAGAAACAGATCACCTATGAAGGAAAGCCTATCAGAATCATGATAGACTTCTCTACACAAACCTTCACATCAAGAAGAATTTGGAGTGAGGTATTTTATATCCTGAAAGTAAACAGCTTCCAACCCAGATTGATGTACCCTGCAAAACTACCTTTGAAAATTGATGGAGAAATAAGAAACTTTCAAGACAAAGAACAACTGAAGAAATTTGTGACCACCAAACCAACACTACAAAGAGCACTGAAATTTACTCTAGAAAGAGATAAAGATGACTACAACTCCAAGAGCAACAGCACAAGGAAACCACTAAACAGGACAAACAAATAGAAAAATTAGAGAACCAACAACAGAAAGATGACATGAGAGTGATAAGTCAATACATGTCAGTTATATCCATCAATGTAAATGGCCTCAGCTTACCAACAAAATGAAACAGATGGGCAGAGTAGATTAAGAAACAAAATTTAAAAATATACTGTGTACAAGAGAGACATTTAAGTCAAAAGGAAATTCATAGACTAAAAGTCCAAGGATGGAAAACAATACTCCATGTGACAGGAACCCAGAAAAAAGCAGGGATAGCTATTCTGTTTGCAGATAATATGAACTTAAAACCAAGAATGATCAAAAGAGATAAAGAATGTCACTACATACTTGTTAGGGGAAAACTTCAAGAGGAAACTATAACACTCATAAATATATATGCACCAAATATTGGAGCACCCCAACTATGTAAGACAAATCTTAACAGACATGAAAAATCAAATAAGCAATAATACAATTATAATGGGGGAACTTAACACTCTATTGTCACAAAGAAACAGATCAACCAAATAAAAAGTCAACAAAACAATAACAGAACTGAACCAAATTTGTGAAAAAAATGCCTAGTAGATGTGTACAGTGTATTCCACCCAACAACATCAGAATAGAAGTTCTCAGCTGCACATGAGTCATTCTCTAAAATAGACCATATAATATCCCAAAGAATGTACTGAAGTAAATGCAAAGTAATCACATATTATCTGACCATAATGCCAGGAAATTGGAAATTAGTGACAAAAAATTCACAAACCCTCCATAGATAAATAGAAACAAAAATAATACCGTCCTGAACAACCAATGGGTCACAGAGGAAAATTAAAATGAAATTAAGCAATATCTACAAGGAAACAAAAACGCAACTAGAACTTACCAGAACCTATGGGATGCAATGAAATAGTTCTGAGAGGGAAATTTATTGTGATGAATTTTCAATCAGGAAAACAGAATGAACACAAATAAAAAACTTGATGCAACACCTCAAACATCTAGATAAAGAAGAACAAGTCAAACCCAAAGCACAAATAAGGGAGGAAATTATAAATCTCAGAGTGGAAATTAATGCAATTGAGACTAAGAAAACAATTCAATTAACAAATAGAAGAGTTAATTCCTTCAAAGAATAAATAAAATTAATAAGCTACTAGTCAATCTTGTCAAAAAAAAAAGGAAAGAAAAAACTCAAACTCATGCGATAAGGAATGAAAATGGTGAAATCACTACAGACCATATGGAAATACAGAAGATCATCAATACCTGCTTTGAAAACCTTCACTCTCATAGATTCAATGACACAGAATAAATGATTGGATTCCTAGAAAAGTATGAATTAGCAAATCTGGATCAAGAATATATAAATCTGCTGAATAACCCAATTTCAGTTAATGAAATTTGAAATGTAATTACAAATTTATCAACAAAGAAAAGCCCAGGTCCTGATGGATTCACAGCTGAATTGTGAACTAAATTTAGGGATGATTTAATGCCAACACTCCTCATACTTTTCAATGAAATTGAAGGGAAAAGAAGTCTCCCTAACTCATTCCTCGAAGCAAGTATTACCCTAACACCAAAACCAGAGAAAGACCCAAACAAGAATCAGAACTACAGGCCAATCTCCCTAATGAACATAGATGCAAAAATCCTCAATAAAATACTGTTAAACAGAGTGCAGTGAATCATCAAGAAGATTATACATCAGGACCAAGTGGGATTCATCCCAGGAATGCTGGGATGGTTCAATATAGCATACTCAACAGAGCTGCATGGGAAATATTTCCCTGAATAAACAACTGGGATCTTGCCTTATTTAAAAGCTTTTGTATGTAAAAAAATCTCTAAAAGAGTGAAAAGAAAACCCAAGAATTGGGAAAAATCTTAGCCAACTCTTCCTCAGATAAAGGACTCCTATTTAGAACATACAAAGAATTAAAAAAAAAATCTCACCTCCAAAATTCAGAGGCCCAATCACAAAATGGACATCTGAGATGAGTTCAGGGGTTGATGAAGTATAAATGGCAAATAAATATATGAAAAATTGTTCAACATCACTGGTCATTTGAGAAATGCAAATTAAAACAGCACTGAGATTTCTTGATGGCTACCATCAAGAAATCAACCAGTAACAAACACTCACTGGACTGTGGAAAAAATGGACCCTTCTCTATTATTGTTGTAAACATAGACTGGTACAACTGCTGTAGAAATCAGTATGGTAATTCCTCAAAAAACTAGGATTAGTGGTTCCATTCAACTCAGCTATTCCCTTTCTGGGCATTTTCCTAGAAGAACTGTAAGCATACCACAGTGCCATATTTGTACCCATGTTTATAGCAGCACAATTTGTAATATTTAAATCTTGAAAACAATGCAAATGGCCATGAACTGAAGAATGTATAAAAATATGTGATAATTTTATAGAAAGAAATACTACTCAGCTATAAAGAAGTATAAATGCAATGCTTCCATAAGTAAATAGATGCAACTAAAGACCATACACATAAGTGAAATAAACCAGACTCACATGTGTAAACATTGGATTGTCTCCCTCGTGTGACAAGCTGAACAAGTAAATAAGATCCAAAATGTAAAATATTGTGAAATGAAAAGAAACTGTTCAAAGGGAAAAGGACACTGGGATATGGAAAATGAGAAAATAACAAAAGAAAAAATACATATATGTATAAATATATGTATATACATATATGAGACAGTTAATATAATAGTACTTTTGATCCTTTTAGTTCAAGGAATGAAACTGTGATTGCTTGCATTGCTTGTTCTATTTTTGATGCCTCTATCTTGTGGTCTGAGCAACTATTTTGAAGATAAAAATATGCAATATAATGACTATTACTAATTTCCTATCAGGATGTTTTAAAATTCTATAGCATTGCTACTGTTTTGTTTTTTATTGTTTTGTTCTTTTTTAATCTTTTTAAAATAAAAAATTTTGAAAAAAGGAAGGTTGGATTAAAGAGATGTGAGGAAGAGATCAAGAGATAAAATCTAAGTGAACAGCAAAGTAGTAATAAAATTTGATAAAAGTAAAACAAACAAAAAAGGGAAAACAAAAAAAAATAAACAAGGAAATGGAAAATAAATCCAAAAAACTCCTCTATGTTATGTATTTGGATTGTTTATGTTTTTTCCAGGACTTGTGGTATTGGAATCAACTCTGTATGGGGAGGGATTAGTGAATTTCATGTGGAGTCTGCTTTTTTTCTGTCTGTAAGCTGGTGTATGAATTTGAGCCATGCTTTGCCTTTCCTTTTCCATGGAGTGGATACCAGTGAAAGGTATATTCCCTGCCTAAAACTTGTATTCATTGTGTTTTTATTGTTTGTTTCTTTCTTTGCACACAAATCCACTGCTACCCTCAACTGCTTTTGCTGTATGTGAGCTGGTTAGCTGCCCCCTAACTCCAAAGTTCAACCCACCCCATCTGTGTACCTGATGGCATGGCAAATATCAAAGCACTGGCATATTGTCAAACATGTTCAGGTGAGAAAAATGAACAGATCACTAAGTTCTGATCTGGTGAAGCAAACTCATGGGCTAGATTCCAGCAATTTGAGATCTATTTCTTTCTTTAAAAAACCCCATATATAATTGGCCTTTCTCCTCAACACAGAAGGCTATGCAGTCACTCCCTGTGTGCTCCAGATACTGAGCTCCCCACTGCTTAAGGGCCTGAAACTAATACACTGTCTCTCCACTGCTGTCTTTTGTGTCTATCAAGCACCCAATAACAGGGATTTTAAAGTGTAGTTGTCCTGTGACTTCTGATAAATAAATTAATTTAGTCTTAATAAGCCTTGTTTCAAAATGGCTCTTTGTTTTGCCATTATGAGATATTCTTGCCCTGCCATGGATTTTTCCCAAAGACAGTCTGCCATGTGAGCAAAGTTAATTTCACAGTACTCCACAGTGGATTTAAAGCATACATCTGTAAATAACTGGAATTTTCTTGTTGTTAGTTCTTCAGTCTGATGTTTTATTACTGGAGCTGCAGTCCTTTTTGGCTTACCTTGTATTTGCAGCTTGGATCCTACTCCTCCTTGGGAGCCAAGGCCAGCATTGCAGACTGCTTTATACTTTCCTTTACTTTCTGTTTCTCCATGCTGTTTAGCTTTTCTGTCCCCTCTTTATGGATTCCAAGAGCATGGCATCTATTTCGTTCCCAAAAATGTGGTTTCTGCTTTCTTATTCAACTCTTCTCACCTGCTGTCATACAAAAAATATTTTTATCCATTATCTTACCTAGAGGCAATGCACTATTGTGTTATTGAAATATTTATTATATAGTTTAAAGTAATATGATTTGTAGATCTATAGCTTTGTCAGAGAACACTTCATTCTTCAGTTTGAAGTGCCTTTCCTTATTGAAATTCAATTAATTAGTAAATATAACTGGATAATTTTGATCAAACTAGGATTTAATGATTGATTTATATGGAAGTGTTAATATGTTTATGCAATGAGCATTAGAACTTCTATCACTTCCTTTTCTTCTGAATCGGTTTTCTCTGACAATTAATAATATGCTTTGACCCTCTCTAGCATCTTTCACTCTGTGATATACAGAAGTAATTATCTTTGTTAATGTTGCTTATTTAGCATAGTGGTCTGCTGAAGCATTACTATGAGATTCTGGATCTTCATACTTATGCCATTATTTTTTTATTTTAAAGGGAAGAAAACACAGAATTGAAAAACAAAAAACAAGAGACACACAAACAAATACAAAAACAACAAAAAACCCAAACCTATAACAATACAAGTTTTCAAAACAATATGATAGGAATTTAACCATGGTTGTAATATTGCATGTTATCTTTAAGATTTGCTTAGGTTAACAGATATAGACATGCAACATAGATCTTTCATATGAGTATTAACTATTACTCATATGAAAGAATTAGTAATATAATCACCTTAGCTATTTTATGTATATATAAATGAAAGTTTTTTTCTTTTTCCCTTCCTTCTTTTCCCCTTTCCCTTCTCCCAATTATTTTTCCCCTTTGAGAAGTTTCTTACCCTTTCACAGTATTTATTGTTGATTTTGGATTGTATTTACTCTTTCAGTTTCTTACACTAGTGAGACAATATGTTATTTACAAATGTGAGTCTGATTAATTTCACTTATGAAGATGGTCTCAAGTTTCATCCATTTACCTATAAAAGCCTTGATGTGATCCTTCTTTATAGCTGAGTAATATTCCATTGTATAAAAATACCATATTTTTTTTATTCCTTCCTTGGTTGATGGGCATTTCCATTGTTTCCAATATTTGACTATTACAATTTGTGTTGCTATAAACCTGGGTGCACATATATCATTGTAGTATGATGCTTTCAATTCTTCTTGGACAATGCCCACAAGCAGGATAACTGGGTCAAATGGAACCTCTAATTCCAGTTTCATGAGGAACCTCCACACTGATTTCCACAGTGGTTGCACTGGCCTACACTACCACCAACAGTGGAGAAGGGTACCTTTTTCCACAAAGCCTTTATAACATTTCTTTTTGGTTGATTAGAAGTGGTTGATCTTGGCTATGTTTTGGGGGTAAGATGCAATCTCAGCAATGCTTTAATTTGCAGTTCTCTAATGATCCATGATTATTGGGTTCTGCCCTAGATCCCCAATATCCCAAATGAGTGTACAGCGGAGGTTAAATAAAGAGACACAATTGTGATGAGTTTAAGGCTCTGGGAGGGTCAAAACCCTTTAATTAAGCTCACAACTCTGAGGGCTAAGACAAAGGCTTCTCTGGATCAGTCCATTTTTAATAGGTCCAACAAGGGAAGGAGAAACTGAGCAAAGTGCAGGCAATGAGCAGGACCTTGCAGTCACTTCAAGGATGTCTCCAAGTAGCGAATCAAGTCAATTTATTAGTACTGTCTTATCATGAAGGCATGGTAGAAGAGAGACAGCAGGAGTAAATGCTGCAGCTTCAGTCTCTATCTACTTAATTGGGGTTGGAGCCAAATGTCCATAGCTCTGGCCTTATATTGCCCTTTGAGTTGTCTCCGGCCTCACAGATTACTACAAATCTCAGCCATTATCAGTGATTCATAGAGGTTCACTTACTAAGAATCAGGTCCCGTCACCAGGCAAGGGGCTGAGGCCTAGGACAGACTCACAGATAAACATAGAAAGCCAATTAATAAAATTTAAATCCTGCTCACAGCTGCCTCTAGTGGTATCCAACACATGATGCTGAACATTTTTTCTTATATTTATTTGCCATTTGTACTTCTTCATCTAACAATTGTGTGTATTCATCTCAGATTCCCATTTGTGGATTAGGTCTTTCAATTCTGGGGCCATGATCTTCTTTAATTCTTTATATGTTCTAGACAGAAGTACTTTATCTGAAGCTAAGGCTTTTTCCCAAATCATACATTTTCTTTTCAATCTGAGAGGCGTTTTTTTGACATGTAAAAACTTTTTAATAAGGTGAGATCACAATTGATGATTCTGGGAAGTACTTCCTGTGAGGTTTTATTTTTGTTCATGAACTCTCTACATACCCCTATGTCTTCAAGATTTCTACCTATTTTTTCTACGAGCAGATTTAGTATTTCTCGTTTAATATTTAGATTTTTGATCTGATTTAACTATAGTTCAGTGCATGCTGATAGACATGGGTCTGGTTTTAGTTTTTGACATACAGAAAGCCAGTTTTTCCAGCACTGCTTATTAGAGGCTATCTTTCTTTCAGTGAAATAGATTTACCCCATTGGTCAAAGATAAGATACCTGAGTGTGTTTTTAGTTGTGGATATATCCTCTAATCAATTCCAGTGATGTGCAGGTCTATTTTTTCCCAGTACCATGCTGATTTCATCACAATAGCTTTGTAGTATAATTTCAAATCAGGGATTGTGATGCTTCCTGCCTTGCCTTTGTTGCTCAGAATTGCCTTTGCTGTGCTAGGTTTCTCCTGGTTCCATATGAATTTTGAAAATGGAATCTCTAGAACTGTGAGTTATACTAATGGTATTTTGATTGTAATTGCATTAAATCCATGTAACAATTTTGGGCAAATAACCATTTTTACAATGTTAGTTCTTCCTGTCTATGGGCAGGGAATATCTTTCAATTTTCTGAGATCCTCTTTGATTTATCTTTTCAGAGTACTGTAACTTTCACTGTAATGATATTTCATTTCCTTTGTTAGATTGATTTCTAACTGTTTCATTTTTTGGATGCTATAGTGAAGGGTGTGGTTTTCCTTATTTCTCACTCAGTGAGTTTGTTGTTGGTATACAAGATTGCTATTGATTTTTGATTGTTGAGCTTGTATCCAGCTACATTCCTGAATTTGGTTATTATGTCTAGAAGTCTTTCAGCAGAGTTTTGGGGTCTTCTATGTAGAGTATTATGTCATCTGCAAGTAATGATAATTTAACTTCTTCCTTTCCTATTCTTATTTCCTTTTATTTCTCTTTCTTGTCTAATTGGTCTGGATAAAGCTTCCATAACTATAGTGAATTGGAGTGTTAATAGTGGGCATCCTTGTCTTGTTCCTGATTTTAGGTTGAAAGCTTTCAGTTTTGTCTATTCAGTGAGATGTTGGTTGTTGATTTATCATATATGTCTTTTATCAGACTAAGGTAAACACTATCTATTCCAGTTTTCTGTAGTTTTTTTTTATCATGAATAAGTGTCGAACTTTATCAAAAACCTTTTCTGCATATTCTTAGATGATCATGTGATTCTGGTCTTTGTACCTATTTGACTTATTGATTTCAATATTTTGAACCATCCCTGTATTCCTGGGATGAATCCCACTTGATTGTGGGAATTTTTGCATCCATGTTCATTAGGAATATTGGCCTACAGTTCTGTTGTTTGGTTGAGTTATTCTCTGGTTTTGATATCAGGTTAATACTTGCTTCCAGGAATGAGTTAGGGAGAATTTCTTCCCTTTAAATTTCACTGAAGAGTTCTAGTAGTGTTGACATTAAGTCTTCCCTGAAGTTTTAGTAGAATACAGCAGTGAATTCATTAGGACATAGGCTTTGCTTTGTTGCTAATGTTTTAATTATATTTTCAATTTAATTAATAGAAATTGGCTTATTAAGCAGTTTTATATCTTCTTGCTCCAGTTTGGGTAATTAATATATTTTTTTGAAATCTGTCCATTTAGTTTTGATGTGCTTATGCAGTTTTCATGACTTTTTTCAATAATTTCCAATTTCATAGCATTATGGTCAGATAATATTCATGAGAAAATTTTGATTCTTTTTTTCAATGACACAGAAAAGAAAAAACCAAAAGCAGTACAGACAGACAAAAAAAGAAGAAACAAATTACAATAAAAGCCTTCAAGAGGGTTGCTTAAATTAACAGATATAGACATGTAAAATTGATTTAAACATATGAGTATTAACTGTTCTATTCCAATAACTAATACAATTAATAGTATAGTCATTTACCTATCATACTTTTCTCTTCCTTCTTTCCTCCTTTCTCTTATTACAAATACTTTTCTTCCTTGTACAGTTGTTTAACCTTAAACAGTATCTATTGTAGATTTTGGATCATATATACTTTTTCACTTTCTTACTCTAGGGAGAGTATACAGTATTTACACATTTGAGTTTGATTTATTTCACTTTTGAGTATGGTCTCAAGTGGCATCCATTTACTTATAAAAGTCTAGATGCAGTGTTTCTTTGTAGCCGAGTAGTACTCCATTGTATAAAAATACTACATCTTTTTATCTATTCCTTGATTGATGGACACTTGGGCTGTTTCCAAAATTTGGCTATTACAAATTGTGCTGCTATAAAAATAGGTGCACATATATCACTGTTTTATGGTGTTTTCAATTCTTCTGAGAAAATGCCCAGGAGTGGGATAGCTGGGTCTAATGGAATTTCTAATCCTAGCTTTTTGAGGTATCTCCACACTGATTTCCATGGTGGTTTCACCAGTCTACACTCCCACCAACAGTCAAAAAGTGTTCCTTTTCCCCACAGCCCCTCCAGCATTTGGTGTTTATTGATTTCCTGATCTTGGCCATGCTTTTTGGAGTGAGATGCAATCTCAGTGTTGTTTTAATTGGCATTTCCTGAATGACCATTGATGTTGAACATTTTTCCATATATTTACTTCCCATTGGTATTTCTTCAGCAAAAAAGTGTGCATTCATCTTAGATGCCTATTTTTGGATTGGGCCCTTGAATTTTGGGGGCCTGTTTTTTTGAATTCTTTATACATTCTAGATAGACGTCCTTTGTCTGAGGGAGAGTTGGCTAAGATATTTTCTCAATTCATGTTTTTTTTTCACTCTGTTGGAGATGTCCTTTGACATGCAAAAACTTTTTAATAAGACCAGATCCCATTTGTTGATTCTAGGAAGTGTTCCCCATGCAATTTGATTTTTGTTCAAGAGTTCTCTGCCTACTCCTATGTTGTCAAATTTCTACATATTTTGCCTTCCAGTAGGTTTAGTGTTTCTGTTTTAATATTTAGATTTTTGATCCACTTTGACTTTAATTTATTATATGGTGATAGATATGGATCTAGTTTTAGTTTTCAGCATATAGAAATAGTTTTTCCAGCATCATTTATTAAAGAGGTTATCTTTCTTTCAGTGAACATGTTTGGCACCTTTGTCAAAGATGAGTTGGCTTAGTGTGTTTGTAGTTGTGGCTATATCTTCTAATCTACTCCATTGATCTTCAGGTATTTTTATTCCAATACCATGCTGATTTTATCAGAGTAGTTTTGTAATATAATTTCAAGCTGGGACTTGTGATGCCCCCTGCCTTAGCTTTGTTGCCTAGAAGTGCCTTTGCTATTCTAGGTCTCTTCTGGTTCCAGATGAATTTTAGGGATGATTTCTCTAGATCTGTGAGGTATGCAAGTGGTATTTTTGACTGGAATTACATTGAATCTATATAACAATTTTAAGAGAATGAACAGTTTCAAAATGTTTGTTCTTAAAGGGAGTATCTTTCCATTTTCTGAAATCCTGTTTTATTTCCTTTTTCAGTGTAATGTAGATTTCACTGTATAGATTTTTAACTTCCTATGTTAGATTAATTCCTAAATATTTCATTTTTTTGGATGCTTTAGTGAAGCATGTGGTTTGAATTATTTGTCTCTCAGTGAATTTGTTGTTTGTGTACAGGAATGCTATTTATTTTTGAGTGTTGACCTTATATCCAGCCACATTACTGAATTTGGTTATTATGTGTAGGAAGCTTTCAATTGAGTTTTGGAAGTCTTGTATGTAGAGTGTCATATCATCTGCAAATAATGACAATTTAACCTCTTCCTTTCCTGTGTTTATTAGTTTTATTTCTCTCTCTTGTCTAATTGCTCTGGCCAGTGTTTCCAGAAGTTTATTGAATAAGAGTGGTGATTATACACATACTTATCTTGTTCCTGATTTTAGATTGAATTTTTTTAGTTTTTGTCCACTTAGTAAGATATTGTCTGTTGGTTTTTCATAGGTGGCTTTTATCAGATTGCAGTAGAGACCATCTATTCCCATTTTCTCCGGGGTTTTTTATCATGATTGAATGTTGTATTTTGTCAAAAACTTTTTCTCCATCAATTGAGATGACCATTAGGTTCTTTTCCTTGGCTCTGTAGTTACGGTGTATTACTTTTATTGATTTGCATATGTGGAAACTTCCCTGAATTCCTGGGAGGAATCCCACTTAATTATGGTGTATAATGTTCCTGCTGGCTTGTTGTATTCTATTTTTCAGTATTTTTTGAGGATTTTTGCATCTATGCTCATTAGAGAGATTGGCCTGTAATTTTCTTTTTTGGTTGTATCTTTCTCTGGTTTTGGTATTAGGGTACAACTTGCTTCCAGCAATGAGTTAGGGAGAATTTCTTCTCTTTCAATTTTATTGAAGAGTTTGAAGAGTGTTGGCATTAAGTACTCCTTGAATTTTTTGGAGAATTCTGTGGTAAATCCATCAGGACCTGGACTTTTCTTTGGTGGTAGTATTTTAATTAAATTTTCAATTTCATTTACTGAAATTGGGTTATTCAGCAGTTTTACATCTTCTTGATTCAACTTTAGTTATTCATATGTTTCTAGGAATCTGTCCATTTATTCTGTGTTATCAAACCTATGGGAGTAAAGATTTTCAAAGTAGGTATTGATGGTCTTCTCTATTACCACACAGTCTGTAGTAATTTTATCCTTTTCATTTATATTACAGGGATTTGAGCTGCTTCTATCCTGTTTTTGATAAGGTTGGTTAGGGGTTTATGAATTTTATTTATTCTTTCACAAAGCCAACTCTTTGATTCATTAATTCTTTGTATTGTTCTCTTAGTTTCAGTTGCATTAATTTCTGCTCTGTTCTTTATAATTTCCTGCCATTTTGGGCTTTGGGTTTGACTTGCTCCTCTTTTTCTAGAAGTTTGAGGTACCGCATTAAGTTGTTTATGTGTGTTCTTTCCATTTCTCAAATGTGGAAGTTTAGTGCTATAAATTTCCCTCTGAGGACTGCTTTCATCATGTCCCATTGGTTCTGGTAATTTGTGTTTGAATGATTGTTGAATGGTAGATATTGTTTAATTTTTTTGTGAATTTCTTCTGTGACCCACTGGTTGTTTAGGAGATTGTGATTTACTTTCTGAGGGTTCATGGGTTTCTTGTGGGGATTTTTGTCATTAATTTGCAATTTTATTGCACTATGGTCATTTAATATGCATGGAATTATTTCAATTTCTTTGCACTTACTTAAGCATGTTTTGAGATTTAGTATATGATCTATTTTAGAGAATAACCTGTGTACAGCTGAGAAGAATGTGTATTCTGAAGTGCTGCATGGAATACTCAATACACATCTACTAGGTCCATTTTTTCACAAGTTTGATTTAGTCCTTTTATTTCTTTGCTGATTTTTTGTTTGGTTGATCTGTCTCTTTGTGACAATGGGGTGTTAAGGTCCCTTGATATAACTTTATTATTGTTTATTTGGTTTTTCATGTGTATTAAAATTTGTCTTACATAGTTGGGTACTCTCATACTTGGTGTATATATATATTTATTATTACTATCTGTTCCTATTGAATTTTTCCCCTAAGAAGTAAGAGTGACCTTCTTTATCTCTTTTGATCATTCTTGGTCTGAAATTCACATTGTATGCAAACAGAATAGCTATCTCTGCTTTTTTCTGGGTTTCTGTCACATAGAGTATTGTTTTCCATCCTTTGACTTTAGTTTATGAATTTCCTTTTCAGTTAAATGTGTTTCTTGTACAAAGCATATTGTTGGATTTTGTTTCTTAATCCACTCTGCCAGTCTGTTTTTTTTATTGGTGAGTTGAGGCTATTTTCATTGATGGATATAACTTATAAGTGCTGACTTATCATTGTCATGTTATCTTCTTTTATTTGTTTTCTACTGTTTCTCTTTAATTGCTTTCCCTGCTTAGTGGTTTCCCTCTGCTGTCGTTCTTGGGATTGTAGTTTTCTTTGCCTCTTTCTAGAGTGTCTTTCAGTGCTCTTTGTAATGTTGATTTGTTGACTATAAATTTCTTCAGTTGTTCTTTGTCATGGAAGTATTGTATTTCTCCATCTATGTTCAAAGAGAGTTGTGCAGCTTACATTAATATAGATTGAAAGTTGTTTACTTTCAGAACCTAAAATTCTTCACTCCAAGGTCTTCTTGACTTTGAAGGTTTATGTTGAGAAGTCTGCCATGATTCTAATAGGCTTTCCTTCATAGTTAATGTTTCTTTTCTCTGACAGCTTTCGGCATTCTGTTCTTGTGCTGAATTTCTGATATTCTAATTATTGTATGTCTGGGTGAAAATTTATTTTGGTTATGGTTATTTGGGGTTCTGTATGTCCCATTATCTGTGGATCAGATTTTCTTCCTAGGTTTGGAAAATTTTCTTTTATTATTTCTGCACATAGTCTTTGCTGGTTATTTGTGTTGATCCCTGCTTTTTCATTGACACCTATAATCTTATATTGTTTCTCTTTGTATAATCTTGTAGCTGTCAAATTGTCATTTCCTGGCTTCTTGTTATGTTTAAGAAATCTTTTCTTTCATGATGTAATCTTCCATCCTTTCTTCAAGGTCTGAGAGTCTATTTTAAGCTTCATTCAAGCAGTTTTGCCAGCTTTCAGCAGAATTTTAAATTTCTTGAATATCCCTTTGAATCTGTTTCATGCATTCTATGCCTGTCTTATATTGTTCATTCAAGGTTTTCATCATTTCCTCATATTTTTTTCTTTAGATATTCTTTAATTTCACACAGCATTTTTTTCATAACTTTTGTCATTTCATTTTTTACTTGAGAGATTATTTCTGACTTTATTTCCTCTATAACTTCTTGGAGTTGTTTCTTTACTACATTTGCTATCATTTCAGAAACTTCAGTTGTGCAATTTCCAGTGTCTTCATTTCACTGTCTCTTGGGTTTTTTCTCAGTGGGCTGGAGGACTGAGACTGCCTCTTGGTCTTTCATTTTGTTATTTTTCTCTGGGACCTGTATGGCTCTCCTAATGGATTGCATTGGAATGCTGAACTGGGCAGAGTTTCAATTCTATGATATCCCCATGGCTTTCTGGGGCAAACCACCAACCTATGGCACTGGACCCTTGTGCTCTGTGGCGTGTGAAGCTGGCTGAGTGTTCCCCTGATGTACTATTCAGCGGTTTTTCTGGAAAGCTTGGCTTTTCACAGGTTACATCCTCTTCCTGCTAGCACAGCCAGACTCCAGGAATGTGTTACTGGGGCCTAGAACCTGTCTGAATGGAGTTCATAACCTCTGGGATGTTGGTGGCTAGTATGGATGCAACCTCAGTGTGTAACCAGGGGTAGTGCCTGGGTGGGTGGAGTTCAAAACCTCTGTGACCAAGGTGACTAGGCAGAGCATGACCCCAACTGTGGCACTGCCTGGACGTTTCCTCTGATTGGGTGGAGTTCAGAGCCTCTGGAGCCCACAGCTAGCCAGAGTGTGTCCCTGGGACCTTGATCCTGGCTGGGTAGAGTTTGGTGCCTCCAAAACCTTCCATGTGACTAGTTGGGCTGCACAGTGGAACCATGGAGCAGGGGCCTTATGCTCTGATGGGCAGAGCTCAAATTCTCCAACATCTGTCATAGCTCCCTAATAGGTGACTCTGGGGCTTAGGCCTGGGATGGGCTAGGTAGCTCTTTGACCAGTGACACTGGTGGGACAGTCCCCTGGTGGATTCTACTGGGTTGCTGAGCTGGGCAGAGTTCAGATCTTCTGGGCAGCTAATGATCACACACTTCTAGAGTGCAGTAACAGGGCCTTACGCTTAGCTGGGTGGAGTTCAGAACCTCCAGAACCCAGATGACTATGAGGAGCATTATTCCAACTGTGGCACTTCCTGGACCTCGCCTCTGAAATGGAGGAGTTCAGAGCCTCTGGAGCATGCAGCTAGCCAGAGCATGTCCCTGTCATATGGTGTAGGGCCTTGCTCTTGGATAAGTGGAATTCAGAACCTCCATGTCCTGCCATGTAACTAGCTGGGCCGCACTGCTGAACTATGGCACTCAAAATTTTGATTCTTTTAGATTTACTTAAGCATGTTTTATGGGCTAGTATATGGTAAATTTTAGAGAATTTCCTGTGTCCAGACAAGAAAGACGTATATTCTGGTGTTGTTGCATGACATACTCTGTACATGTCTACTCAATCCATTTGTTCATAAGTTGGATTCAGTTCTGTTATTTTTTTGTTCAGCTGATCTGTCTGTGACAATGGAGTGTTAATGTCCCCTGTTATTATTGTATTATTGTTTATTTGATTTTTTATGTCTATTAATATTTGTCTTACATAGCTGAGAACTTCCATATTGGTGCATATATATTTATGATTGTTATCTGTTCCTCTTGAAATTTGCACCCAGCAAGTATATAGTGACTTTATCTATTTTATTCATTTTTGGTTTGAAGTTCACATTGTCTGCAAACAAAATAGTTATCCCTACTTTTTTCTGGGTTCCTGTCACATGGAGTATTGTTTTCCATCCTTTGACTTTCATTCTATGAATTTCCTTTTGAGTTAGATATGTTTCTTGTATATAGCATATTGTTGGATTTTGTTTCTTAATCCACTCTGCTAGTCTATTTCTTTTGATTAGTAATTGAAACCATTTACATTATTGGTTATAACTGATATCTATTGGCTTATCTTTGCCATGTTATTTTTCTGTTATTGGTTGCCTACCTCTACCACTCTGTTTAATGGCTTGTCCTGCTTTTTGATTGTTTCTTTCTGTTGTCATTCTTGGAATTGTGGTCATTCTGTCTCTTTTTAGAACATCTTTCTGTCCTCTTTGTAAGGTTAGTTGCAACATCATGATGATCCTCAGTTCCTCTTTGTCATGGAGGTATCTTATATCTCCATTGATTTTGAATGATAATTTTTCAGTGTATGTCAATCTGATTTGGAAGTTGTTTTCTTTCAGGACTTGAAATACTGCACTCCAAGTGCTCCTCAACTTGATGGCTTGTGTTGAGAAGTCCACTATGTTTCTGATAGGTTTTCCTTTGTAGGTGATGTTTCTTTTCTCTAGAAGCTTTTAAAATTCTGTTCTTATGCTGAATTTCTGGTATCCTAGTTGTATGTCAATGTGAAGATTTATTTTTATTATGGCTAATGGTTGTCCTATATGACTTGATTATCTGTATGTCAGATTCTTTTCCCATGTTTGGGAAATTTTCTACTATTACATCCACACATACTTTTACTATGTCATTTGTGTTGTCATCTCTTTCATGGATATCTGTCAGTCTTATGTTGTTTCTCTTTGCATTGTCTTGCAGCTGTTGAATTGTTATTTCCTGATTTTCTTTTAATTTTAAGAGCTGTTTTCTTTCATGATCACTAATCAAAATCATGTTTTGGAAGTCTGGCTGTCTGTCTTCGGGTTCATTCATGCAGTTTTGCTAGACTTCAATGGAATTTTTGATTTCCTGAATATTTCCTTGAAAATCTGTTTCATGTATTCTAATTGTTTCTGTATTGTTCATTCAAGGTTTCCATTACTTTCCTATGATCATCTATTTTTTTCTCTATATCTTCTTTGGATATAATCACCAATTCTTTCATTATGTTTATAATTTCTGTTTTTACTTCAGTGATTATTTCTGATCTGATTCCCTTTATAGCTTCCTAGAGTTTTTTCTTACTCCATTTGCTATTATTTCAGAGATTTCAGGTTTGTGATTTCCAAATTAATCTACATTTATGTCTCCTGGTGTTGATATGGATGGGTTGGAAGTTTGAGATTGCATTTTGTTTTTTCATTGTGGCATTTTCTATGCTCTTTCAAGTTAACAGAATGCCAAGACCTACTTGATTCCTGTTTTGGTGGGCTGTCCCACAACAGGCCTCACTAAGGTTTGCTGTTGGTTCTGGATCACTGGGAACAGACACCAGGTCATAGTGGGCTTCACTGAGAGTTCCTGAATGATTGCAGGTTGCTGGGCACAGGTTCCCAGTCCCTGCAGGCCTCAGAGATGGTTTCTGGATGTGGGTGAGTCACTGAATGCAGCTTCCCATTCCCTGTGAACATCACTGAGGGTTCCTGTGTGTGGGCAGATCACTGGGTGCAGCATCCCACTCCTTGAAAGAGTCACTGAGTGTTCCTGGTTGACTGAGGCTCCCTGGACTTAGACTTCCAGGCCCCACAGGACTCAGAAATGATATATGGCTGTCAGCAGGCTGCTGGGCACAGCTTTCCAGACCCCAAGACCCTCACTGAGGCTTCCTAGATAACTGCAGGCCCCTGGGCACAGGTTCATGGTCCTCACAGACTTAGAGATGGTTTCTGGGTGTTGTCAGGTGGCTGGGTGCAGTTTCCCAGTCCTCAAGATCCTCACTGAGGGTTCTTGAATGACTGATAGTTGCTGGGTGCATCTCCTGGTCCCCACGGGCCTCAGAGATGGTGTTTGGGTCTTTGGCCATGATTTTTATGATACATATTTCTTTAGTTAACAGCAAAATGTCTAAAAAATTTTCACTTTGTCACTTTTTGATTATTATCAGGATAAGAAAACCTTGATCTTTTGTTTGTTTCTAAAAGTGTCCTAAACTTCTAAATTGATGAGTTACCAAAAAACACATAACTATCAGTATAAATATTTTGTTCTGCAATTCTCCAGCTGGCAGGCTGGTGTAAGGACATTTATTTTGGTCATCTGAGAAGATTTAACTTCTGAGAGTGGTTTACATTTTAAGAGGAAATTTAGATCTGTGGTAACACTGCTTTAATGAACAAATAAAATTAAGCCAGTGCTATCTAAGGAATGCTCTAATAAAAAGATTTAAGATTATGCTAAAAGCACTGAGAGTGAACAGAACAATTTGGAGACAAAAAGGAACCCCTGATTTGAGCCAAAGATAACTTCTCTTTTTGATAGGAAAAACTCAGATTCTGAATTTCTTCATTTAAATAAATTATTTAAGAAATCCTAATTTCTTATTATACTTGTGTTTAAATATATACAAATATAAAATATATAAACAATAATGTAAAACTTCAATTATAGTTTTAAAATGTAATTGTCTTTATTATTATATTAGAAACAATCTCATTGATTTTATTATTTAAAGAAAATATTATAATATTTAAAAACTATCTAGGTAAAGGATAAAATCACAAGTGTTCTTCTGCTCACATATCTATAGTTAATAAATAACCAGCATAATTAGTAGTATATGTTTATTACTACCTTTAATTCAAATAGTCAATTTATTCTTTCTCTACTCATAAAAGAAATCCAGAGAACAGATAGTTGAAAACTATCCAATTACTATTTCCAGCTACATTTTTCTCATATTAGTTTAAAATTTTGTGAAAAAAACAGATATACACATTATCAATTCATATTTGCACATTTGGCTTATCTAGTGGCATTTTAGGAAATAAAGATGAATAAAGAAATAAAGAAAATTATCTTTGCAAATCAGACAGCTTTATACCTATCTACCTATGTCTATAACTATAACTATAACTATATATATATATACACACACACACACATAGATATGTATTTAGATACACACATTAACACATACACACATATTTATACACACACAAAGTAAAATATTTTTCAATTTTAAAACAAAAAGAATAAACACAATGGAATTTCAAAACAAAATAATAGGAGATTAACAATGGTTAATATATTGCATACTGTTATCTTCAAAATAGTTATTCATATTCCAAGATATAGGTATAAAATGATCAAATAATTAAACAATGAAAGCACAAGCTATTCCTTTTGGTGAATTACAGAGATTCATAGTATAGTTATCTATCTTGAGTATAGATAGATAAAAACATAGATAGATATTAATAGATAGATATAGTCTTTCCCTTCTTTCCTTTCCCCTTTCCCTGTTGTTCTTCACATTTGAGCAGTTCGTTTCCTTTCCATCTTCAAAATATTTATTGTACATTTTGTATTGTATTTACCATTTCAGTTTTTTTACAATAGGGAGACAATATGATATTTATCCTTGTGACTCTGATTTATTTCACTTGTGAGCATGGTTTCAAGTCACATCCATTTACCTATAAAAGCCTTGATGCAATCCTTATTTATAGATGAGTAGTACTCCATTATATAAAAATATTATACCTTTTTTGTCTATCCCTCAGTTGATGGGCATTTGGGTTGTTTCCAAGATTTAGCTATTATAAATTGTGCTTCTATAAACAAGGGTGCACATATATTGCTGGGTTTGATGTTTTCAATCCTTCTGTGAAAATGTTCAGAAGCAGGAAAACTGGGTCAAATGGAACCTCTAATCCTGGGTTTTTGAGGGACCACCATAATGATTTCCACAGTGGTTTCCAGCCTACACTCCCACTGACAGGGTTCCTTTTCCCCCACAGTCTCTGCAGCATTTTTTATTGGTTGATTTCTTGAACTTGGCCATTCATTCTGGGGTTAGATGATCTTTGAATTTGTGGGCATGATGGTTTTCAATTCTTTATATGCTCTCTATATAAGTCCAAGGGACAGTTGGCTAAAGATTTTGTTATTCTGCGAGTTTTCTTTTCACTCTGTTGGTGACTTCTTTTGATTGTCAAAAACTTTTTAATAAGAAGAGATTGTAGTTGATGATTCTTTTAAGTACTTCCCATTAAGTTTGTGTTTTGTTCACAAATTTTTTGCCTATCCCTCTGTCTTCAAGATTTTGACCTACCTTGTCTTCTAGTACATTTAGTGTTTCTATTTTAATATTTAGATGTTTAATACATTTTGACTTTGTTATCTGCATGGTGATAGACATGTGTCTGGTTTTAGTCTTTTGCATGTGGGGAGCAAGTTTTAACACCACTATTTGTTAAAGAGGGTATCTTTCTTCCAAGGAACATATTTGGCTCTGTTTTCAAAGATAAGGTAGCTGAGTTTCTTTGTAGTTGTGACTCTATCTACTAATCTGTTACACTGATCTTCAGGTCTGCTTTTTCCAGTACTGTGCTGGGTTTATCATGGTAGCTTTTGGGGTTGGAGGTCCCATTTGACCCAGCTATTCCACTCTTAGGCATATTCCCAGAAGATCTGAAAACATCTTACCACAGGAGAAGACAAGATGGCCAATCAGTGAGCAACAAAATACAAAGCCTCCTGGGAGAAACAACTCATTTGCCAGAATAAAACACCCTGGAGACACCCAGACAGAGGGAGATGGATCCTATTGACACAGGAAGAAAATAAAATGTAAAAAAGATTGTCAAATACTTTGGCACTACAACTGAAACATCTAAAAATTATAGGACACAGCATTTTCATTTGTGGTGACCCAGCAAATTTGCAAAAGCCTGAATCTGCACAGGCTGGCAGAGCCACCCAAATGTGTTCCCACCCCAATCACAGGAAACACAGCAGCACTGAGGTAGGGGGTTGGTGAACCCAACAGAGAGAGTGGGGCCAATGAAGGGACCTTCATTAATCCACGGTCATTTCTGGGAATGAGACCACCCCCACGGGAAGGGTGCAACCAAATGGGTGACATGTTGGAATTGGGTAGGAGGAGCCTGAACTGGGAGTGACAGTGACTTCAGTTGGTTCCTCCCTCCCAAGAGCAGATTTGTGGGATTTGCTTGGACTGGGTAACACGCCTTGCCAGAACCCAATGAGCCATCCCAAATCAATTCCCTGCATCTAGCAAACACTAACCGGGTGAAGGCACCTGAAGTTTGGCTGGCCGGGTGGGGAGGGGCAGGCAAACACAGCCACTGCTTACAACTCAGTGACAAGAGCAGGCAGGAGAAGGCAGGGTTAGCTTCAGAGGAAACGTGGCCAACAGGGAAGGGGGCTGGGACCTGCACTGTATGCCTGTGTGGATGAAGACAGGACCATGACAGGAGAAAGAGGCAAGAGGAGGCCCCCAGCCCAAAACCCTGAGAGCACTGATCCAGGAAAAGGAAAAACAAGGGAGACTGAGCGCGGCAAACACACAACATCAGACATGGATTCAATGGACATTAAGAGATATCTTCGGGACCTTGTAGATGAGCTCAAAACTGAAATATCAAAGCAGGTAAAGCAAGATATGAGTAGAGAAATAAAAGAACAGCTCTCAGGAAGTATCTCTCACGATGATACAGATGGAAGAAGGGAGGAACACAAAAAAAGGAGAGAAACATTCAATAAAGAATATAAAGAAAATATAGAACACATGAAGCAGATTCAAAGAGACTACCAGGAAATTAAAAACTCCATTGAAAGCTGGCAAAACTCCTTAAAAGAAACTAAGGATAGACTATCAAAACTTGAAGACAATTTTGCAATGTTTGATCATGAAAGGAAAGATCTCTTTAAAACAACAAGGAAACAGGCAGTAACAATATAAAGGCTAGAAGATGACAAGAGAATCTACAATTTAAGAAAAAGAAACATGAACAAAGAAGCAGAAATACATACAGGTGAATTACAAAGGCTATTCACAGAAATAATTAAGCAAAATTTCCCAAGCATGGGAAAAGAAAATGATATTCGGTTGTGTGAGGCATACAGAACTCCAGCCACCTACAATCAAAACAGATCTACACCTAGACATATAATAATCAAGATACCAGAAATTTAATATAAAAACAGAATATTAAAAGCCATCAGAGAAAAGAAACAGATTACCTATAAAGGTAAGCCCATCAGAATCATGGCTGACTTCTCAATACAGACCATCAGCTCAAGAAGAGCTTGGAGTGAAGTCTTCCAAACCCTAAAAGAAAATAACCTCCAGCCCAGATTGATGTACCCTGCAAAACTGTCACTAGAAATTAATGGAGAAACAAGATGCTTCCATGACAAAGAGGAACTGGGGAAGTTTGTGACCACCAACCCAACCCTACAGAGAATACTGAAGGACATTCTAGAGAGAGAGAAAAAAAATACCAGGATTTTAGGAACAGTGGCAGAAAGGCCTCAATGAGTGGGGCAGGCAGTAGAATGAAAGAGGAAACTAGACAAACAAAGGCAGAAAAATAGCATAGCAGAAACGAGGCAGAGAAGGATAACTAGAATCTCTAACATAGATGGCCTGGATATACTATATTGTTAACAGTGCACCAGGATTTAAAACCCACATTACTCACACTACTCTGCTGAGATGTATTATATTCTGTTCCAGTTATTCTACCTGTACTAGATTTGAGGGCACAGACAGCCATCCTGAAAATAACAGGCCATAGTATGGTAATCATCTTTTATTTCCTATTAACTTAATCTAAAGCTCTGTAAAACCTACACTGTTTTACCATGACTGATCATAATTAAATCTGGTTTGTTGGATCACTGTTTTGTACTGATAGATTTTATTCAAAGCTGTTATGATTGATAGTATCAAGTCTGAGAGTATAGGCAACTGCAGTTAAGATAACAAGATCCACTAGAATATCCACTATGGTTTGATTATTACCTGCCTTTGAAGTTTGATACTGTATACAATGTTTTATTTTTACTAATATTGTTATTTACTGCTTTACTCAATTATACTGTTATATTCAATTATGCCTGATGATATAGACATTCTATTGAAGATTAGAAACAACACAGTAATCATTGTAGATCATCTTTTTAAATTTTTTTTATTTAAAGGAGAGAAATATTACAGAATTAAAAAAACATAAAGAGTAAGAAATTACTAGCTGATAAATTACATATTGCTCTTTTAGAAATAGTTGTTCAAGTTACAAAATTAAAACACACAAAATGGGCACTCAAGCAGTGAGACTGAAAACAGATCTGTTCAACAATCAAACAAGAAATAAGAAATATGGGTAACAATCCTGCACACATAAATATATGCAGTTATATCTTTTATAGCACTTCCTATTTTCTCTTTTTTACAATAGCAGTTATACATTTTTTTATTTAAAGAGAAAAAAACAGGAAAAAGGTAGAAATATTACAGAATTTCAAGGAAAGAAGATAAACAGTAAGAAATCACTAGTTGATACATTAAATACTGTTTTTTTAGAAATAGTTATTCAAGTTACAGAATTAAAACACACAAAGTGGACACTAAAGCAGTGAGAGTGCAAACAGATCTGTTCAACAATCCAATAAGAACCCAGAAATATGGTCATCTATCCAACACATCTAAACATACATGCAGCTATATCTTTTATAGCACTTCCTATTTCCCCTTTTTTACAATAGTAATTATACATTTTAAAAATTTTATTTAAAGAGAAGGAAAAAAAACAGAAAAAAGGGTAGCAACAATACAGAATTCTAAAAGAAAGAAAGAAAAAGGAGAATGAGAAAAAGCCCCACTAAGAAATCAGTAATTTATGAATTATGTACTGTCATCCTGGATGTAGTTCAAGTTATAAAGTTAAAGGGTACATAGTAAATATTGAAGCAGTCAGACATAGATCATCGTGTACTGTGGTTTTATATGACTTTTTGGTTTCATGTTTTTATAGGAATTTGTTTTGTTTTGTCTTGCTAAGTTTTGTTTTTCCCTCTAATACAGAAAGGATAGAAATACTTGTAGAGATTCATGCATGCATAGCTGTTTACACTCTCACTGTTTGACTATCTACTTTGTATGCTTTAATTTTGTAACTTGAACAACTATTTCTAAGAGGACAATATGTAATTTATTAACTAGTGATTTCTTATTGTTTATCTTTTTTTGGAATTCTGTATTATCTCTAACCTTTACATGCTTTTGTTTCTCTTTAAATAAAAAAAATTACCACAATTATATATGCACACCCATGTTTATAGCGGCACAATTTGTAATAGCCAGATCTTCGAAACAACCTAAAGTGCCCATCAACTGAGGAATGGATAAAAAAAATTGTGGTACATTTATGCAATGGAGTACTACTCAGCTATAAAGTATGATCACATTGAGATATTTATAAATAAATGGATGCATCTTGAATCTATACTCATAAGTGAAGTAAATCAAACTCACATGTATAAATACCGTATGGTCTCCATAGTGTAAGAAATGGTAAGAGTACAAAAGATTTTAAGGAAATCATGCTTCATCATTATACTACTTTAATGTCTTATGTTTTCATTCATTGGTTGGAATGGTTTTATTCTGTTTTGTTTGGTCTTAATATATGAGATCATATGAATACTTACTTTGAAGACAAGACAATATGGCAGCCAGTGTTGATTTAATATCATCTTGCTCTGAAGTCCTACCATGCTTTTGTTTTTCTATTACCATTGGTTCTATCATGTTGTGTCTTATTGGATTTTAATATGTATGATAGTATAAAAAATTTTTATGGAAAATGCGATAATATAACAACCATTGTTCATCTTCGGTTATTTGGTTCAGAATGTCTTGGAATACTTCCATTCTCTTGATTTGTTTTATTCTACTTTGTTATGTTTTACATTATTGTGTGCAAAGCTAAGCTCAACTATTTCGAAGAAAGAGACATTATGATAGCTACTATTAATAACCTAATGTCTTGTTGTGAAGTGCTGTGTTGCTTACATTGTTCTATTCTGATCTGCTTAGATCTGTCCTCTTTTGTTTTATTCTCTTTAAAGTATAAAAAAAATCACAGTAGCTTTGTAATATAATAATATTAAGTATGGGATTGTGATGCCTCCTACCTTTACTTTTGCTGCACAAGATTTCTTTTGCTCTTCTATTTGCCAATGAACTTTAAGAATGTTTTATCTAGCTCTGTGAGGTATTCTCATGGTACTTTTTATTGGGTTTGAATTAAATTTGTGTAACAAATGGGAGTATGCCCATTTTCAATGTTGAGTCTTCTATCCAAGAGCAAGTGATATCTTTACATATTCTTATATCCTCTTCAATTTCCTTTTACAGAATATTGTAATTTTCAATATATAGATCTTTTATATCTTCTGCTATATTGATTCCTAATTTTGGATAATATCATGAAAAGCATTATTTCCCTAATTTCTCTCTCAGTGAGTTTGTTGTTTGTGCAAAGGAATGCTATAGATTTTTGAATGTTGACTTTGTATTTTACTATGCTCTTTGAATTTGCTTATTATGCTTTTGGTGGCATTTTGGGGATATTTTACTTAGAGTATCATGTCATCTACAAATAATGATAACCTTTTCTTTTTCTATCCTTCTATCTTTTATTTGTCTCTGGCTTTCTATATTGAATAGAAGTGGTGATAGTGAGCATCCTTGTCTTGTTCTTCATTTTGGAGGGAAAGCTTTCAATGTTTCTACATTTTGTATGATACTGGTTGTTAGTATGTCACACAGGGCTTTTACCAGATTGAGGTAGAGCCCATGTATTTCAACTTTTCTGTAGGACTTTCATAATGAATGTGTGTTGAAATTATCAAAAACTTTTTATGGATCTACTGTGATAATAATGTGGTTCTTTACTTTGTGTTGATTTGGTGTACTATGTTTATTGATTTGTGTATGGTGAATCATCTCTGCATTCCTGGTATGAATCTTCCTTAGTCGTGGTGTTTGCTTGTATTTTATTGAACATTTTTGCACCTATGTGCATTAGGGAAATTGGTCTGTGGATCTCCATTTTGGCTTGGTCTTTTTCTGGTTTTGGTGTCAGAGTAATACTTGACTCTAAGAATGAGTTAGGGAGAATTGCTTCCCTTTCAATTTCATTAAAGGGTTTGAGGAGTATTTAAATATTCTCAAAATGACTTGTAGAAATCAGCCATGAAACATTCAGGTCCTGGATTACTTTGTCAGTAATTTTTAAATTTCATTTTTAATTTCTGTAACTGATATTGGGTTATTCATAATTTTTATGTCTTCTCAATTCAGTTTTAGTAATTCATAGGTTTCTAGGGATCTGTCAATTTTTTCTGTGTTTTCTAACCTATGGGAGTAAAGTTTTTTGAAGTAGGTATTGATTATCTGAATTTTCAAAGGATCTGTTGTGATTTTACCCATTTCATTCCTTATTGCATGAATTTGAGATTTTTCTTTCAAATTGTTTAATAAGTTTGGCTAAGGCTTATCAATTTTGTGTATTTTTTAAAAGAACCAACTCTTTGATTCATTAATTCTTTGTATTGTTTTCTTAGTCTTGATTGCATGAATTTCTCCTTTGACCTTTATAATTTCCCCTCTTTTATGAGCTTTGGTTTTGACTTGCTC
The DNA here is from genome assembly GCA_004027455.1 of Hydrochoerus hydrochaeris. Taxonomy (NCBI): domain Eukaryota; kingdom Metazoa; phylum Chordata; class Mammalia; order Rodentia; family Hydrochaeridae; genus Hydrochoerus; species Hydrochoerus hydrochaeris. Next base: position 136,513 of record PVLA01004250.1, on the reverse strand, counting down.
TTGTTTTTCTAGAAGCTTGTGGTGCAGCATTAGGTGGTTTATTTGTGCTATTTCTGTTGTCTTGTTGTGATAATTCACTGCAATATATTGTCCTCTTAAGAGCACATTCATTGCATTTCACAGGTTCTCATGTGTCTAATCTGCATTTTCACTTGATTGTAGATATTGTTTAATTTCTTCTTTAATTTCCCCTGTGACCCACTGGTTGTTCAGGAGAGTGTTATTTAACTCCTATATTTTTCTGTAGTTTTTGCAGTTTCTTTTGCCATTAATTTCCAATTTCAGTACACTATGGGAGGATAATATATATGGGATAATTTAAATTTCTATACATTTATTTAATCATGTTGTATGGGCTAGTTTATGGTCTATTTTTGAGAATCTCCCATATGCAGTTTACAAGAATATGTATTCTTATATTGTTGGTTGGAACACTCTGTAAAAATCTACTAATTCTATTTTTTCACATGATTGATTCAGTTTTGTTATTTTTTTCCTGACTTTTGGATGAGTTGATGTATATATTTATGACAATGGTGTAATAAGTTGCCTTGCTACAATTTTATTATTGGTATTTGATTGTTTATGTATATTAATAGTTTTCTTGCATACCTTGGTGCTCATATATATATATATATATATATATATATATATATATATAAATTGTTATCTTTTCTTGAATTTTTCCCTAACAAGTATATAGTGGCCTTTTTAATCTCTTTTGAACATTCTTGGTTTGAAGTTTACATTGTCTGAAAATGGAATAGATATGCTTATTTTTTCTGGGTTTCTGTTGCATGGAGTTTTGTTCTTCATCTTTTGGCTTTTAGTCTATGAGTTTCTTTTTCAGTTAAATGTGTTTCTTGTATAAAGTATAGTGTTAGATCTTGTTTCTTGATCCATTCTGCCAATATGTTTCTTTTTTTGGTAATTTGAGGGCATTTACATTGATGGTTATGATATATATATATTGCCTTATCTTTGTGATGTTATTTTCCTGTCTTTGGTTCCCTGTTTTCCCCCTCTGTTTAATTGCATACCTATTCTAGGGCTTGTTTCTGTTGATATTCTATGAATTATGGTCATTTTTAATTTTATCTAGAATATCTTTCTGTACTAAAACCAGTGTTGATTTTGTGGGCATGAATTTCTTCACTTCCTCTTTTTTCATGGAAGTAGCTTATTGCTTCTTTAATTTTGTTTTTTTAATTTTTAAAAAAAATTATTTTAAATTTTATTTTACAGAGAATAAAACAAAAGAGGACAGAACAATCCAGATCAGAACAGAACAATACAAGCAACACAGCACTTCAGAACAAGACAACTGGATATCAACAGCAGCTACCATAATATCTTTTTATTTAAAATATAGCTTCACAACAATAATATCAACCATAACAAAATAGAATAAAATCATTCAAGAGAATGAAACTATTATAAGGCATTCTGATCCAAATATCAGAAAATGAACAATGGCTACTATAATATCTCACTTTCCATAAAAATGTTTATATTATTACACATATTAAAATCCAGTAAGACACAACATGATAGAACCAATGGTAATAGAAGAACAAAACATGGTAGGACTTCAAAGCCAGGTGATATTAAATCAGCAATGGCTGCCATAGTGTCTTGTTTTCTTCAAAGTGGCTGTTCATACCATCACACATAATAAGATCAAATAAAACAGAATATAGCCATTCCAACCAATGAAAGAAAACATTACAACTCTTCAAAGCAATGTAATGGGCATCCATAATTACCATAGGCTCTTATGTAAACTTACCATTTCTTACACTAGGCAGACTATGTGGTATTTATACATGTGAGTTTGATTTATTTTGCTTATGAGTATGGTCTCAAGTTGCATCCATTTATTTATAAATATCTCAAGGTGATCATTCTTTATAGCTGAGTAGTACTCCATTGTATAAAAGTACCATAATTTTTTAATGCATCCCTCAGTTGATGGGCACTTAGGTTGTTTCCAAGATCTGGCTATTACAAATTGTGCTGCTATAAACATGGGTGCACATATATAACTGTGGTGTGATGTTTTCACTTCTTCTGGGAATATGCCTAGGAGTGCAATAGCTGGGTCAAATAGGACTTCCAATACCAGCTTTGTGAGCAATCTCCAGACTGATCTCCACAGTGGTTGCACCAGTCTACACTCCCACCAAGAGCACAGAAGAGTTCCTTTTTCCTCACAGCCTCTCCAGCATTTGTTTTTGGTAGTTTTATTGATCCTGGCCATTATTTCTGCAGTGAGATGGAATCTCAGTGTGGTTTTAATTTGCATTTCTCTAATGACCAATGATGATTAACATTTTTTCATGTATTTACTTGCCACTTTTATTTCTTCATCTGAGAACTTTGTGTTCATCTTGGATGCCCATTTTTGGATTGGGTCTTTGAATTTTGGGGTTCAGATTGTTTTTAATATTTTTTAAGTTCTAAACAGAAGTCCTTTGTCTGAGGGACAGTTCACTAAGAATTTTTTTCTCAGTTTGTGGGTTTTGTTTTCACTCTGCTGGAGATTGATTTCAACATGCAGAAACTCTTTAATAAGATGTGATCCTAGTTATTGATTCTGGGAAGTATTTCCTGTGAAGTTAGGTTCTTGTTCATGAATTCTCTACCTACCCCTATGTCTTCAAGATTTTTACCTACTTTGTCTTCCAACAGATTGAGTGTTACGGTTTTAATATTTAGATCTGTGATCCTTTTGGATTTTAGTGTAGTATATGGTGATAGGCATGGCTCTAGTTTTAGTTTTTGCCATCTGGACAGCCAGTTTTTCCAGAACCATTTATTAAAGAGACTATCGTTCTTTCAGTGAACATGTTTGGCCCCTTTATCAAAGATTAGGTGGTTGAGTGTGTTCATAGTTGTATCTTCTAGTCTATTCCATTGATCTTCAGCTCTGTTTTTATTTCAGTACCATGTTGATTTTATTACAGTAGCTTTGTAGCATAACTTCAAGTCAGGGATTGTGGTACCTCCTAACTTGGCTTTGCTGCTTAGACTTGCCTTTGCTATTCTAGGTTTCTTTTGGTTCCAGATGAATTTTATGAGCGATTTCTCTAGATCTATGAGGTATGTAAGTGGTATTTTCATTGGGATTGCATTGCATCTGTATAAAATTTTGGTTTTTTTTAAATCGATACCAGGGTTCAAACTCATGACCACGTGCTTGCAAGGCAGGCACTTATGCCACTGAACTAAATCCCCAGCCCCCAACAATTTTGGGAGAATGGCCATTTTCACAATATTTATTCTTCCTATCCACGAACAAGGAGTGTCTTTCCATTTTCTGAGGTCCTCTTTGATTTCTTTTTCAGGGTATTATAATTTTCCCATATAGCTCTTTTCCTTCTCTCATTAGATTAATTTCTAAGTGTTTCATGTTTTTGGATGCTAGTGTGAAGGGTGTGGCTTCTCTTATTTCTGTCTCAGTGATTTTGTTGTTAGTGTATAGGAATGCTATTGATTTTTGAGTATTGACTTTGTATCCAGCTACATTGCTGAATTTATTTATTATATCTAGGAGTCTTTCAATGGAGTTTCGGGGGACTTCTACATAGAGTATCACGTCATCTGCAAATAATGATAGTTTAACTTCCTCTTTTACTATCTTCACTGCTTCTATTTCTCTCTCTTGTCTAATTGCTCTGGCTAGTATTTCCAGTACTAAGTTTAATAGGAGCAGTGATAAGGGACATTCTTGCTTGTGCTTGATTTTAAGGTAAAGGCTTTCAGTTTTTGGCCATTTAATATGATGCTGGCTGTTGGTTTGTCGTAGATGGCCTTTATCATATTGAGGTAGAGACCATCTATTCCAATTCTCTGTAAGGTTCTTATCATGAATGGGTGTTGGATCTTATCAAAAGATTTTTCTGCATCTACAGAAATGATTGTGTGATTCTTACTTTTGACTCTATTGATATGGTGGATTACATTTATTGATTTACATATGTTGAACCATCCCTGCATACCTGGGATGAATCCCACTTGGTCATGGTGTATAATCTTCTTGATAATTTGCTGCATCTTTTTCCCAATATTTTATTGAGAATTTTTGCATCTATGTTCATTAGGGAGATTGGCCTATAGTTCTCTTTTTTAGTTGGGTCTTTCTCAGGTTTTGGTACTATAGTAATATTTGTTTCCAGGAATGACTTAGGAAGAATTGCTTCCATTTAAATTTCATTGAAGAGTTTGAGAAGTGTCAGCATTAAGTCTTCTTTGTATTTCTTGTAGAATTCTGCAGTGAATACATCTGGGTCTGGGTTCTTCTTTGTTGGTAAGGACTTTGTTACATTTTCAAATTCATTAATGGAAATTGGGTTATTCAGCAGTTTTACATCTTCTTGATCCAGCTTTGGTGGTTCTTATGTTTCTAGGAATCTGTCCTTTTCTTCTGTGTTATTGAACCTATGAGTACAGGTTTTCAAAATAGGTGTTGATGATCTTCTGTATTTCCACAGAGTTGGTAGTGATTTTAACTTTTTGATTCCATATTGCATGAATTTGAGTCTTTTCTTTCCTTTTTTAAATTAGGTTGGCTAGGGGCTTATCAATTTCATTTATTCTTTCAAAGAACCAACTCTTTGACTCATTGATCCTTTGTATTGTTTTCTTAGTCTATTGCATTAATTTCTGCTATGATCCTTATAATTTTCTCCCTTCTTTTGGCTTTGAGCTTGGCTTGCTCTTCTTTTTCTAGCTGTTTGAGTAGTATCAGATTTTTTATTTGTGTTTTCTCTGTTTTCCTAATGTGGGAACTCAGTGCAATAAATTTTCCTCTAAGTACAGCTTTCATTGCATCCCACAGTTTATGGTAAGTTGTATTTGTATTTTCATTTGCTTTTAGATATTGTTTAATTTCTTATTTATTTTCCTCTGTGACCCATTGATTGCTCAAGAGTGTATTATTCAATTTCCATGTGTTTGTGGGATTTTTCAGATTTTTTTTATCATTAATTTCCAGTTTCATGGTGCTATGATCTCATAACATGCATGGGATAATTTCAATTCTTTTGCATTTATTTAAATATGTTCTGTGGGCTAGTATATGGGCTATTTTAAAGAATGTCTATGTCCCATGTCCCCAGTCTTCTGCTGAGAAGAATGTATGTTCTGATGTTTTTGTATGGAACACTCTGTATATGTCTATCAAGTCCATTTCTTCACAGGTGTGATTCAGTTCTGATATTTCTTTGCTGATTTTCTGTCTAGTTGATCTGTCCCTTTGTTTCAATGACATGTTAAGTTCTCCTGTTATAATTGTGTTACTGCTTGTTTGAGTTTTCATTTCTGTTAATACTTGCTTTGTATAGCTGGGTACTCTGGAATTTGGTGCATATATATTTATGATTGTTATCTCTTCCTCTTGCAGTTTTCCCCTAAGTAGTATGTAGTGACCTTCTTTATCTCTTCGGACTTTTCTTGGTTTAAAGTTCACATTGTCTGCAAACTGAACAGCTACCCCTGCTTTTTTTTTTTTTGAGATTCTGTTGCATGAAGTATTTTTTTTTCCATCCTTGGACTTTCAGTCTATGAATTTCCTTTTGGGTTAGATGGGTTTCTTGTAGACAGCATATGGTTGAATGTTGTTTCTTGATCCATTCTGCCAGCCTGTTTCTTTTAATTGGTGAATTGAGGCCATTTACACTAATGGTTATAACTGCTATTTATTGGTTTATTGTTGACATGTTATCTTTCTGCTCTTGTGTCTTTATCTTTACCTTCTGTTTAATTTTCTGTCTTGCTTGGTTTTTTCCTATGTGTATCTAGAATGTCTTTGACTATTCTTTGCAGGGTTGGTTTGGTGATAATGAAGTTCTTCGGCTGTTCTTTATCATGGAAGTATCTTATTTCTCCATCCATTTTGAAGGATTATTTTGCAGGGTACATCATTCTGGGTTGTAAGTTGTTTTCCTTTAGGATCTGAAATGTTTCACTCTATGCTCTTCTTGACTTCATTGTCAGTGTTTAGAAGTCTGCTGTGAATCTGATAGGTTTTACTTTATGGGTGATCTGTCTTTTCTAACAGCTTTTAATATTCTGTTTTTATTTGGATTTCTGGGATGGTGATTATTATATTTCTGGGTGTAGTTTTATTTTGGTTATGGCTGTTTGGAGTATGCTTCACTAATCTGAACATCAGTTTCCATTCTTGCCTTTGGGAAATTTTCAGCTATTACTTTTGTAAATAGCCTCTTGATGTCATTTGTGTTGTCCCCTTCTTTTTCATTTATCCCTATTAGTCATATGTTGTTTTTCTTTGCACCATCTTGCAGCTATTGAATTGTTATTTCTGGATTCCTTGTTATTTTTAAAAGATCTTTCCTTTGCTGTTCACTAGCTGTAATCTTATGTTTGAGGTCTGAAATTCTATCTTCACTTTTGTTGAGGTGGTTTTGGAAGCTTACAATAGAATTTTTGATTTCCTGTATATTTCTTTGAATCTGCTTTATGTATTTTGTTTGTTTCTTATACTGTTCATTCAGGGATTCTGTTTGTTTTGTTCCTATAATATTTTAGCTGCATCTTCTTTAGGTGCATTCACTATTTCTTTCAGTACTTTTGTGATTTCTTCTTTTACCTGCGAGATTATTTCTAATTTGAGTTCCTTTACAGCTTCTCATACTTGCTTCTTTATTTCAGTTGATATCATTTCAGGTATTTCAGGTGTATGACTAGTATTTTCTTCTATGTATGTGGCTCTGTGGCTTTCTTGGGGTGGGCTGGATGTTTGAGATTGCATTTTGATCTTTCATTTTATCATTTTCCTATATTTCTGTGTTTCAAGTGATGTTCTAAAACTTTCCCTGAGTGTTTTGGGAATCACCTTCTGTGCCATCAGTTCCTGGGACTCATGGTTCTTGGCTCCTCTGGTTGAATGAAGGTCGCTGGGTGTGGTTCACTCATGCCTGCAAAAACTTTCAAGGCTAATCCAGTGTCCTATGGGGCTGGGTTGGCACTCAAGCACTGGCAGCGATGTCCCAAACTCTCCTGGGCCAGAACCAGGGACCTGAAACTTTGCACACTGACACATGGGCCCACCTAACCTCTGGGAGCCTGCTTGTTCCCCTGTTTGAATAAACATCACTGGGCATGGTCCATTCAAGCCTGCCAAACCATTCCAGGCTAATCCAGTGTCCTAGGGGGCTGAGTGGGCACCCCAGCACTGGAAGTGATGTTGCAGACTCCCCTGAGCTAATAGTATAGTGTGGTCTTAAAACACGAGGGTAGAATTCTGGGTCTGCCCTGTGCACTGGGATGCTCCTGCAGGGTGTGATCATGCCCTGGGTTGGATTCTGGGCCCTGCTCTCTGCCAGAGGATCACTGGGCATAGCCCAGCTAGGGCTGCTGGTCGCACTCCCCCATCTCAGGCTGGCCCCAGACTTAGGGAGTTGTCTTACCACCCAGGAGTAGAGTTCTGAGTCTGCCCCATGCACTGACATGCCACTGCAGTGTGCAGTCATGGCTGTGCTTCTTAATTTTGAAAGATAGCTTTGCCAGGTACATAAATCTGAGTTGGAAGATTTTTTTTCTTTCAAGACTTAAAATACTTCACTGCAATTTATTCTTGACTTGATGGTTTATGTTGAGAAGTTGATTGTGATTCTGATGGGCTTTCCTGGATAGGTGATCTGTTTCTTTTCCCTAACAGGTTTTAATATTGGTTTTGTGCTGATTTTCTGGGATCTTGATTATTATATGTCTCTGTGTAAATTTATTTTGGCAATGGTGTTTGATTTCTATATGGCCTCACACATCTGCATGCTAGATTTTTTTACCATGCTTGGGAAATTTTCTGCTCTTACTTCTGCAAATAGTTGTTTTAATGTTATTTGCACTAATTCCTACTTTTTCATTGACACCTATCAGTCTTATTTTGTTTTGCTTTGTATCATCTTGGAGTTGTTGAGTTGTTATTTAATGGTTCCTTGTTATTTTTAAGAATTCTTTCCTTTTGTGACCACTAGCTGTGATCCTTTCTTCCAATGTCTGCCCTGCTCAGTGAGCCTCCTCTGCCACTGTTCCTGAAACCATCGTCTTTTTTTTCTCTCTCTAGAATGTCCTTCAGTGTTTTTTGTAGGGTTGGTTTGGTGGTCATGAATTCCTTCAGTTGTTCTTTGTCATGGAAGTATCTTATTTCTCCATTAATTTTGAAATATAGTTTTACAGAGTACAGTAATCTGGGTTGGAAGTTATCTTTCAGGACTTGAAATACTTCAAGCTCTTCTTGATTTGATGGTTTGTGTTGAGAAGTCTGTCATGATTCTGATTTTTCCTTTATAGGTGATCTGTTTCTTTTCTTTAACAGCTTTTAATATTCTGCTCTTGCATTGAATTTATGGGATCTTTATTATATGTCTGGGTGTAGATTTATTTTGGGTATAGCTGGGTGGAGTTCTATATGCCTCACTTATCTGAATATCATTGCCTTTTCCTATGCTTGGTAAGTTTTCTTTAATTATTTCTGTAAATAGCCTTTGTATTTCATTTTTGTTGACCCCTGCTTTTTCACTCACATTTATTATTCTTAAATTATATTTCTTTGCATCGTCTTGTAGCATTTGAATTGTTACTTCTTGGTTCCTTATTATTTTTAAGAGATCTTTCCTTTCACAATTGCAAGCTTCAAAAGAGTCTTCAAGGTTTGAAAGTCTATCTTTAGTTTCTTTCAAGCAGTTTTGCCAGCTTTCAGTGGAATTTTTAATTTCCTGGTAATCTCTTTGAACCTATTTCATATATTCTCAGTGTTTTTTATATTCTTCATTCAAGATTTCTCTCATGTTCCTATACTCCTCTGTTCTTCTATCTATGTCTTTTTTTTGTACCAGAAACCAAACTCATGACCTCACACTTGCCAGGCAGGCGCAATGCCACTGAACTAAAACTCCAGCCCTCAATCTATGTCTTCTTTAGAGGTCCTTAGAAATTCTTTTATTTATTGTTTCTCATTTCTTCTTTTACCTGAGATAATAATTCTGTTCTAATGTTGCATGGAGTACTTTTTTCCATCCTTGGACTTTCAGTCTATGAATTTTCTTTTGGGTTAGATGGGTTTCTTATAGACAGCATATGATTAGATATTGTTTCTTGATCCGTTCTGCCAGTCTGTTTCTTTCAATTGGTGAATTGAGGCCATTTACACTAATGGTTATAACTGCTATTTATCGGTTTATTGTTGACATGAAGTTGTTTCTTTACTTCATTTGCCATTACTTCAGAAACTTCAGGTGTGTGACTCCTGATCTCTTCCATGTTTACATCTCCTGGACCATAATTGCTTGGGTTGAAGGCCAGAGACTGCGTTTTGCTTCTTTCTCTTGTCTTATTCCTGGTTTCTTCCAGACAATTGGTAGTGGGGTCCCCAGCACTTCCTGTGTTGGCTATAACTTCTCTGAAGCAAGACTGTTTGATTTTTCTAGCCAGTGCTGGCTAGGGATATCTGATGATGACCATTGGGTTCACTTGTTGCTGCTTTTTCCAGCCTGCTTTGGCTCACTGGTGGCTGATGGAGTGCAAGCAGGGGCAGGGCAGTCTGCCATATCCCTCCCAAACTGGTTAATAGCAGGGAGCCCCCACCATGAAGAGTACATGCAGGGAGTAGAGCTGATTGGGGGTAGATTTAGGTAAACCTTAGTGATGGCTTTTGGAATGCACACAGGTGTGGGACTTAGTCCAAGCAATTTCCACCAGTGTGCTCCGAGCTAGGAGTGGCTGAAGGAAACTGGCTGCAGTTCTGGTTCCATGCTTATTCTGCCCAACTCCAAAATGGCTCCTGGCCAATCACCCTCTCCCATGGGAGGACTGAGTCCTCTACACTTACCACCAACCAATGCAGTTCTCCATGTCTGCTTCTACCTCCCTGTCTCTTTGCAGAGACCTTCCACTTGCCAGCCACCACTGTCACTGTGATTGTGTGTCCCCAGGTTTCAACAGCTCTGCTTGCATGGTGGGTCCAGCTCCAGGTGAAGGTGATACCAGCTACCATGTTCTTCTTTGTTTACATTTTTCTTTTCTTTTCCTTTTTAACTCTCTCTGTGGGCTGCAATTCTCACTTTAGGTTCTTCCTGGGATGAGGGGACCCACTTCTTTTCTTCTTGTCTTCCCCACAATGCTATATTCTAGCATCTGGACTGTTTCTCTCAGAGAGGCTGTATTCTCTGCTGCTTACTGTTCTGTCATCTTCCCAGGGTCTCCCAAGGTCTGAAATTCTATCTTTGGTTTCACTCCAGAAGTTTTGCCAGCTTTCAATGGAATTTTAAATTTCCTGGATATCTCTTTGAATCTGTTTCATGCATTCTATTTCTTTCCTATATTATTCATTCAAGGTTTCCATCATTTTCTTCTGCTCCTATTATTTTTTATCTATGTCTTCTCTAGTTACAATGAGCAATTCCTTTATTGAGGTTGCCATTTCTTTTTTAGAGTTTATTTCTGATATGATTTCTTCCATAGTCTCATAGGTTCATTTCATTACTTCACTTGCTATCTTTTCAGTGATTTCATTTTTTTGTCCTCCAGTGTCTTGTATAGCAATGTTTTCTGTATTCATGTTGAATGTGCTGGCAACCTTAAATTGCATTTTGCTTTTTCATATTCTCATTTTAACCTTTTGGTTCATATTTCAGTCTTTTAAGGCCCACTAGTCTTGTCTGTCCATCATGTGTATCTTAGTCAAGGTCCTATTGTGTGGACAACATTTACACAGTTTCTGGGTCCCACAGTGTAAGTGATGGGGCCTGTCATCTGAATTCTTCCTGTCAGGCCAGTTGGGTAAGTGCTTAATTCTTCCTGGACTATCTAGTCTAGGACTATTGATGTAAATCAACCCTTATCTCTGGCTTCAGACTTTTCTAGGCCACCAGTCCCACCTGCCCATACTGAGCACCCCAGTTGGACCCTACTGCATCACTGGGGGTTTCTTGGGCCTACCTTGGTTCCTCTGGGTGAGGGAAGGCCTCACCAGCACTCTGAAAGGCCTGCATAGTGTCTTATATGAGGAGAGAGGACACACCCATGCTCTTGCCAGGCTGCCAAGGTCCTTCAGGTGGAGCGAGGACTCATCCATGCTCTCAGTTGCCTGCCAAGGTCCTCTGGGTGGGGGAAGATCTCATGTGGACTCTTGCCTGCTACTGAGCTCCTCTGTATGGGGGAAGGGGTCACCAAGTTGCCTGCTGGCCTGCTAAAGTACTTTAGGTGGGTGGAGGGCAAGGGACAAGTATTTAAAGTGTACCTACTAATTAACTGTCATGTTTATTTTTAAATTTGCCTAAAAATTTATAATTTAATTCATACATTAAATCTTTTTGTATTGCTGCATTTTGAGACTTTTATAAATTACATTTATAATTGCAAATGTTATATTTGCATAATTGTGCGACATATACATTTATAAGCATAATTTTTAATTTTGAATAATTTATAGAAATAATAAGAGCATATGTACCTAATACTTTGTTAAGTTTATTTCAAAAATTTGAATCATAGGAAATTTAATCTTGGTCCTGAAAAAACCAAAATAGTATGGTAATACTTTAGGCAAAATAATTACTGAGAGAAGCATGTGAAAACTTTTATTTTGAAATTAACACTTTATTTCACAAATACAGTTATAAAGATTATCATAAAATAATGTTTTATTGTCAGCAAAAGATGCACATTTTAATAACTTTTATTTCTTTTAAGAATTTTCACAATTTAAATAAACTAAATCTCCCTAGGATATGTACACCATAACCAAAGGAACTTTAAGTCAATCAATCTTTAATATTTTATCAAAGGGGGAAAAAAGACAAAATATTACAGAAAAATGAGAGGGAGTCAGCATCAGATAAATATTTAATTATGTCCTATCTATAAGTAGAGAGAAATATTTTCTTTTTTATTTTATTTTAAAATTAAAAATAATAAAATGATAATACATAATTTCAAAACAACAATAACAATGAATTAAAATGATTAATATATTACATATTGATATCTGCCAAGTAGTAACTCAGATTACAAGATATAGGCATGAAAAGATTCTGTTAGTGAAATGATCTCCCTTTTAGACCACATTTTTATAAGGATTTTTTGAATCTTATCTTTAAAATATTTAGCCTAATATTTGAACTCATGTAATGGAGTGACTTGCTAGGCATTTTCTGTTTATGTACTATAGCTGTAAGTTCAGGCTTTAATCAATGACATAATGGATAAGAAGAAGGCAGAATAATGGAGATGGTGATACTATGCTAAGTATTATAGATAGGAAAGGTCTATAAAATAAGATGACTTTTGAATGGAGATTGGAAGAATGTGAATGAATGAGACATGGATGTTGAAAATAATTTCAGGTAAAAGGAACCTGGAAAGATCCAAAAACAGGATAGCAAATGCTTGGTGAGAAACTGCAAGCTGGATAGTGAGAGTGAGACAGAGCGACTGGGGTTGGGTAGTAATTGATGAGGTCAGAGAATTTCTGTGGATATTGTAATGACTGACATATTTTTTCTCAGCGAGTTGAAAAGTCATTAATGATTTTGAGCAGAGAAATGAAATAACATATATTAAAGAATAAAAGGTACTTAACTTTGTTTATAGGCTGACAGAGAATAAATAGTAAAAAAGAGAATAAATAGAAATAAAAACTGAGAATACAGGGAGAGAGAGAAGAATAGGAAGAATGAGAAGAAGAGATAGAGATAGATAGATAGATAGATAGATAGATAGATAGATAGATTGAGGATAGAGGAATAAGAGGAGGAGGAGAAAAGAGAGAAGGTCAAAATTTTCATAGATAGATAATTTTCCTGGATGTCTTGTCTGTTCAAGAAAGTTCTTTTGCCTTCTTAGTTTACTGAGTGTTTCCAATTTTGAAAATATGATAATAGATTTTCTAAAGTATTTTTTATGCAGGTATCAAGATGAGTTTATTTTGTGAGTATATTTTTCTATTACCTGTAATGATGCCTTATAATAACTGATTTTCAGATATTGAACCAATTTTGCTTACCTGGAAAAAGTGCAATTGGTCATATTGTATTGCTTTTTCATATTTTGCTAAATTTTGTTTGTTGATATTTACCTGAGATTTTGAGTGTGTCTGACTGTATAAGGAGTACTGAACCTGTGGTTTGCTTCTGGTTATAGTGTCCTTGATTTCAATATTCAAAATCATAGGATCATAGAATTAGCTAGGAAGTATACCCTCCTTATATATATTTTGGATATTTTTGTGAAAACTAGTGATTAATCATCCTTTAAACATTTGGTAGAATTGAGAATTGAGCAGTGAAACCATATTAGCTTGGGATTATTTTTGTAAGCTTTTTAAAATTGCTAATGTAACCTAGTCACATATTACAAATGTATTCAGATTTTCTTTTTCTTTTGGAGGTAGTGTTACTAGTTTGTGTCATCCTAGAAATTTGTTCATTTTATGTAGGGTACTAAATTTATCGACATAAAATTGTTTACAGTACTTTTTTGTTTTTCTTCTTATTATTATTATTTTATAACAATGATCAGACTCATGACCTCATGCTTGCCAGGCAGGCACTGTGCTACAGAGCTATACTCCCAGCCCTATATTCTGTTTCATAATCCTTTTCATTTCTGTAAGTCCAGTAATACTGTCCTTTCATTTATTCTGTTTTACTTTTTTCTTTTTTTCTTAATTTTAACAACATTTTGTTAATTTTGTTAGTCTTTTCAAAGAATCCATACTTGCTTTCAATGGCTTTCTTTTTTTATTTTAAAGAGAATAAAACAAAACAAAGCAAAACTGAACAAAGCCATCAGAGTAAAACAATGCAAGCAACACAGGATTTCAAAACAAGACAACAGGAAATCAACAATAATGTCTCTTATTTCCTTTGAAATGGTTTTCCATCTCTTCACACACAATATCAATGGCTTTCTTCATTGATTTCTTATGTTCTATTTTAATAATTTATTGTACATCCTCATTACTGGTTAGTTTGCTTTTCTTGGATTTAATTTTTCACTTCTTTTTTCATCATCTTTTGTGAAAGATTAGGTTATTGATTTAAAATAATTGTTTCTTAATATAAACATATGTAACTATAGAATTCCCTTTAAATTGCTTCAGCCATTCCTTATAAACATTAATATGTTGACTCTTCATTTTCATTCATCTAAAAATATTTTTCAAATATTTTTCAAAATTTTGCTTTTGATTTTTTTTAACTCACTGGTCATTTAGGTGATTGTCATTTAATTTTTAATTTTTGGGAGTCTCACACATGTCTTTCTTTTATTATTTCTAACTTGATTCCTTGTGGATAGAGTACATACTTTTGTTATTTCTGATATTGTACATTAATTGAAATATGTTTTATAACCCAGTATATGGTCTATTAAGGAGAATATTCCATGTGTATTTTAGAAGAATCTTGTATTCTACTACTGTTGGGTGGAGGATTCTATAGATCTGTTAAGTCCAATTAGTTCATAGTGTTCTAGTGTTATTTTTCTTTGTTGAGCTTCTGTTTAATGGTTCTGTCCATTAATAAAAATTAGGTATTGAAATGTATAACAAATACTATGTATTTTCTATTTTTTGCTTTTTTCTGTCATCTTTTGCTTCATGCATTTTGATATTCTATTGCTAGATGAGTATGCATTTATAATTGTTATAACTTCTTGATAAAGTATCATTATAATGTTCCTCTGTATGTCTAGTAACATTTTTGTTGTTTTCCATTTTGGTTCATGCTCATGTAGTCATTGAAATTTTCTCAGTAGCTATTTATATATCATTTTTTTTATTCTTTAATCTTCAATTTGTATCTTCAAATCTGTTAATGTATCTCCTGTAGACAGCTGTAATATATTGGATCTAAAATGCCCCCAATAGGCTCATGTACTCAGAGGTAGGGCTTTTGGAAGTGACAGTGGTATTCTCATTAGTAGATTAAAAGATTAATGCATTAATGGAGTGTTAGGAAGTGTGGCCTAAATGCAGGAAGTAGGTAGTGACCTGGAAGAGTATGTCTTGTTCTTGATAATTTCCTTCACATTATTTCCATCCTTCTCTGTTTCCTGGCTGCCACAAAATGAACACAATTCCTCTGGCATATCCTTCCGCCATGCTGTTTATGTCTCACAACAGACCTAAAACAGTGGAGCTGGCTTACCATGGACTGAAACCTCTGAAATAGTAAATCAAAATAAATCTTTCCTCTTTAAAGTTGATTTACCTGAGATATTTTGTCAGCTGAGTAACATAAAAAAAGCCTACTTGGATCACCTTTAAAAAGTTCATCCTGAAAATTGCTGCCTTAATTCATTCACATTTAATGCTATTTTTTGATATAGTTGGATTTGCATCTGCCATTTTACCTTCTATGTCTACATTGTTCTTATCTCTTTATCTTTCTATTCCCCATTTTCTGATTTCTTTTTTAATTAAATGAATATTTTCTAGTGTAGAATTTTTGATATCTTTGATTGTTTCACCATGTGTTAAAGATTATTTCCTTAGTAGTTACTTCAAACTTTCCAATATATATCTACATTTATGAAAATCAATTTCAGATTCATAATGATTTCTAAAGAGATTGGGAAATGCTATTTCTATGTTTCTCTATTCCCTTTTTTCCCTTTCTGTGGTATTATTTTTATATGTACTGTACCAAGAACATCATGAATTCAATAATACATAATATTATAATCATGTATTATGTATAATTATGTTACTTCATTTAATTTTCTATTTTAAATAAGTTGAATAAGTACATATATATTGAATCTTTGTTATACAAACTTTTATTTGTCATTTTAACTCCTTATTTGTTGCTTCATATTTGAGTCACATCTAGATTCATTTAATTAGCCCAGTACAGTATTTTCCCTACCCATCTTATTTGTATTGCAGTTGGAAAATATGTTATATGTGTATATATTATAATTCAAGCAAAACATTATATAAAAAACAGTAAAACCTTGGATTGCAAATAACTTGTTCTGAAAATGTCCTGCAAGATGAGCAAATATTTCTAGTAAATTTTGACTTTATAAAAGAGTGATATGTTGCAATAAGAGTACTATGTGATACCAAATATCATGGTCCTAACTGAGCCAGTGCTTCTCTCTCTCTCTCTCTGTCTCTCTATCTTTCTCTTGGAATATGGGTGATCATCTCCCAACACCAGCAGGTTGTGGAGGAAATCTCATCTCCAGAGGAGGAAAAAAAAGTGACATAATTTCTCACTTGAAATGAGATTAGGAAATATGTAAAATGTGTGAAACAGTGCAACATTTTGTAGGAAAGTGCTACCCAAATAACACTGTAGCAGTGCAAGCAATGAGTATGTTTAACAACAATGCAATGTAATATTTCCACAAAATCTTCAAAACGAGGCAAAAGCAAGAGTCACTGGATAGGTTCCTTGTTAAAGGTGCATGACAAGAAAAAGATTTCATTGAGCCAATGAGACAGCAGTGATTCCGTTAGTGATAGTAAAAGTTGTTCTACTAACCTTCTCTTGTCTTATCTCCCTTACACTAGCCATGAAGATTTTCAAAGGTAAATGTATGTTAATTTGTATATTCTTTATTATTCTATATAACAGCACTGTAATCATTTTTATATGAATATTTTTGGGTTATGGAACAAAACATCTGAGTTTTCATTATTTCCAATAGGGAAATTCATTTTGATCTGCAAGTGCTTTGTATTACAAGCATATGTCTGGAGTGAATTATGCTCTAAAACCAAGATTTTATGCAACTATTTCTTAAATCAGTCAAGAGAAGTAAAATTAATGTACATTCTTACTATTTTTATCAATGTGACTTTTTAACAGTGCCCTTTGTGTGTGTGTGTGTGTTGAATTATAATCTGGGGTTACTTTTTCTCAGCCTGAGTAATTTGATTCATTATTGTTCTTTGTATTAACAAGTTGTCATTTTCTTTATGTTGGAATATCATTATTTTGGCTCTTTTTAAAATGTAGCTTTAGTGAGCACCTTCCCAGGGCATCAGCCAGGAGGAGAATCAGAGAGCGGCCCCTGAGATCCCATCAAGGCCATGCTGGAATCCAGGAGGCTGCACAAAAAAGCCATTCACCTGCCCTCTTGGTGAGTGCCTTCCTGGGGCATCAGCCAGGAGGAGAATCAGAGAGCGCCCCGAGATCCTGCCATGGCCATGCTGGAACCCAGGAGGCTGCACAAAGAAGCCATTCACCCGCCCTCTTGGTGAGCACCTTCCTCGGGCATCAGCCAGGAGCAGGCCCAGTAGTGTTTCCTGTGAGCCTACCGGTGCACAGGCTTGGAATCCAACAACCCCCCTTCCCCGCCATTAACAAGTGGGGACAGAGGCCTGAGCATCTCTTGGCAGGCTAATTGTATGCAATGCAGCAAATGTGGGGGGGCCTCCTCTATTTTCTCTTTGAGAGCAAGTGTTGTTTTTAAATTTGATTCATTATGATTAATTGCTTTACTTGTTTCATTATCTCTTTCGATTGATTTCATAATGTTCTGTTTTTGGTTTGATTTTGCTATACCTAATTGACTAGACAACTACTGTGAAGATAATGAGATATACTATGGTACCTATTACTGTTATCCCAGTAACTTGCTGTGAAGTTCTGTACCAAATTCTCTACACTGTCTCAATTGGCTTTGTTGTGTTTGTTCTATTTCTACTACCTTCAAAATAAAAATTTAAAAAAATGTAGCTTTACTCAATGTTATCTTCCTCTTTTTGCATATTGAATATGTTATCCTAGTTCTGATTTATATTATTTCTGCCAAGTAAACTGCTAAGTTTTCTAAGCTTTTCTATACATACAGAAAACTCAATGAAATATAAGTAGAATAAGTTCAAAGACACCCACAAACTGAACCACCACAACAGAAATGCTAAAAGCTAAAGACAAGGAGAAAATTTTGAGTGCAGCAATAAATAAATGTATGATTTTATTTGCATCAATAATATAGAAGGGTTTATTTTCCCTCAGAGTCTCACCAGCACTTGTTATTAGTAAATTTCTTGATGACAACCATTCATTCTGCAGTAAGATGGCATATCAGTGTTATCTTACTTTGCTTTTCTCTAATGGGCAGTAATGTTGAACATTTTTTCACATATTTACTAACTACTTGCGTTCTTACTCCATGAATTGTGTATTCACTTTGGTAGTCTATTAATTTCAGTTGCCCATTTTTAATTGAATCTTTTACTCTGGGGAGTCTAACTTTTGAATTCTTTATTCTAGATTTCATCCTCTGTCTATAGGATAGCTGGCAAAATATTTTCTCATTCTATAGGTTGTCTCTTCTATATATTAGCTGCTTCCTTGCTCTGCAGAAGCTTTTAAAATTTGGTATGACTTCATTTGTTAATATTTGTCATTATTTCTTATGCTTCTGAGTTTCTGCTCAGAAAGTCTTTGAGTGCCTTTATATTTTCAAGAATTCTACTTACTATATCTTCCAGCATATTGTTTCTATTTTATTTTATTTTAGGATTTAAAGACAGCGTAACTCTAAGTAGTTCAGGCTGGCCTTGCACTCATTGTGTAGCCTAGGCTGGCCTTGAACTCATGGCAATCCTCTTGCCTCAGCCTCTTGACTCCTGGGATTACAGGCATTTACTACCACAACAGGTTTAGTGTTTCTGTTTTGAAATTTAGATTTTTGGCCTATTTTGATTTTAATCAGTACACAGTAAGATATGTGGGTCTAGATTAAGTCCTCAATATGTAGAGATCCAGTATTACCAGTATGATTTATTAAACAGGCTATCTTTTCTCCAGTGTATGTTTTTGTCTTAATGTGACAGTAGAATAGCTGAATATGATTAGGATTTTTTCTGCTTTCTCTGTTGTGCTCCATTGTACCACATGTATATTTTTGTGCCAGTACTACACTGTAGCTACTATTGAAATCATTATGAGAGTCCTCAAAAACTGAAACTAGAAATTTCATTTGACCAACTTATTCCCCTTCCAGATATCTTTCCAAGAAAGTTAAAGTAGTCATATTACAGTGATACATGCAGAGCAGCACAATGTGACCTTAATTTTGAGTGATGTAAATCAAACACACAAGCTTAAACATAGTTGCATGCTATGTTGTTTGGGGATTGCACTCCTGGATTATATTTGGTTTGATGTAGGACTTTAAGAGCTCTCAAATCATTTCCTCATACATTCCATATGACCACTTTCCTGAACTGCAATTTTTCACTTATTATACTATCATTAAATCCTGCTTCACTTTTTATTATCTTGACACATATGATTTTCATTTCCTACCCTAGATATCCTTAGTATCTACCAAAGATATGAAGAAATACAGGCCATATACTTGTGGTCTCTCCAGACCCCACCAAATGCTGTTTTGGTTACCCTGTCTCCTAATAGCAGTTCTCCACTAGTGGAAATCTTGAATACTCATTTTTCTGCCAAGCCAAAAGCAGGCAAAACCACTTAAAACAAAAGTGGAAAAATAATTCTATTCACTTCACCAAGATACTTTTCTCTGTGCACTATTAGCCTCTCAAGGTTTTGTTGCCTTAGCAGTTCTCTATTTCCTTCATGCTGCTCATTTTGTTTTATCAAGGTTTTCTAGTTATTCTACAGTGGGAATAGATATTATGATCTGCTGTATGCTATTATGAATGTGGCCCAGCATCTGCTTCATTACTCTTTTGTCTCTACATTTTATTTCCTACAAGCTTATATTCCTTCATATGCTCTACCCTCTCCTAACTGGTTTACACTTGAGATTTCCCAATTCAAATTCCTGCAAAAGAACTGATTTTCTTAGTTTGTATATTAATGCTGAACTGAACCCTTAATGCTTTGTAACTGGCTACCTATATATTGGTTATTTCCCCCCCTTAATTAAGTGTTAATTTGAGTGCAATTATTTTTAGCTGGGGTGGCAAAGGCCCATTATGCAGTTTAAGGTATTACTGTAATCCCAACTATTGAGTACAGTCATGCAAGTACTGTAATCCCTTTTCCAGTCTTCCTCACATTCCAATAGGTTATATTTATAATCCCATGGAGATGTTATTGGAATTACAGAAAGTTAAACCCAATCTATCACCTCCAATGCAACCCATGGTGAGAGTAAAGACACCAAGACATTTTCCAAGTTAAGGGCAGCCAAGGGATACTAAATATAATCCCCATGAGGATCTGTGGACAGAGGCCCTGATCCAAGGCCTCTCGCAGAATGTATTATCTTGTGAAAAAGAGGATAGCTGGAGGATGAATGACAGCGAGGATGGCAGGAACTATGTGAGTCACTTGAGCTGGCTAGCCAGGTAGTGAGAAAAACATCTTTGCAAAATGCAGGGATAATGATATGCAGAAGGATCACTCTGCATAATTTGATTAAGGTAGCAAATGAATTGTTTTTGGAGGCTGTTGCTTCAGTTTCTGAAATGTACTTTTGTGTCTCTACCTTGAAGCTCATACTCTGTTGACATTCATGGAGCCGACTGGCTCCACCATCCTACTGTGCCCATATCTTTTATAAGAGAAGACAATGCAAGGAAACAGGCGACTGTCTGATGACTTTAGAGATTACACCCCAGTACCTTGGCTAGCCTTATTTGTAATGCTTAATTGGAGGTGATAGAGAAGGAAATACCATAGTCAGCTCCGTACATATCAGTATAAGGAAATAAGTCTCAATATAATCAAAGTTGCAGCGATTGTTCTGCATTCAAGAGGAGTCACTCAAATTGTCTTCTTCAGACATGGCTGCCTCATGATACCCTTCAGTCGCACATTTAAAGCAAGGATCTTTTTTCATTTGAAAAGCTGCAAACATGGGAGACATCATAATTGACATACTGGAAATAAAGTCTTAGCTTTTAATATTCACCAAGGTTTTTGAAATTTCTTGATATCAAGATTAAAAGTATTTACTTTGTCAACAAGAGAATCTGGCATGGAGGCATTGAAAAGTACATGTAAAATAAGGAGAGAGGCTAAGGATTGAGATAGATGCCTTCTGTTACCTTGAAATGTAATACCACTAATCTGTGTCAAATACTGAAGCCTAGTCAACAGACTTGTGGAGCAAATGAGAGCAGGTGAGTCTGAGCATTTAATTCACTCAACAAATATATATATATGAAGCAATTACTATTTTCAAGGCACTGTTCAGGTGCTGGGAAACAGTGGTGAATAAATCTGACCAAAATTCCCATTCTTACAGAGTTTACATTATAGCAGAAAAATTAATACAATAAAAATTACTGAGTATTTAGGATGTGTTGATATCATTCTAAGCATCTGTATATACTAGTAGTAGAAGGGAAAGGATTCAAACAAAATCATGAGATCTACAAATACTCTGTCTTAATTACAAGGTTTGACTGATTGAATCACAAACTATAATAGCTTATGCCTGAAGTACCTCAACTCTTATGAAGAGGTAAACGAATATGTACATTTACATGAATTATTTTTTGCCAAATTCTTTATAAGTCTCATTTTATTTGGCCCTCACAATAACTCCATGAGTAATGTGCAATAACTCCAATGTTATGACCCCAGAATTAACACTTAGAAAAATGAAGTCTCTAACCCTAGTAATTGATGGTTTACTTTTGCTGAAGTCCTATCATTCAAACCAGTCATTCTATTTTCACTAAATGGTGCTGCCTTCCCTAGCTGAGAAAAGAGACATTGCCTGTGAAAAGCTGGAAAGGCCCCAATCATTTCTCAAGCTCCTTCTTATCCTTTCTTTCCCAAGATGGGCAAGAAGAGACAGAGAACTGGAGAGTGGTAAACAGTGGAAGGGGGTGGGGCTTGGTCCTACCAGCAGCCACAAAAGGAGAATTGATGGTGTGTGGAGCAGGAAACCTGTGCAGCTGCCAGCTCAGCTCTAGTCTCAGCATCTCAGAACTGGGTTGAGTGCAGCCCCTTTAAAGCTGGGCCACCTTGGAGAGCCCATGCTCCCAGGTAGAATGGATATTGAGAGCCTCCAAGTAAACTAAGAGCACAACCCAGTGCCCGGTGTGTGGGAAAGACCTTTGTAGTCAGGACAGGAGCTAGAGTCAGTGCTCCTGCTTCCCTTGGGGAATGAACAGAGATGATGTGCAGGAGACATGGCAACCAATGAACCTTAGTTTCTGTGGCTGGGCCTCAAGCAGAAACTCAAGTGGAGGGTTCTTTCCCTCTTCCTATTGTGAGTGCTCCTAAAGTATTTTAATCACCAAAACAGCTTCCAGTTTAAAAGAGGTTTCCATCTTTTTAAGTGACTCCTGTCTGTTTAAAAGCAGCGTGGTGTATTTAAAGGCGCAGGTATAAAAACTACAGAGCAGGATGGCCTCCCTTGGCCATTGCAAGCTGTTGCCTTTCAAATAATTTAATTGTTTAAAATTCTTTTAACGCAAATGATTTTTTTACTTGCTAAAGATTCTGTGAGAACCTGATCAATATCAGATAAATGTTGACTGCTTGACTAAGAAAGCTTGAGAAAATGTTGACAAATCTAAAACCAAGAAAGGGTTTTACCTGAGGGTAAGTGTTTAATTCAGGTATTTTCTACCTTCAAAATCTAATTTGTTTACTTACTCTATAACTGCTTCACCTATGAAAGTCCATTGACATTGATATCATAATGTACATTAGCAGGTGCTTCTGATGAAGTAAATATGTGTATCTGCCTGTATACTGCATGAATGAGAGAATTTCCATTTTTTTCCATCAGAGCAATATACATGCTTTAATTCTTAACCATAAATGACTATGATTTGACTTACTCACTAAAAGTGCATTTAAAATTATTTTTAATTGTGTTTTTATTTGTAAGATATTATGCTTACTATGCTAATCTGGTTGTAATGGTATTCTTAAGAACTTGGAAGTCCTCTAGATTTTTCAGAATTGAGTGAGAAAAATTGTAATCATTCTGCTCTTTTAAGCAAAATGTGCTTTATTAGGCAAGGTAATTAAAATCTATAAATATGTCTGTCAATATTACATTCCCAGAATGTCCTGATTTAGTTGTTCTACTCTTTACTAGCAGAAAATAGTCAAACTATTTTATAGCAAGGAGTTTGAAAGACCTTGTAATTTATCGTCTGGAGAACAACTAGAGTACTAATTGTTCCTAATAACTAATCATTCAGTTCCAATACATTTAATTGTATCAATATTCACACTGTCTGCTTCCTTGTCCTCTTTACAAGTACTTTTGATTTATTCTTTTGAGTTTAATTTATTCTGTTTGTTGATTCCTGTATTTGTTGATCGATTTCAATTTTAAAAGAAGGCATTTTATTTTTTTAAGACTTGTGAATCGACATGGACTATGGTTTGTACACTGTTATAGATAAGAAATAAGCCTCTGCATCATGGAATATATGGGACTCAGGTTGTGTCTCCTTGTTTCAAAATTCGGGTAATTATTTTAGAATTCCATGTTTACTACCTCAGAAAAAAGAGATGTTGTTTCTCAGGTGATCATGAAAGACCTTGAGGGGTCTGCCCTGATCTACTGTTTCTCAAGTGGATAAAGGTGTCCCTGATAACTCATCTCTTCATACTTAGCAGTTGGTGGGACACAGTATGGATAATTTTAAGATGAAGGACTTCTAAAAAGCTAAGACATTTGCATCACTACTAGAGTTAAGAGCAGAGATGTCTGGTTCTAAAAAAATACTACTTGAGTATCACAAGGAGCACTTTGTGAACTCATGAGTCTCCCTCTTTCTTCAGAGATTACCCTCTGAAGAAAAGGCTGACTTAGTTTTCTCTCTCTACTATCTTCAGGATGTTCCATGCTCAGTTCCTGAGCAACTGAAGATCCCAGCAACCTTCCTATTTGTACCCTTCAATAGCAGGAACAATTTGACCCTATCTGAAAAAGGAACAACTTAATCTACTAATGTAATATGATTTGGGTACAGTATGAACTAGGAAAGGACAAGAGATGGGTAGAGATTGGTGGTTTAAATTACAATTCTATTCTGCAGTTAGTTTCTGCAAAAAACATGGAAAATAGAATGAAGTTCTCTATGTTCAGGCTTTTGTAACTTTTTATTATCAGAAAATCCCACAGCCTCTGGCAATTAGAGTGACCCCTGAGGAGGAGGAAGTTGATATCATTGATGATCCTGTTCTCAGATCCCCACCTATCACTCAGGGAATATGGGTCTTTCCCACCTGTTTGATCAAAATATACATTGGAAGATCTCCTTAAGCTCCTCATAATCCTCGGGCCAATGAAACAGTCCCCTTCCATCCAAGTGACTCAAGAACTCCACTTATTCCCCAGCCACCTCATCATGCTCCTCAGACAACTTTAAGTCCTATAGGATATACTCAGAATGGAACTTCCTACTCTTAAAACTCATGTTTCATCCTGCCTAAGAGAAGTTCTAGGAACAGAAGAAATTACTGAAGTCTAAGTCCCTTTCTCAGTGGTAGATATCCAACAATGCAAAAAATACCTAGGTTGACTTTCAGGAGACTCTAGTAGGTTTGCAGATGGGTTTAAAACTTTAACCCTTGTGAGAGGACCAATTTATCTTACCACTTGCTCTACTCTAGATGAGAAGTAGAGAGTCACTCTGAGAGGCTAGAACTATTCAGATGAACTGTATGTTACAAGAAGGGAAGAAAAGCACCACAGAGAACTTATTATTTCTCTGGCAGAATCAACCAGGGACTATAATACTAGCAATGGAATAAGAATGATGTGTACCATAGTAGCAACTGTTATGGGAATGAAAAGATGCATTAAGCAATCTGTGTATGATAGGGAAAGAGAAGTCATACAGGTTAAAGAGGAAAAACCAGCTGTTTTCCATGGCTGATTGGTAGAAGCTTTTCAAAATAATTCCATCTTCCTGGGAGGGAAAGGGACTGATGGGACTTAATTTCATTTGTCAAGCAGCCCAAATTACAAAAAATTCACAAGGGCCCCCCAACATGTCTGGCTCAATTGCTGTAGATGTCTTTTCTGTGTTTAACAGTCAGGATCCAGATGAGAGTGAGAAAAGACAAAGTTATGGCTGTCACAATTAGCAATACTTTAAATAGCCCTGAGTGGTTTAAAGGAAAAAAACTTTAACAATCAAGGAAACAGTTTCTGTTTTAAGTAGAAAAGACTGGACATTGGGCACAGAACTACACCAGAACCCCACCAGTACCTGTTATGTGTGTCAGGTGGCCAGTGTGCTGCAAAACTCTTGACACTGGAGGATTGACTGTTCCTGCTACCAGAGATGGGTTAAGCCAGGCAAAACTCTCATTCCTGCCCTGATAAAAACTGAAGAGGATGGGAGTAACTTATTTTTCCCTTGTCTATGAACATTACCAACTCCTGTGAGGAATCCTGCAAGACCCTGGATGTCATGGATGAGTTAATTAAATTACTGGTAGATACAGGTGTGGCTCATTCTGTTGTAACATCCTACTCTGGGAAAATCTTGTAAATCTGTAGTGTTAATAAGCATTGAGGAGGATCTCCTATTCAAAACTTCATTACTCCTGCTTTGTCATGCCAATTGGAAGGTCAAATATTTACCCATGAGTATTTAAAAAAATTTTTAGTATGTATTTGTCATATATAGTGCTCAAATTCATTATAGGGAATTTGTACCTGCACAAAATATATCTTAATTCTCCATTTTTTCCAACTCCTTTCCCCTCCCTTCAACCCTTTTTCCATTCCCCATTTACAGAACTTTAATTTCCATTTTTTGTTTTATAATCCCTTTTCTCTTCCTCCTCCCCACCCCTGTTCTCCTTCCCATTTGAACATATTTATGTTGGGAAAAAATACTTTCATTATTAAATTGTGATTATAGTTTGTCCAAGGTCTAGTGTTTTGCCATATGTGCCGGTTGTGGAATGCAGGAATATAACTGTGTGTCTCTGGTCACGATTGAGGCCTCATTGGTGCTGTGATGCCCCAGGGCAAGATTACATCAGCCAAGGACATCCTGGCTCCTTCACAACCCAGTATTAATAAAAATAGAGTTTCACCTTGAAGAAAGGACAAAGTCCATAACCTGCCATATTGCCCCACTTCCTCATCAACATATAGATCCTCTTCAGCATAAGGTCACTGCCCCATCTAAGCCATCCATTGCCTGCTTAATCATTAACCTCTGAGTCATCTGCTCACCTTTAGTCTTCCAATAATTGCTCAGATCATTGTATAAACCCCCAACATATTGGCTACCTGGGAGTGCCTTTGTCTTTGCCCTTATTGAGGCATTGACCTCCTATCTTCCTGTGATATATCACCAAATTTTTCTCTGTTTCTTACTTCCTCTTTTTGCCGTTCCCCTCATGCAGGCAGTTGGGAATCTTGGCCAGGTCCCCGGTACATATTCTTCCTACTTCCCAATATCTATCCTCCATTATGTTCCTTATTTCCCCTTAGAGTTTCTTGCACAAGGGAAACAGTATGATTCTTGAACAAATGTGTCTTATTTATTTCATTTGAAATTATGCTCCTTGAGGTGCATCCATTTACCTACAAAAGACTCAAGTTTATCCTTTATGTTAGAGTAGTACTCCACTGTCTATAAACACATTTTCTTTGTCCATTTAACTGACAAAGGGATTATGGACTGTTTACAAGATTCAGCTATTAGAAGTTGTGCTGCTATAAATGTGAGTATACACAAAGCACTGTGGTATGATGCTTTAAAACTTTCAGAAAGTTGCCTAGAATTGGAATAGCTGGGCCAAACGAAAACTTTATTTTTTGAGGAATCATTATACTTATTTTTCATACTAGTTGTGCCAATTTACACTCCCACTGTCAGTGGAGAAGTGTTCCACTTTCCCCACAGACTTGCCAGCATTTGTTATTGGTTGATTTGGTAGCTATTCTTTCGAAAGTGAGATGGAATCTCAGTGTTGTTTCCATTTTTCAAATGCACAGTAATGTTGAACACTTTCTTATATATATTTCCTCTTTCTACTTCTGAGAAGTGTATGTTCATTTCAGATGACTATTTTTGGATTCCAGTTTTGAATTTGGGTAGGTCTGATTTTTTTGAGTTCTTCATATATTGTAGATACTAGTCTTTTGTCTGAGGAGTAGATGATAAAATTTTTCCCCATTATGTGAGTTGTCTGCTTACTTTGTTAGTGGTTTATTTTACTGTGAGAAAGCTTTTTAATTTTATGTGATCCTAGTTGTTGATTCTTTGTAATATTTCCTGTATGATCAAGGTTTTGTTCATGAAGTCTTCGCCTTCAACTAAATTTTGAATAATTTTGTCTATTTTATTTTCCCAACTGTTTCAGTTTTTACAGTTAGATATTTGATTCATTTTGGTTTTAGTTTAATGGGTGGTGAAAGACATGTCTCTAGGTTCAATTTTCAGCATTTTGAAAGCCAGTTTTCTCAGCACCATTCTTTAAAAATGCTATCTTTCTTATGGAGAAAGTCTTTGGCACCTTTATCAAAGATAAGGTAGCTTAGCATTTTTGAAGTTATTTTTAAAAATTCTATTCTGTTCCAATAACTGTCAGGTCTGGTCTGTTTTTTGTTAATATCATGCTCATCTTTTTATCACAGTAGGTTTAGAGTATAATTTCAGTCATTGTGATGCCCTGTGCCTTGCCTTTGTGGCCCAGAATTGCTTTTGCTTTCTGGGACTGCTTTGGTTCCAAATGAATTTTAGGATTATTTTTATAGGTGTACTATTAATATTTTGATTGGAATTGCTTTAAATATGTTTAATAGTTCTAGAAATATGACCATTTTCAGTATAATGTCTCTGTCTATCCAAATAAAGGGTATTTTTCCATTTTCTGATATCCTCCATGATTTTCTTTTTCAGAATCCTGTACTTTTCAATATAAAATTCTTTTATTTCCTTCATTAGATTGATTTCTAAGTGTTTTCTTTTTCTTGATGTATTATGACCGGTGTTGTTTCCCTAAATTTTCTCTTATTTTGTCATACTTGTATATGAATGCTATTGATATCTGAGCTTTTTTGTATCCTGCTATTCTTCTGAATGCGTTTATTAATTTTAGAATTATTTTGATTTTGTTTTAGAATCTTCCATGTAGCATATCATGTCATCAGCTAATAATGACAATTTAACTTCTTTCATTTTCTAACGTTATTCCTTTTATTTTTTTCTTTTCTCTAATCGTTCTGTGTTGCCAACACTATATTGAACAGGAGCAGTGATAGTGGGAATTCTTGTCTTGTTCCTGATTTTAGAGTGAGTTTTCAGTTTTTGACCAATTAATATAGTGTTGGCTGTTAATTTGTCATAGATGGGTTTTGTTATAGTAAGATAAAGACTTTGTATTCCAATTTTCTGTTTGCTTTTTTTCCATGAATGTGTATTGGACTTTGTCAAATGTTTTTTCTGTGTCTATTGAAATGATCAGATGGTTTTGTCCTTGGTTATGTTTATGAGGTATATTGCATTTATCTATTTGCATATTTTGAACCATCCCTGCATCTCTGGAAAGAATTCTAATTGGCCATGATGTATAATCTTTTTGATGATTTGCTGCGACCTGCTTGCCAGTAACTTATTGAGGATTTTTGCATATATGTTTATTAAGGAGATTGGCCTTCTCTTTCTTGGTTTGATTCTTCTCTAGTTTTGACATCAGGATAATGCTTCTGTACAGAAACAACTTTGGTAGTATTGCTTGCTTTTCAATTTCATTAAAGGGTTTGAGGAATAGTGGCATTAGATCTTCTCTAAATTTCTTATAGAATTCAGTAGTGAATTCATCAGGAACTGGTCTTTTCTTTGTTGGTATTCTTTTATTGCTTCTTCAGTTTCATTGATGATATTGGATTATTTAGATCTTTATATTTTCATTTTTATGTTTGTTAATTTATATGCATCTAGGAATCTGTCCATTTCTCCTGAATTTTATTGTATTAGAGAACAGGTTCTCAAAGAAGGTTTAGTATATTGGTAACTGGTGATCAACTTACATATCAGCTGAACTGAATCAGTGTGATGCTGAGCATAGATGACTCATCTGAGGATGGTTGCCAGCATAAAATGGAGAGGAAAAGATGTGTTGTGGGTTCTCCTATGTGTTGTTGTTTGGAGTCATTTGTTCTCCTGGAGGTGTTTGTCACACTGGCTTCTTAATATGTACTCAGCTGTTCTCATTGTCAGAGGAACTCAGGAACTCATTGTCACTGAGGATAGCTGTGGTCCTTTTCAGGGAAGTTCTGGTCTTTATTTTCAGTGTCACTTTCTTGTCTCCAGTACAGAACTCTCAACCTGCTGACACAGATCCTTCACCCTGCTGGCATACGCTTTCTAGATACCACTGCTACCTTTCGGCTACTCAGCACAGGTCCATGGGAAAGACTTGCATGGGTCATTGTCATGGACTCTAGGTTTTCAGCTGAACTCATTCAGGTTATTGCCATGGGATCCAAGCCCCTCGATTTTCTAGGTCTTTAGTGTTGTGGATAGATTTCCTGCATGTTCCTTGTATTTAATTCCTTGGGTGATCATTACAAATAATACTATAAATTATGTGTCCTGTATGTAATTTTTCTCCTGGCAACCTCTGACTACAACAGTAGGTAGTAATGATCTTCTGGATTTCTGCATGAATTGTCATTTCACACTTTTCATTTCTAATTGCATGCATTTGGGTCTTTATTTTCCATTTTTTATAAGGTCAGATAAGTGTTTATCTACTTGTGTAAATCTTCTAAGGAGCCAACTATTTGATTCATTGATATTTTGTATTATCAGTCTTAATTGCATTAATATTTGCTCTGATATTTCTACAATAGTTACGTTGCTTCATGAATGCTTTTGTTTGT
The DNA here is from genome assembly GCA_004027455.1 of Hydrochoerus hydrochaeris. Classification (NCBI taxonomy): domain Eukaryota; kingdom Metazoa; phylum Chordata; class Mammalia; order Rodentia; family Hydrochaeridae; genus Hydrochoerus; species Hydrochoerus hydrochaeris. The sequence goes on along the minus strand of PVLA01004250.1, from coordinate 106,708 downwards.
GAACAATAAGCATTTTGCAATTTTTCTTTATTTGAAAACCCTACATCATGTGAGAAACCAACTGTGGCCATCTTTCTCATACAAATACAATCCACTGTAATTTCTTTTTTCATACAAGCTTTGGGTTTAGCTTGCTCTTCTTTTCCAGAACCTTGAGAGAGACAGCATTAAGTTATTCATTTGCACTCACTCTGCTTTTCTGATGTGGGAATACACCACTATAAATTTCTCTCATAGGAATGCTTTCATTGCATCCCATAAGTTTTCCCATCTGTCACATTGGCATTATCATTTAATTGTAGAAAATGTCTAAAATTTCCTTTATCTGTGATGCATTTGCTGTTCAGAAAGTTATTCAATTTTGACATATTTATTAATTTTTTGTTCTTTCTTTGGCCATTGAGTTCCAATTTCATTGCACTATGATCTGATAATGTGCATGGGATAATTTCAATTCATTTTAAGTATGTTCTATGAGTTGGTATGTGGTCTAATTTGGAAAAAGTCCTATGAGCTACTGAGAAGAATGCGTTTTTTGTTGTTGGGTGGAACACTCTACTGATATCTACTAAGTATATTTGTTCAAAGTTTTGGTTCAGTTCTGCTATTTCTTTACTGATGTTTTGGTCTAATTTATCTGTTTGTGACAGTTGAGTATTGAAGTTCCCCATTGTAATTGTATTAGCGTTTACCTGATTTTTCATATGTATTATTGTTTTATGTAGTTGGTTGCACCACTATTTGGTGCACGTATATTTATGGTTACTATCTCTTCCCTCTTGGATTGTTCACCCAACAAGTAAGTAGTGACCTTTGTCTCTTCTTTATTTTGACTTGAAATCTACTTTTACTGCAAATAGACACTCTTGCTTTTTTTTCTGAGTTCCTGTTACATGGAGTTTACTTTTCTATCCTTTTTCTTTCAGTCTATGAATTTATTTTTGTGTTAAATATATTTCTTGTATGCAGCATATTGTTGCATCATATTTCTTGATCTATTTTGCCAATCTGTTTCTTGTGATTGGTAAGTTGAGACCATTCATATTGATGGTTATAACTGATAGATATTGACTTGTCATTATATTATTTTCCTGTAATTGTTTCACTTTCTCCCCCTTCTATTCAGTTGCTTGCTTTAGCTGGTAGATTAATTCCCTTGGAATTCATGGGATTGTTGCCAATGTTTTCTTTTTTGTAGAATATACTTCAAAACTTTTTGAAATACTACTTTTGTAAACATGAATTTTTCAGATGTTCTTTTTCATGGAATTATTTTGGAAGCCAATTTTGTGGGCTACTTCAATTCAGGTTGGAGGTTTTTTTTTAGGTCTTGAAATGTTTCACTCCAAGCTTTCACTGACTTAACTGTTTATCTTGAAGTCTGCTGTCATCCTGAAGATTCCCTTTAATACATGATTTTTTTTCTCTAATAGATATTAATATTCTGTTTTTCCATTGAAAGTTTACAGCCTCAACTATTATTTTCCTTGGTGTAATTTTTTCTGATCATGGCTAATTAAAGTTCTATATGCCTCAGTTATCTGCATGTGAAATTCTCTTTTTCATGCTTGGAATATTTTCTGTTATTACTATGTATAGGTTTTTTATGCCCTTTGCACTGTGTTCTGATTTTTCCACTGATTTCAATTAATATGTTTTTCTTCTTCTCTTTGTCTAGCTGACATTAAATTGATGTTTTTCATGGTTCCCTGATTTTTTTAAAGAAATCTTTCATTTGATGGCTCCTAACTGCAACCCTGTCTTCTAGATCTGATGTTTGATCTTCACTTTGGTTGATTCTGTGGTGTGTACTTTCAATAGAGTTTTTAAACTCCTGGCTATATGTTTGAATCTCCTTCATGGAATCCAGTTCTTTCCTATGTTGGCCATTCATAGTTTCCATTACATTCTTAAACTCCTCTTTTTTAAAAATCTATACCTTCTTTAGATTCACTATCAATTTCTTTCATTATGGTCCTCATCTCTTTAACTATCTGTGTAATTCTGTTTTTCTTTTCTTCTGCAGTCTCATTCATCTGCTTTGTTAGCTCTGTTGTTACCATTTCAGAAAGTGCAGCTTGGTAGCTTTTGATTTCTTTCACCTCAATGCCTTGTGGATTTTCCTTAGATGAGCTAGAGTTATAGGGTTGCATCTTACTTTTGTGTTTTCTTATGTTTTAATTTTTTTTATTTTATGCATTGATGTCTGTAAATTGTTTATGGTAAATTGCTTTATTTCTATTATTGAGATCTTTTCGGGAAATGGCTACTTTCAGTGATATCTTCCAGGTATAGCTGGTTCTTGGCCTTTGAATTTGCCCTTGGATCTTGTTTCCTCTGTTTATTAGGGATGAGACATTGCAATCTGTTTGGCTTAGCACCCAGTTCATTAATCATGGACTATAGTATTGATAATGTTCCTCAGAAAATCTAGGTATTGGCATACAAGGAAGATCAGTTGTTCACAGCAACTATGTCACCTTGACTAAAATAATACAACCAGAAACAGCATCAAACACAGACTGAAAAATGACCCACTGTGATAACTAATAATTTGCCACTTTTAACCATAAGTACAAGATTTATAGTTATATAACAAAATCTAGGAGAAATCAGAAAATTATATACAGAAAATATTCACTCAGTAGACAAATTTAACCTCAGGGGGAAACTTAAAAGGGAGAAGGGAAAAAATTGAGAAATAAAAGTACAAAAAGAGATTGAATTAAGGCTAAAGGAAAAACAAAATCTAACCAAGCTTCAGGGATATGATAAAGAAGACAGAAGAGAAGGAAAGAATGGGAAAAAAAGGGAAAACCCAAAACAAAACAAAACAACTCTAAACAATGTCCACTGTCAAAAAAAAAAAGAGGGAAAAAACCCCAAATAAACAAAATCATTTTTTAGAGCAGAATATATTTATTGAGAGAAAAAAAAAACTTGTCTGAGAGACAGAATGGGTCCAACTCTGTAGTGAGAGTTTCTTTCTTTTTAGGGACTTTTATAGAGCAAAACCACAAGGTAAGATTGGTCCAAAATGGGAACTTGCCAGGTGGGCATAAGTTGGAGCAGAACTATGGTCAATCAATCAGATTATTTGCTAATTTAAAATTGATGAAATCGGACAAATGGGGAAGCAAGTCACATAGCAAGCAGGAATGCATACAGAGCAATGACTCTGTAGGAGGTTGGGATGGTGACTTCTGGCTTCCTCAGAGTGATATAGAACTAGTTAGAATATCAATTCTTAATGTATGGAGGTGTCTGTCTTCCCCACAGTTGCAAGGATCTGGACTCCTGCACTGATTCCTTCAAAGGTCTAGTGCTGTCTGACTGCCTATAATTATTTTCATCTAACTCAATTGCCTATAACAATCCCCATTCTGAAGAAGTAACCCAAACTGCCATGAGTGAGTAATAGGTGAGGACTGATCTGGATTCTTCAGACTGAAGGGTGTCATAGTTGTTGACTGGCAGTCAGGGATACTCTGCAGATGTTCTATCTAATGGTCCTCCATAGATGCCAGGCATTTTTATCATGGGTAGGCATACAGCTTTAAGTCTGCAGGAAACAAAGAGAAAGAAACAATTAAGTATGCATGGGCCAAATAATAGAATTAATAGGGTAATTATGAATACAGTTAACAAAGATTTCCACTATATAGAGCTAGTTAATGGCTTTCCACAGGACAAGGAATAGGTCTAAGGAATTTTAGAGTCAGACATGTCATTGATTTGTCATCAATAACTTGAACAGCTGTTGAGATATTAGCAGATTAGTTTTCACAATTGTGTAAGTACTTCTTGTGCTGTTAGAATGTCTAAGGTCATCTGAGTTTGGAGGATTGTCTGTTTTATTAGTTTTATTTATTGTTTTTATTTAAGGCTTGTTGAGTGTAATTAGTTAAGGTCTTAATATGTGTCATGTAACATTTTTTTCCCTTTTTTCACAAGATCTTGTGCATCCCAGTAAAAGGAATTTAAAAGGAATCTAGCATACATTAATGATTTTATCTGTATGATTCCTTGGGATTTGGCACCTTCTTGGCAAGAACAAACTTTAATCAAAGTATGTATAATCAAAGTATATATACAAAGGTATCTATAATCCAAGTATAAGTATTAGAGCTAACAGGTAGTTTTAGAAACTTTCTAAGGGATAGCAATTGAAACGCATTAACAATTAGGTCCCATTATTGAAGGAGTCTGATATTTTATCATAAATCCCTCTAGCTTTAGTTATAATTATCTATAAATTTTTGATAATGTAATAGAACCAGCTTAATAAATTACTTTGACAAATGAAAAATTCTCAAGTTTATACATTAACAACAATATGTACTGTATTTGTAAAAACCAGTCTTAGCATCATTTTGATTAGTTGTCAACTTGGAAATATATAGCATTTAGACAGGATAAAATCTCTCCAGGATTGGAGTCAGGCTTTTAGGCTTAACTAAAAGGAATGAGTGAAGAGAAAGTTATCCTAGTTACAGTTTAAGCAATATACATATTTTGGTGACTATTTATTGAGTTACAATGCCTAGAAGAAAGGCCAGTGTTGAGAAGTATGAAGAGACATGCACCAATGTCCACCAATGGGCTGTTTTTTTATCTATTGTCATGGTTACTCAGGGCTCCTCTGCAGAAATGACAGGTAGAGATGACAGTTGGCCAGAGGAAGGAGATGAGTGCCTGTGGCACTGTAGTCTTGATGGACCACCTGGAGAGACAATTTGAGTTCTGAGGTTGGAGTGAAGTTTTGTTTCCAGTGGCAGTATTTATAATCAGGGCCTGCCTTGGGGAGACTCTTAAGGCAATCTCTCTTAAGGTGGCCTAGCTTTCCTCAGTAGTAGCAGCTAAATCTAGTCCTTGAGTTCCTTTTGAAGACACAAGAATCAGACTTGATATCTATTTCTTTTAAGGGCAGCTACTTTTTAGTTTCTTTGTTTTTTTCTCTTTGTGATTCTCCCCAGTCCAATTTATAGAATACTAAGGTAGCAGTTTTTACTAAAGAATCAAGTAAACTATCTGAAGCAAAAACCATCTTTTGTAGATTTTTTTTCTAGTACCTGAGGCTGACTTGGTAATACATTTATATTTCAGAATAATTTGTCCCTCTACTGAATCAGGATCTCAGGAATCATGTATTGTTAATGCTGCTTGTAAACAATCAAAGAGGGCAGAGGGGTTTTTAATTTCTCCTAAAAATAGCTAACAATTTAAAATAACTAGAAGGCATAGTTTTTGTCTTTCTTAGACCTGAAAGAATATACACTTGAAAATGTCTCATGTTCCAATCTTCGGTTTTGTTGTCAGACCAGCTGAGGTCTTGGATGGGAACTGCATGTGAACCATTGGGAATTGGTAGTTTCCGTGGTTGTCAGTCTTCTGGCTGTCTAAAATTAACACTATGATATTCATCTCCAAATGCAATAGAATTCAGTGTTCCATTTAAGAGCAACATTATATCTTTCCAGCCTAGCTTATAAGTCTGAGTAAATCTTCTAAAGACATCAATGTACTTGTCAGGGTCATCAGAAAATTTTCCTAGTTTTAGTTTAATTTTCTTTAAGGCACTGAGAGAAAGAGACCTATGAATTGGGGTAATTTCATAAAGATTATAATTATACCTGGAGCATAAATAAGAATTGTACCTTAATGTAAAGAAAGTTTTAACATAAAGCTATTCTGAACATTTTTCTTCTTTCTTACAGTATGATTTTAGTTGTAAAACAACATCATAACTAATACTTTCCTCTGTATTTCATTTTGGCTCTAGGGGATAGGAAGACCATGTACACATGCAGAGAAATATTAAACGGCTCTTTTTCAACATGGAAGGGTTGAACCTCTTCCAGTGCTTAACAATGCATATTAAAGGAGTAAGGGGCTTCAGCATTGAGTTGCCCACATCTGTAATGTAAAAAGCAAGGCATAAAGATATGAGACCTTGACATTGAGCTATCTATCTCTGAAAAAAGAAAATAATTAGGCATTCCTTTTTATTTCTACTTGATAAATATCCTAAAGGCAACTGAAAAGTTCATATCACAGTGATATATGTGCACCCATGTTCATAGCTGCACAATTTGTGATAGCTAAATCCTGGAAACAACCAAGATACCCATCAACTGTAGAGTGGATGAAAAAGATGTGGCATTTTTATATAATGGAATATTACTCATCTATAAAAAGGATGATCTTAAGGCATTCATAGGCAAATGGAGACAACTTGAGACTATCCTCATTAGTGAAATAAATAAGAATCATATTTATAAATATCATATTGTGTCTCTAGTGTAAAACATAAATAAGAACTGCAAGTGTAATAAAACCAAAATGTGTAATTGCTATTGTAAAAAAGAGAGGAAAAGAAAGTGCTATAAGGGATATAGCTGCATGCATATTTGAGTGTGTAAAATAGATGACCATATTGCTGAATCTTTGTTGGATCTTTGAGCAAAACTGTTTGTAGTCTGACTGTTTGAATATTTACTATGTACCCTTTAACTTTGTAACTTGAACAACTACATACAAGATGACAATATGTAATTTACAAATTACTGATTTCTTAGTGGGGCTTTTTCTCATTCTCCTTTTTCTTTCTTCCTTTTAGCATTCTGTATTATTGCTACCCTTTTTGTTTTTTTTCTTTTTTCTTCTCTTTAAATAAAATTTTAAAAATGTATAATTGCTATTGTAAAAAAGAGGAAATAGGAAGCACTATAAAAGTTATAGCTGCATGTATGTTTAGATGTGTGGCTTGATGACCATATTTCTAGGTTCTTGTTGGATTGTTGAACAGATCTGTTTGCACTCTCACTGCTTTAGTGCCTACTTTGTGTGCTTTAATCCTGTAACTTGAATAACTATTTCTAAAAGAACAATGTGTAATGTATCAACTAGTGATTTCTTACTATTTATCTTCTTTTCTTGAAATTCTGTAATATTTCTACGTTTTTCCTGTTTTTTTTCTCTTTAAATAAAAAAATGAAAAAAATATCCTAAAGGCATTGCTCAGATTGATTCCACTCAAGGGCAGGTGGATGCCCTCTGGAGAGAGTAGAAGATAAATTCAGTCAGCCTATTCATCCTTGAACTGGTACACAGTATTTTATTTTGAAGGTAGTAAAATACAACAAAGCAAGAAATACCAAAGCAAATCAAAACAATGCAGTGAAACTGGTACAGAACTTCAGGGCATGATACCAAGATAACAGTAATAGGTTCCATATTATATCCTATCTTCACAATAGTTGTCCATTCAATCAGATATAGCAAAATCAAACCAAAACAGAACATTATTAAACCTATCAATGAGTGGCCTGCAGCTGTCTGCATTCCACCTCAGGAGCCAAAAGTGCATACAGAGATTTCCAGCCCATGAGAAAGCTTTGGCAAATCGCTCCTAGACTGGTAAGGCCCCTCCTGGTGACCCCAAATGACTGGGAGCCACCTGATAAGGTCAATCTAATGACCTCCATTCAACTGGGGAAAATCCCTGCAATAAGGATAGATATTCTCAACCTAAGAAATAACTGAGACCTTGCCTTCAGCTTCCCTAAGGGAATATAGGAAAATAACAAAATGAAAGAACAAAATGCAATCTCAAACCTTCAGCCCATCCAAAGCAAGCCTAGGAGACAGGGAAACAGAAGAAAATGTAAGCCATACACCTGAAACTCCTGAAATGATAGCAACTGAAATAAAGAAACAATTCCAGGAAGCTATAAAAGAACTCAAATCAGAAAAAAAAAACCCAGGTAAAAGAAGAAATGATAAATATAATGCAAGAAATGCTAAACACATGTAAAGAAGACATAGTTAAATAGTTAGAAGAACAAGGCAAAAAATATAGAAACTATGAATGAACAATATAAGAAACAAACAATCCATGAAGCAGATTCAAAGAGATATACAGGAAATCAAAAATTCCATCAAAAGTTGCCAAAACTGCCTCAATGAAAGTGAAAATACACTTTGAGACCTCTAAGTCAAGATTGCTGCTAGTGAACAGGAAAGGAAAGATCTTTTCAAAATAACAAGGAATCAGTAAATAATAATTCAACAGCTGCAAGATGATGCAAAGAAAAACAACACAAGATTGATAGGTATAAATGAAAAAGAAGGTAAAAACACAAAGGATATCAAGAGGCTATTTACAGAAGTAATAGCTGAAAATTTCCCAAATATGAGATTGAAAACTGAGATACAGATAAGTGAAATATATGGAACTCTAAGTAGCTGTAAGCAAAATAAAACTACACCCAGATATATAATAATCACCATCCCAGAAATCCAACATAAGAACAGACTATTAAAAGCTGTTAGAGAGAAGAGACAGATCACCTATAAAGGAAATACTATCAGAATCACTGAAGACTTCTCAACACAAACAATGAAGTGGAGAAGAGCATGGAGTGAAGTATTTCAGATCTTAAAAGAAAACAACTTCCAACCCAGATTGATGTACCATGAAAAACTGTGCCTCAAGATTGATGGAGAAATAAAATACTTCCATGACAAAGAAAAGCCAAAAAACTTCACGTCTACCAAACCAACCCTGCAAAGAATACTGAAAGACATTCTACGTAGACATAGGAAAAAACCACTAAGAAAGGCAAACAGATAAACAGAGGGAAAAGGTAAAGTATCAAACGCAGAAAGATAACATGTTGAAAATAAACCTGTATATATAATAACCATTAATGTAAATGACCTCAATTCACCAATTAAAAGAAACAGACTGTCAGAATGAATCAAGAAATGACATAAAACTTTATGCTGTATACAAGAAATCAATATAACCCCAAAGGAAACTCATAGATTGAAAGTCAAAGGATGAAAGACAATAGTTCATGTGACAGGAACCCCAAAAAAGCAGAGGTAGCTATTCTGTTTGCAGACAATGTGAACGTCAAACCAAGAATGATCAAAAGAGATAAAGAAGGTCACTACATACTAGTCAGGGGAACACTTCAAGAGGGAGAGATAACAATCTTAAATATATATGCACCAAATTTGGGAGCACACAGCTGTATAAAACAAATATTAACAGAAATGGAAAATCAAATAAACAATAACACAATTATAATGGGAGACCTTAGCACACCATTGATTCAAAGACAAAGATCATCTAGACAGAAAATCAGCAACAAATAACAGAACTGAATCACACCTGTGAACAAATGGACTTGGTGGGTGTATACAGAGTGTTCCACCCAATAACATCTGAATATACATTCTTCTCTACAACACATGGGACATTCTCTTATCTAGACCATATACTAGCCCACAGAGAATGCATAAGTAAATGAAAAAAGTTGAAATTATCCCATACATGTTATTAGATCATAGCACCATGAAACTAGAAACAGATCTAGAGAAGTCATTTCTAAAATTGATCTGGAACTAGAAGAGACATAGAAGAGCAAAGTCAATTCTGGGCAACAATGGCAAGGCAAGAAGCATCACATGAAGTCATACCACAAAGCTACTGTGATAAAATCAACATGGTCCTGGAATTAAGACATACATGAAGATCAATGGAATAGATTAGAAGATACAACCACAACTACAAACACAATTAGCTGCCTTATCTTTGACAAAGGAGCCAAAAATGTTCAGTGGAAGAAAGACAGCCTCTTTAATAAGTGGTCCTGGAAAAACTGTATTTACATATGCTGAAACCTAAAATTAAACCCATGCATTTCACCATGGACTAAACTAAAGTCAAAGTAGATGAAAGATTTAAATATTGAAACAGAAGCAGTAAAGCTTCTGAAAGACAATGTAAGTAGAAACCTTGAAGACATTGGAGTAGGCAGAGAACTCATGAACAAAAATCAAACCACATGGGAAATACTTCCTATAATCAATAACTGGGATCGTGTCTTATTAAAAAGTTTCTGCATGTCAAAAGAAATCTCTAACAGAGTAGAATGGAAACCCAATTAGTCAACTCTCCCTCAGATAAAGCACTTCTGTCTAGAACATATAAAGAATTATTTAAAAAAATCAGACCTCAAAATTCAAAGACCCAATCCAAAAATGGACATCTGAGATGACTAAACAGTTCTCAGAAAAAGAAATACAAATGACAAAGAGATACATGAAAAAAGGTTCAGCATCATTGGTCATTAGAGAAATGCAAATTAAAATAGCACTGAGGTTCCATCTCATTCCAGAAAGAATGGCCAGGATCAAGAAATCTACCAACCTCAAATGCTGGAGAGGCTGTGGGGGAAAAGGAACACTTCTGTGCTGTTGGTGAGAGTGTAGACTGCTGCAACCACTGTGCAGATCAGTCTGGCGGTTTCTCAAAAAAATGGGATTTTAAGTCTCATTTTTTGATCCAGCTATTCCACTGCTGGGCATATTCCCAGAAGAACTAAAAATATCATATCACTGTGATATACATACATTCATGTTTATAGCAACACAATTTGTAGTAGCTAAATCTTGGAAAAAACTTAAATGCCCATCACCTGTGGAATGGATAAAAAATATGTGGTGTTTTTATATAATGGAGTACTACTCAACTGTAAAGAATGATCACATTGAGATATTTATGAGTAAATGGATGCATCTTGAGACCATACTAAGTGAAATAAATCAAACTCACATATGTAAATACTGTATTGTCTCCTTGGTGTAAGAAATGTTGAGATTACATAAGATATAAAATCTTCAATGAATACAGTGAAAGAATCTGCTCTAAGGGGGAAAGTAACATCTCAGGGAAAAGGAGGAAAAAGAAAATGGAAGGGAAAAATATCTAAATTTGTATAAACACAGGATAGCTAAGATGATTGTGGTATAAATTCTGTAAATTCATGGAACAAAACAATTAACATTTACAGGATTGGAACAATTTTGCATGTTGGTGTCTGGAGATCTGAGGAACTCTTGAAGATCACTATGTAAAATAACATCATTAGTTATGTTCCTACCATCTTGTTTTGAAAGCCTATATCATCATTGTTTTTGGCTCTTTGCTATTGTTTTGTCTTTTTTGTTTCTTATTTTTTTAGTAATCTTTTTTGTTTTGTTTTGTTTTTCCCTCTAATACAGAAAGGATAGGTATACATGTAGAGGCTTATATGTGCATAGAACTTCTCCTAAACAGTTTACAAGAATCGATTATATTATATGTGATGAAATGAACAGCTACTTTGAAGAAAAAGAGTCATTATGGTATCCATTGCTGATTCCATGTTGTCATGCTGTGAAATCTAGTAATGTTTTTATTCTTGTTCAGAGTGGTTTTAGTCTGTTTTGTATTGTTCAATTTCAACATACATGAAGGTATGGACAGCTATTTTGAAGAGAACAAGAGACATTATGGCAGCCATTGTTGGTTTTCCAGTTGTCTGGTTTTGAGATCCTAAAATGCCTTCATTACTGTTCTGACCCATTTTATACTATTTGGTTTGTATGAATTCATTGTGTGTGAAGATATAGACAACTACTTAGAAGAAAATAAAAGCCATTATGGTAGCCACTGTAGATCTCCTGTTGTCTTGCTTTGACATCTGTGTCACACTGTTTTCTTCTGATCTGCTTTGTTCTGTTTTGTTAGGTTTAGTTTTACCCTCTTTGAAATAAAAAAGTAATAAAAATTTAAAAATATTAAAAACCTATCAAAACATAATATTGAATAGAATAAGACAATTAATCAGAACAAAGCAAAAAAGTGAAAACAATTTTTGCTTTCAAGCAGAAGATAGAAAGAAATCCCCCATATTTTCTACATTGCATATGCCATCCTACTAAGAGATGCTCAGATTTCTGGCCTCAGGTCAGCATAATTAACCCAACAATACATGCATTTATTTGCTTTATGTGCCTTAGTTGTTATTAACTCTGTCCTTGATACCTTCTGGTTACTAAACGGGAGTTGGGGTTGGGGGTGGGACATTTGATTCTCAGCCCAACCACCTGTATGCTCATGGGAGACACTGATTTGTTTTCTTCCTGGAGTGCCTGTTGCCCTCTCATGCTGCCACTTACCAGGAGGAAGGACTTGTTGCTTTCTTGTTCAGCCCCTCAAATTTCAATATGGCTGGATCTCGGGAGATGCTGACTTGTTTTCTTCCTGGCCTACCTGCTGCTCTCTTGTGGCACCTCTTACCAAGAGGAAGGAACTGTTGCTTTCTTGTTCAGCCCCCCAAATTCCAACATGGCTGGACCTTGGGAGACACTGACTTGTTCTTTTACTGATGCACCCACTGTTTGGTTGTGCTGCCACATACCAGGAGGAAAGACTTGTTATTTTCTTGTTCAGTCCCCCAAGTTCCAACATCTGGTGCACAATATTTTCTTCCTAGGTAGCTCACAAACTGTTTTCATAAGCCTAGTTGTGACAGGAATGCTTAAAGAAAGAAGCACAATTTTATAATAAACTATTTCTTTTTATTGTAAAAAGTTGAGTTAGAATATTTCTCTGGGGATTCTGTGAAGGAGATTCCCTCAGAAATAAAGACAACAAATAAATTTGAGGAACTCCACTATGGGCCCTAGGGCAAAGTCTGCAAGGCATTTGTGTCCTCTATCTACCTATGTAATCATTCCTAGCAAAAGGACATGTCTATCTGAAGCTCATAGGTTAAAAATATTTATCATCCATCTATTACGTTTTACTCTTAGGAAAGGAACGTCAGTCTTTCTTTTTTAAAAAATTTTACTTAAAGAGAAAAAAAAGCAAAATAAAAAAGGGTAGCAACAATACAGAAATCTAAAAAAAAGAAAAAAGAGAAAAAAACATTAAGAAATCACTAGTTGATAATTTACACATTGTCATCTTGGATGTAGTCGTTCAAGTTACAAAATTAGTGGATACATAATAGACATTCAAACAGTGAGACTGAAAACAGTTCTGCTCAAAGATCCAACAAAGATTCAGCAATATGTTCATCTATTTTACACACTCAAACATACATGCAGTTATATCCCTTAGAGCACTTTGTGTTCCTCTCCTTTTTACAATAGCAATTACACATTTTGTGTTTTATTACTCTTATACTTCTAATCAGATTTTACACTAGAGACACAATGTGATATTTAAATATGATTCTTATTTATTTCACTAATGTGGATAGTCTCAAGTTGTCTCCATTTACCTATGAAGGCCTCAAAATCATCATTTTTTATGGCTGAGTAATATTCCATTGTGTAAAAATACAACTTTTTCATCCACTCTGTGATTGATGGGCATCTTGGTTGTTTCCAAGATTTAGCTATTACAAATTGTGCTGCTATGAACATAGGTGCATGTATATCACTGTGATATGACCTTTTCAGTTTTTCTGGGAAAATACCCAGGAGGGGAATAGTTGGGTTGAATAGAGCTTCCAATCCTAGTCTTCTGAGAATTCTCCATATGAATTTCCATAGTGGTTTCACGAGTCTACATTCCCAAAAGTGGAGCAGAGTTCATTTTTCCCCACCACCTCACCAACATGTATCAGTTGATTTCTTGATGGCAGCTATTCTTTCCGGAGTGAGGTGAAATCTCAATGTTGTTTTAATTTGCATTTCTCGAATGACCAGTGATGGAAAACATTTCTTCATGTATTTATTTGCCATTTGTATATCTTTCTCTGAGAACTGTGTGTTCAGCTCAGATGCCCATTTTTGGAGAGGGTCTTTGAATTTGGGGGGGCTTGAAGTTTTTCAATTCTTTATATGTTCTGGACATAAGTCCTTTGTCTGAGGGGTTGCTGACTAAAATTCTTTCCCACTCTGTGGGTTTTCTTTTCACTCTGTTGGTGATTTCCTTTGAAGTGCAAAAACTTTTCAATAATATGAGATCCCAGTTGTTGATTCTTTGAAGTGTTTCCTGTGCAGCTTGCATTTTGTTCATGAATTCTCTACCTACCCCTATGTCTCCAAGACTTCCACCTACCTTGTCTTCCAGTAGATTTATTTTTCTGTTTTACTGGTTAGGTCTTTGATCCATTTAGACTTTAGTTTTGTGCATGGTGATATGCATGGATCTAGTTTCAGTCTTCAGCAAATGGAGAGCCAATTTTTCTAACACCATTTATTAAAGAGGCTGTCCTTCTTCCAGTGGACATATTTACCTCTTGGTCAAATATCAGGTGTCTGAGTGTCTCTGTAGTTGTGCTTGCATCTTCTAATCTGTTCCATTGATCTTCAGGTCTATTTCTTTGTCAGTACCATGCTGATTTTATCACTGTGGCTTTGTAGTATAGATTCAAATCAGGAATTGAGATGCCTCCTGGCCTTTGTTGCCCAGAATTGCTTTTGCTATTCTAGGTTTCTTCTGTTTCCAAATGAATTTTAGGAGTGTTTTCTGTAGATCTGTGAGGTATGTCAATGGTATTTCAATTGGGGTTGCATTAAATCTGCATAACAGTTTTGGGGGTATGGGCATTTTCACAATATTGGTTCTTCCTAACCAAGAGCAAGGAATATCCTTCCATTTTCTAATATCCTCTTCAATCTCCTTTTTCAGCATAGTATAATTTTCAGCATATAGGTCTTTTACATTTTTAGTTAGGTTGATTCCTAAGTATTTCATTTTTTTAGATGTTATTGTAAAGTGCTATATTTCCACAATTTCTCTCTCAGTGAGATTTTTGTTTGTGTACACGAATGCTATTGATTTTTGAGTGTTGACTTTGTATCTTGCTACACTGCCGAACTTGTTTATTACCTCTAGGAGTCTTTTAATGGAGTTTTTTGGGTCTTCTATATAGAGTATCATGTCATCAGCAAATAGTGATAATTTAACTACTTCTTTTCCTTTCTTTACTCCTTTTATTTCTCTCTCTTGTCTGATTGCCCTGGCTAGTGTTTCCAGAACAATATTGAAAAGGAGTGGTGATAGTGGACATCCTTGTCTTATTCTTGATTTAAAAGTGAAAGCTTTCAGTTTTTGTCCATTTAGTATAATGTTGGCTGTTGGTTTGTCATATATGACCTTTATAAGGTTGAGGTAGAAACCGTGTATTCCGAGTTTCTGAAGGGTTTTTATCATGAACGTGTGTTGGAAATTGTCGAAAGTTTTTCTGCATCTATTGAGATGACCATGTAGTTTTTTTTTTTTTGCTCTGTTGATGTAGTGTATCACATTTATTAATTTATGTATGTTAAACCATCCTTGCATTCCTGGAATGAACCCCACTTGGTCATGATGTATTTCTGCCTTCTATTTGCCAGTATTTTATTGAGAAACTTTTCATCAATGTTCATTAGTGAGATTGGTGTATAGTTCTCCTTTATGCTTGGATCTTTCTCTTGTTTTGGTATCAGAGTAATACTTGCCTCCAGGAATGATTTAGGGAGGACTGTTTTCTTCTCAATTTCATTGAAGAGTTTAAGGAGTATTGGCATCAAATCGTCTCTAAATTTCCTGTAGAATTCAGCTGTGAATCCATCAGGACCTGGGCTTTTCTTTGTTGGTAAGTTTTTAATTACATTTTCAATTTCAAATAGCTGATTTTGGGTTTTTCAAAATTCCTATATTTTCTTGGTTGACATTTTGTAGCTCCTATGTTTCTACAAATCTGTCCATTTCCTATGTATTTTCCACTCTATGTGAATAGAGATTTTCAAAGTAGATATTCATGATCTTTTGCATTTCCATGGGGTCTGTAGTAATTTCCCCCTTTTCAGTTTTTATTGTGTCAATTTGTGTTTTTTCTTTATTTCTCTTGATAAGGTTAGCTAGGGGTTTGTCAGTTTTGTTTATTCTCTCAAAAAACCAGATTTTTGGTTCATTAATTCTTTGTATTTTTTTTTTGATACTGAGGATCAAACTCACAAGCTCGTACTTGCCTGGCAGGCACTTATGTCACTGTGCTAAATCCCCAGCCCCTGTTTTTTTAAATTTCAATTGCATTAATTAATGCTCTAATCTTTACAATTTTCTCTCTTCTATGAGCTTTGGGTTTAGCTTGCTCTTCTTTTTCTAGAAGCTTGTCATGGAGCATTAGGTTGTTTAATTGTGCTTGTTCTATTTTCTTGATATGACAATTTATTGCTATATATTTCCCTCAAGATCTCTTTCATTGCATCCCATAGATTACAGTATGTTGTTTCTGTGTTTTCGTTGATTTGAAGGTATTTCTTTATTTCTTCTTTGATTTCCTCAGTAGCCCACTGGTTGTTCCAAAGGTTGTGATTTAATTTCCATGTATTTGTGCAGGTTTTGCAATTTCTTTTGCCATTAATTTCCAATTTCAGTGTGCTATGGTCAGATATTATGCATGGGATGATTTCAATACCTTTGCATTTACTTAAGAATATTTTATGGGATAATATATGGTCTATTTTGGAGAATGTCCCATGCACTGCTGAGAAGAATGTGTATTCTGATATGGTTGGGTGGAATACTCTGTAAACATCTACTAAGTCCAATTGCTCACAGGTTTGATTCAGTTCTGTTATTTCTTTGCTGACTTTTGTCTCATTGATCTATCTCTTTGTGACAATGGGCTGCTAAGATCCCCTGTTATAATTGTGTTCTTGTTTATTTGGTTTTTCATGTCCTTTACTGTCTGTCTTACATAGTTGGGTGTCCCTGTATTTGGTGCATATATATTTGTAATTGTTAATACATCCTCTTGAATTTTTCCACTATCAAGTATATAGTGACCTTCTTTATCTCTTTTAATAATATTAGGTGTGAAGTTCATGTTGTCTGCAAATAGAATAGCTACCCCTGCTTTTTTTCTTGGTTCCTGTTGTGTGGAATACTGTTTTCCATCCTTTGACTTTTAATCTATGAGTTTCCTCTTGTGTCAGATGTGTTTCTTGTTTACATCATATTGTGGGATCATGTTTCTTGATCAATTTTGTTAGTCTATTTCTTTTTATAGGTTAATTGTGGCCATTTGCATTTATAGCTATCTCTTATATGTACTGGCTTGACTTTGCCATGTTATGTTCCAGTTGTTTCCTTCCTGCTTTTTCCCTTATTTAATTGCTTATCCCACCTGGTGGTTTCTTTCTGTTGTTGTTTTGGGCATTGTAGTCATTTTTATCTTTGTGTAGTATGTCTTTCAGTACTCTTTCTAGTGTTGGTTTGGTGGAAATGAATTTCTTCAGTTGTTCTTTGCCATGGAAGTATCTTGTTTCTCCTTGAAATTTGAATGAAAGTTTTGATGGGTACATCAGGCTGGGTTGAAAGTTGTTTTCTTTCAGGGATTCAAATACCTCACTGCAAGCTCTTCTGGACTTGAGGGTTTGTGCTGAAAAGTCTGCTGTGATTCTAATGGGCTTTTCTTTGTCAGTGAGTTGTGTCTTTTCTCTTACAGCTTATAGTATTCTGTGTTTATGATGCATGTCTGAGATTTTAATTATTATGTGTCTGGGTATGGATTTATGTTGATTGTGACTGGTTTTCTATATGCCTCACTTATCTGCATATCAGATTTTTCCTCATGTTTGGGAAATTTTCTTCTATTACTTCTGTGAATATTTTGGCTACATCATTTGCATTGACTCCTGTCTCTTGGCTGAGGCCTATTAATCTTATATTTTTTTCTCTTGGCATCATCTTGAAGCTGTTGGATTGTCACTTCATGCTGCTTTGTTATTTTTAAAAGTTCTATCCTTTCATGAACACTAATTGCGATCCTGTCCTCAAGGTCCAAAATCCTATCCTCAGCTTCATTTAAGCAGTTTTGCAAGCTTTGAATAGAATTTTTTTGGATGTCTCTTTGAGTTTGTTTCATGAATTCTGCATGTTTTATATATTGTTCATTCAAGGTTTCAATCAGTTTCCCATGCTCCTGTACTTTTTTCTCAATTTCTTCTTTAGCTGCCCTCAGCAACTCCTTTACTAAGGTTGTTATTTCTGTCTTTACATGGGAGAGTACTTCTAACTTGATTTCCTCTATAGCCTCATGGTGTTGTTTTTTTTATTTTACTTGCTATCTTCTAAGAGGTTCCTGGTGTGTTACTTTTGGGGTCTTCTATTTCAATATAATGCACTTGCTTCTGGTGGACCAAATGTTTGAGACTGCATTTTGCTTTTTTTGTTTTGCCGTTTTCACTCTGCCTGATGTTTTCTGTGTGTAGGAGGAGGCCACCCACACTATTTTCATACTCACCAAGTTCTTTCAGTTAGTTGGAGGGGGCTTTAATATTGGCCCTATTTACCCACTCTACACCTCTATTTTAGGGGCATACTCACCACACTGGCACAGTTAATCTGCTGTAGTCTAAGGTTCACTGCCTGTGAGCTAAGTTCCAAATTTTTTCCGTGTTCTGGGATTCTGCCAGATAGTGTGGTCATCACCCCAGGTTGGAATCTGGGTCCTGCCCATGGCTTGGCATTTGCTGCGCATGGCCTGGTTGGGCTGCCATCCCTGTGTGTGGCCCGGGGTTGTCTGGGACTCAGCATGTGTTCTTACTGCCTGGGAGCAGGCTCAAAGTCCCTTTCCATGGGCTAGGATTCCACCCAAGTGCACAGTGAGGGCCCAAAGCTGGAATCTGGATCCCACTGGCTGCTTAGTGGTCACTGGGTGTGGCCCATTTGGGTTCCTGTTCCTGTGTGTGGCCCTGGGTGGTCTCGGACCCAGCATGTGGTCTTACCACCTGGAATCAGGCTCAAAGTCTCTTTATGTGTGCTGGGATTCTGCAAGAGTATGCAGTGAGGGCCCAAAGCTGGAATCTGGGTCCCACTGGCTGCTTAGTGGTCACTGGGCATCGTCTGGTTAGGCCCCTGTCCCTGTGTGTGGCCTGGGGTGTTCTGGGACACAGCGGGTGGTCTTACTGCCTGGGAGCAGGCTCACTATCCCCCTCTGTGTACTGGGATTCTGCCAGAGCATGCAGTGGGGGCCCAAAGCTGGAATCTGTCTTTCTGGCTGCTTGGCAGTCACTGGGTGTGGCCCATTTGGGCCCCTGCCCCCATGTGTGGCCCTGGGTGGTCTCAGAGGCAGTTTGTGGTCTTGCCACTTGGAAGCAGGCTCAAAGTCCCCCTTCGTGTGCTAGGATTCTGCCAGAGCATGTGGTCAGGGCCCAAAGCTGGAATCTGGGTCCTGCTGGCTGCTTGGTGGTCGCTGGGTTTCGCCCGTTTGCACCCCCCCACACACCGCCCCATCCCTTTGTGCAGCCTGGGGTGGTGTCAGATGCAGCAAGTGGTCTTTCCACCTGGTAGCAGGCTCAAAGCCCACATCAGTCTTTCAAGCCCATAGAAAATATTGTTAGAAATCTTTCTCTTGCATAAGGCACAAATACAAATAATTTCCTATTAGTTTCTTTGAAATGTAAACAGCTGTTGCAGGCTGCCTCAGTCTAATTTCTGAGAGAAATGCCTAAAATTTTTAGGGTGCATCTTTAGTTTACCAGCAGAGAGATTTAAGTAGATAGGTAAGTGGAAATTGTCTTTGTTCATGTTTCTACTGAGAAATGTTTGGGTGTTTACTGGAGAGTTGCTCTGGCCAGGAACTCTCAGTTGTTCCCAGTTTCTTTTGGCCCAGATAAACAGAAAAGAATCCAGCTGTCAGGTCAACACTCCATTGATTCCATTGGCCACTGGGTTCAATAGAGATTCACCAAAGAGTTGCTGGGGAAACCTGTCCTTTTTTAAAAATCTTTTTGAGACAGGGTTTCTCTATGCAGTTCAGACTGGCCTTGAGCTCACTTTGTAGCCTAGGCTGGTGTTGAACTCACAAGGATCTTCCTGCCTCAGCCTCCCAAGTGCTGGTATTACAGGCATAAGCCACCATGCCAAGCTATGTCCTTTGTTTTTAAGAGTGGTAACTCTGTAGGAACAATTAATTAGCTGGCAGAGTGATCACTGTCAAAGTTCTATAAGGGAAAGTTAAAAGCTTGAGCAAGATCATTACATAGTGCTTTATAAATTTACAATAAAGGTTTTAAAGTCCACATCTTGAAAATTTATAGAGTCTCCTTAGTCTTAAAGTGTTTTGGTCCCATAAATGTGCTGATTTTGGGAATAGTTCCTTCTAGATTCACCCAGAAGTCAGTTCTTTCCACTGTATCTCAAGTTTAGTCTCTCAAGGGAGACTGTTGCCCAGAACACTAAGCTGGGAAATGACTTTTGTTTGTGTTCTCCTGGATGGGCAAAATTTCAGTGTCTCATCTGATCTGACTCAGAGATGGGGTATGTGTCCCTCATCTAAGATGACTTCCATATCTTTGGCATTACTGAATTTTCATTTTCTATGGAATTAGTAGGGGAAAATTTTGGAACAGTCTAGAGTTCTTTCCAATTTACTTGCCTTTAAAAAGGAAAGTACAAAGTGGGGAAAGCATTAGAAGTAAAGTCAAAGAAAGGAAACTTAAGCAGATCAGGCTTGACATTTCCTCTAGATTATGGAGGAGGATCACCAACAGTCTGTCTCAGTGAAACATGTCCTCTAAGTCTTGAGGCCAGCAACCAGTCTAGTGCTTTTTAAATGGTGGAAGGGATCCTGGTTTTATTGTAGCCATGTATATTTTCTAAGTCTGAGCTACATTTTATTTAAAACCCATTTTATAGAAGTTTATATTAAAAGTCTACCAGAGGTGTTCTAACATTATTCTCTCTATCATTATTGTCTAAATAAAGTCAAGGAAGGAGTACCAGTAAATTTACTAATTTAAATGCAACATATATAAGAGCAAAATGTTATAAACAACCCATGTTTTAAATTAGATTTATCATTATTTTAACAAAACTATATGAGACAAAGCAATTATAGGCAATGGACAAAGACAAGGCACAAATAAGTATAACCAATAGGCAAAGAAAAAGCAAAATTTGAATTATAAAAATTTGTTACATAAGTGAGTCCCAGTCCAGAGTCTATGAAATGAAAGTAATCTCTTACCTTCATCCAGTGATCTTGGTGGGGGACCTGCCAATGATATAGGGGAATGAAACTCACAACTTAATAGATGTCAAATATTTGTGTTCTCTAAAATCAAATAAATTTTAGGCACAGCAGAGATTAAGATTAGAATGTATTTATTGAGAACAAGAAAGCTTCTGTCAGAGAGTCAGAGGGGGTCCTGAGTGGGTTGCCCCAAAGAATAAAATCTTAAAAAACAAACAAAGACAAAGAAAAACTAAAACAGGAAATTTCTTTATAATTTCAAGTCTCTGTTTCTCTTCTGGAGTTAATATTTTTCTGGGAGTGTACAATTCAAGAACCTAGATCCATTGTTGATAATCTTAGTGATCTGGTAGTAGGAGTAGGGCATGGTGTTGGCTGTGGGACTTTCCAATTCACAGAAGTTCATGCTGAACCTGGCTTCTGGTCATGGACCTTATCAGTCTAGGCCAATGTAACAAGCAATTCAACTATATGGGATCAAAGTCTTGCCAGCTCCTGGGTCAGAGGATTAATCTAGTCTCTCTAGAACATATGATACTCACTAAAACTTGGAAAGAAGGGAGTCCTGTAGACCAATAAAAAGTGAAATGGAAGGGACCTTTTTCAGTGATCTTCACCACACCCTTTGGAGTGAAAGTGGCAGAGACAGATATTCAGTTTCACCTCCCTAGAACAAAATCAGCTCCTCTTGAAGTATATGAAGACTATCTATAGAAAGAAACTAAAGGAAGCTTATGAAATTCTGGTAAAACTGAGGCTCCCCTTTAGAAACCAGAAGCCCAGTTTTGCCTTAAAGACAAGTTCCTAACAGGGTTAGTATGCTCTCTTCCATTAAATAGGCAATTCAGCAATTCTCCATGTATTGTTACTAACTCACTGGTATTTTTGACAGGTTCTCCTCAGCCCAGCTGGTGAGCCACACCATTCTACTGTAGTTGGAGACAACATAATCCACAGTGGGTAAGGGCTACTGTCCCTTTCAGCAGAAAGTAACAATGTGAAGATGGAGATCTCCATACACCATAAAGAATTATGAGGACTTATGTCTTTCAGGGAGAAATCAAATAGGACACTAATTCACAGCTATGTGGCTAGAGCAATTTGGCACAACCTGCTAACTGAAGAAACTTGGTAACCACAGTTGAGAGCAGCAGTTTCTGAACCTGATACAAGATCCTTCTGAGCCCTGTAGCTGGTGTCACAAGAATAGGTCAAACCTGGCACCTGATATCAAATTTCTGACTTGAGCAAAGGTCAAGTCCAGCAACTGATGCCAATCTTCTAACCCATGATCAACTGGGACTGCTGGTGAACTATAAAAGATGTAAAAAGACAACATCAATTAACTTTGTGCCCCTGCACTCTCATTCTTGCAGTGGTCCATTCTACTTGCATGACATATTTTTTCTTTTTTCTTGTAAACACACTTTTCTCCTTTAGCACTTCTTTTTCTTTTCTTCTTATTTGTGTTCTAAAATAAACAATAATCTTTCATATTTATCAATTATCCTGAACAGTTCATTGAATGCAACAATAAGAACCTGGAAAACACTGCTGGTCTCTACCTAACAATTATTTTGCCACATAAATACACATATATATGCTTAATCTGTAGTTTCCAGACAAAGAGAAGAGTATATTTTCATCTGTTGTCCTGTTGCCTACATATATTCATGGAGGACAGAATATATTCTGTACTCTTTTCTGACACAGGTCCTAGGATATTGACTTGCTTTTCTCTCCTCTAATTGTCTCTTCTAATCTGGCTATCAATAAGGCAACATCCCTACAGTTGGCAGTGTAGCAACTATTTCTTCCAGAGAAACCCTTGTGCTTATAAGACTTTATAGTTATTTATTGTAAGCGTGTTTGGTAAACAGTGGGAGAAAATGTAGGGTTGAGAGAGAGGGAACACAAGAAGAAAACCAGAAGGAAACCACACAGATAAGGCCATAGCAGAAGGAATTTATTTATCTTCTTTAAGCCTAGTGACTTTCTTTACTGTCCCTGATTTCATTTGTAATGCTTCCCACAGCCTCTTTGTATTCTAGGTGCTCTCTGTACTATTTTTCCCATATGACAAAAGGCCTGTCATAGGCTAAAGTTCCAGCATCTACATCTACAAATACATACAACCCAGAAGAATGATTGTTAAATAGAAGAAATGGTTATCTTGAAGCATTTCCTCATATATTTGTAAGATGTAAACAACCTAGGCTGGTTTTATTGGGAGAGTAAATGCACAACCTTCTGGTTTCTAGATGTAACCCTATTAATATATATATATATATATATATATATGTATATATATATACATATATATATATTACAGTAAAAATAAATATGTTTTAAAACAGTAACTAAAAGGAAATTATACCACTGATCAGAAAGGTAAGATTCAGAAATGTTAAGTAATTTAAGTAATGACATAGATCTAGAAAATGACAGTCAATTCTCTTCATTTTTCATTCTATCAATTGGCCATTCCTCATTAATGTAAACTTTACCTTGGTGCTTAGTTTAGTCACAGAAATCAAGGGTATGTCACTGTGCTGGGAAATCTATTTTTAGGATTTTGAGAAAGATATGACAGCTTTGGCACTGAGGAAAAAAGAAGTAGAATCTATTCTAATACTTGGGGATGACTTCAGGAAGGAGCCAGGAACTTTTATTCGAGATAGGGCTATGTTAACATGCCTCTGTTGTAATGAGTGAAGGTGGGGGTAAGAGAGAAAGAATAAATGAAAAGAGAATAAGAGACAGGAGATAAGATCCTAAAATCCTGATCACAGTCATCTTGTCAGGCCCCAGAAATAAATGCATGTAGAATGAACTGTGTGAGAAAAAGGGAAATTTGAGGATCAACCTTCACTACTGAAATCTAGTGCTGGTGAGGTAGTTTTGGCTAGAACTTACAAAGTCAAAGAGACTGTAGTTTTCACTACACTACGAAGGTCTAAGTGGTTTTCTTTCTAATTGAACCTCTAGTATTTGCTAGTTTGTTTGTTTTGTTTTTAACAGAGAAGCAGAGGAATTGGTTCCCCAAGTAGATAAATATGTGCTTCCTTAAAGAATAAGTTGTAAAGTAGAAATACCCAGGCTTGAAAGACACAGCAAACATTGTTTATAACTATTGATCTGAAAATTCTCCTTAAAATGTTGCAGTGATTCTAATTCTGCACTCTTTTTGGATCTATGGCAGGCAATACAATGTTCCCTAGTTGAGTAAGTAATCTAAGGCCTTGGGTGACAATACTAGTAGTTGGCTGCAATACCTATAATATTAGAAGAAAAAAGCACTTTCACATTAGGGCAAAAGAGATATAAATTGAGTTATTTACAACTCATGTAAAAGAGTTGAAAGGAATTACAATGGTTGGAGTTTCCTGGAAGTGAAATGCCAGGGAGAAAAATGCATAGAAACTAGAGCAAAAGACCACTTGAATTAACAAAGGCTAGGATTTCATGAACATGTGATATGGTTTAAATGTCTTCCCCAAAATCTATGTGTTGGAAACTTAATCCCCAATGCAAGCTCATTGGAGGGAAGACTTAAAGAGAGGTAATTATGTCATGATGGCTCTGTTGTCATAACTGAATTAATGTTATCAAAAGAGTGGATTAGTTATAAAAGAATGAGTTCAATTTTCTCCTGTTTCTTTTCCTCTCTCACCCCACTTCCTTGCCCTCCTCTCTTTTCTTTCTCTTCCTTCCACTCTACTCCTCCCTTTTTGTTCCTCTGCTTTTGAAATGATGCAGCAAGTGGACTCTTGCCAGATACTGGCCCATTGATCTTAGGCTTGCCAATGAGTCAATAAATTTCTGTTCATTATAAATTATGCAATCTATGGTATTCTGCTATTGCATACCAGAACAGATGGAAGCAACATGTTTCCAGTATGGTTTTTAGCATTATACTGGGGAGAGGAGGCACTAAACCTGATGGATAGATAAACCTGATTAGTAGGAAAGATAGTATTTTCCATTTTGTTTGTTTAATAGAAAATCATGAGACTCTTTAAGACTCCTTTAGAACTCCCTCCCTGAAGATCCTGATAAAAAAGTCTGCATTAGTGTTTATCAATCTGGCTTATAATAGACATCTTGAGTAAAAACACTCAAGAAAGATGATGCAGTAGAACCTGTAGTATAATTTGTGTAAATTAAATTGATGAAGGAATTGTTGCTAGCAATGAGAACCCACATTACAATTAGGTCACATGAAAACTCTACCTAGCTAAGGTAAGGTAAAGAACACTGTAAAGTACCTCTAGATGATAGACATAGAGAGAATAGGGATCCATCAGAACAAAATCTCAGATTCAACATACAATGGTAAAAAATCATCAGAACAAAGAAATACTAATCTCACATCTCAGCTTGGTACTGAATTGGAAATTCACACAATTTGAAACTGTGGAATTTCACAGTTTCAAAATTGGAAGAGTCTGGCTTTTATAGCTGTGTCTAGATGTCCCTCCAAAAACTTCATATACTCATACAAGCATTTTCAGAGGTGGATGAATCTAGGGTGTGTGAAGATGGATTAAGAGTATATGATAACTAAATTAATCTGCTGACTGGTTTAGCATAGTTCTGGGCATGGATAGTGGAAAGGCCTACTCTGGGTGTGGGTGAACCTCACAATAGGCTTTTAGCTTTCAGGGAATATAAAAGGACAATGAAAGGCAAGCTCACTGCTTGCTGCTTTCTGCCTACCGTGCCATGTACTGTTTTTCCTCTGTGATACTGCTCTGCCATGCCACACTGCCATGGAATCAGCCAAATATGGGTTGAAGCCACTATAAAATGTGAGCCCAAATAAATCTTTACTAGTTTAATTTGTAGATGTCAGATAGTTTGTCTCAGTAACTAGAAAAGCAACCAAGAGTGGCACATAGCATTCATGATGTCACCTAGAAGTGGCTGATGAGGGCAGAATATAACAGCGGTTAGGATTTGATCAGCATTTTTCTTCAAATAATTTTCTTTCTTTTCCATCACTGTATCCACTCAGGGTATTTTGACTTTGGTTTGCATTCCCAAGTGTGTTTCCTTCCTGAGAGCAGAATAAACTGACTTGTGTTCTCAGCCTTCTCAGAAGTGATATTGCTTCTTGAAATTTAGTAGATTCTGGCTTATTAATTTGCCTCTGGTAACTCAGTGGGTGTAAATCAGATTTTCAGAGTGACTCATCCCCAGGGTATCTGGTGTAACTGTATCATGAATCTATAAGGCAATATTTCAGAGCAGAATTGATTATTTAAAGGTACTCAGTGGTAGGCATTGCTCAAAATCACTTGAGAAGACATTTAAATTGTTTCAACATAGAAATATCATGAAAATTCACTGTGAAGTTCATTTACATAGCAACGTTGTATACACTGCTTTATGAGTATTGTTTGAAAATCATTGTTCTTTTTAAAATGTTTATTGAAAAGCAACTGTGTGTCCTCTTCATGGTGACAAACAAAAACAAAACATTGTTTACAAGTATTAAAATATAAAATAGTGATAAATCTAACCACAAAATTTATAAGACCTATATACAGAACACTAGAAAACGTTTACAGAGAAATTGAAGATTTCAAGAAACATTTTAAGATATGAAGATAACATATCTTGAAGATAAAAATTTTCAAAAACTGATCTAGTGATTTAATTTTAATGAAAATTCCACTTTGTTAAATTGGCAGGCTTTTCTAAAATTGATATGAAAATCCAAAAGACTTGAAATTATTAAAACAATTTTGAAGGGGAAGAAAAACTTTTGGAAGGCCAAGATGACATTATCTCCAGAATAAATATTTATTTATAATATCTTATTTACCATTTCAGCTTCTCACACTAAAAGTTATTCTTCAGTGGAAAAATGAACTGATTTTAAGTATGTAATAATTGTGTGACCCAGATATATAATTTGTTTATTAAAATATTCATTTTTAACTTACCAAAAACTACTGCCCGTATGGGGATAGATTTGCAGTTTACTGCTTTACTTAATGACACACTTGTGGAACACATGAGATAGAGAAATTTATGATTTAATTACTGGTAGCTTTTTTACTAGAAGGACTGAATAAAAGGAGCTCATGGTAACTAACCAGAGTGTTTTTGCCAGAGACAGAAGGGAAACCCAAAATGGAGAAATTCACAATAAGGACAATCCTACATTGATGTAAAAACTCTAAGTCACTGGCTGAATCATGTGTAGAGAAGTTTGAACTGAGCAGATAAATCTGACTGCAGGGATTATAGAGCTTAAAATTAGAGTTCAACCAAGTTAATTGGCTGCCAAAACAAAAGTATCAACACATAAGAACAATATAAGAGAATTCAGCATCTCTACACAGAGCATTTACAATGTCCAAGAAATAATTCAGCATTATTTCACATATAAAGAGTCAGGAAAATGTAAGCCACTCTCAAGGCTTAAGATGGCAATTCCAACATGACTCAGATGTTAGAGAATTATTAGACAAGGACTTTAGAACAGCTGTTAAATCTTTGAGCATCATTTTTTATATTTATTGGCCAGTTAGATTTCCTAATCTGTGAATTCAATATCTAATTTTTCCATTTTCCAATTGGATTGTCTTTGTTTTTGGTTTGTGTTTCTAGTCCAGATACTAATTTTTAAAAAGTATTTTCTCCAAATCTGTCTGTTGTTTTATTTTGATTATGTAGATTTTGCTTTAAATGTTTTCCATTTTAATGTCAGGTTCATAAATTTCTTCCTTCACAATTTTACATTCTGTGATTTATACATAAGACATGCTACAAATACATAAATATTGGCTTGTAAAGTATTTTGTAATTAAATTTTTACAATATGCTCTTTAAAAATGTAGAATTTACTTTTGTTAATAGTATCAGATAAGAATCTAACTTTATCTTTTTCAAAAAGTATAATCAATTTTTCTTAATCTTATATATTAAATTTGACCATATTTTGACATTTGTATGAAGTATCATCTTTCTCATATATTAATTAACATTTATATCTATATCTGCAGATTTACTGTCCATGCCTGGTCTCCTCTATTCTGTCCATTGACTTATAAATGTTTGTGTCAATTATGTAATTTAAATAATTATAGCTTCATGTTTTGATATCTTATATGGAAAATCTTTATTATTATTATTTCCAAAAATATTTTCATTATATTTTGGATTTTGTCTTCCAAATAAATTAAAAATGAGCTTTTAAATTTCTGTTTAAATGAAACATTAGATTTACTGAAGTCTCTTAGAATTTATAGAGCAATTAGGACAGAATGCTCATCACACTAATACCGAGTCATCTCATCCATGTCAGTGGCATATCTTCCAACTTCAGATTTTTAAAATGTCCTTAATAATGTTTTATAAGTTTTTATTACACAGTAATCTTACACATATATTGTTACGTTTGTTCCTACATAGTATTTAATATTGGCCTTATCTTACTTTTTTCTATAGTATTTTCTAATCAGAAACTGCTAATGTCTGTTGATTTTGCATCAGAGCTCTTTTATTACAAGCTGGCTGACTAGGCTTATGTTGTTAGCTCCTTAAATCCTCACCTACTCATTCAAACTGGGGCAACTAAGGTTCTATCAATCATCTGGTGGGTGAAAATTTTGGCTTGTCTCTTTTTAGCCCTCTTTTTCAGGAAGGTATATCCATTTTTTCCTGTAGAAAGAAAACTGGATTTCAGTAGATTCCGAGAAAGATCAATGTCTAATAGCATCCTCTTCCCTTTCCCAGTCATTCAATGCTTAAGTCAACTGACTCCCTTTAGATCTGATGCCTGTTGTGCTTACACTGAAACTGATTGCCTTAGGTTTTTCCTGTTAGCCTTTTTTCTGGGCAGTAGGAAATGCCTACTGCTGCAACTGTCTTATGTATTTTTGTCTGGAATAATCTCAGCTCATTTCCAGAATGTCGTATTTCTGAAATTTTTGGATCAGGCTAGGATGCTCTGAAAATATTAATTCTTTATTTTTGCTTTTCATATGATTGTATTAAAAATAAAATAAGTCTAAAACACCAGTTAAGTACTCAAATAAAATAGGCTCCAATTTCCTTGTCTTATAGGAGTTTCACATTATATAAAGAGTAGTAATATCATTCTCTATCCCCTAGGAGAAGGCTGTTTTTTTCCTATTGGTTCCTTTTACATCACAGAGATGAAAGCTAGGTGGAGGCATCTAAGTCATGAAACAGGAATTCAGGAACTCAAGAATACATGGTTGAAACACAGTATTTTTTTTTTCTAATACTCAGTCATCAGGAACCTTACTTGCAATTGGAGCAATAACCTCCCCAAGTCCACAATCTGTAAGATTCTGAGGAACCCCTGTGAGAACAGGCCATAGGGCAAGGTACTTAGTCCTGTGGCTGGTCCCTGAAATGCCAGTCTGAACCAGTCTGATTCTGGGGGTGAGAAACAACACAGGATTTGAGTCTAAACCTCTGACATAGAATAAAAAGTGTGTGTTGACCTGGAGTGCTTGTCTGTCCTCTGAGCAGTATGTTCTTTGAGGACTTACCATGATAGTCTGCAGCTGGTGAAGGAATTAGTTTTAGAGTCCCAGCCAACATGTTTTCTCATCAGAGGCAAAAGTAAAGTCAGGGCCAATATGTTTTCTAATTCTTGGCAGATGTGAGCAGACATCCATTTTATTTTTAGTGACTAACTTGAAGTCTCTGAAATGTGAAATGTGTTCAGTATATAGTTCAGAAAGGGTCATGAATATTGAAAACCCACCTCCTAGTAGACTCCCTGATCTCCACACCCACTCTCATCTGTAACTCCCTGTTGTCTCTGGACAAACCTCCATGATACTCCCTGGATCTCTGAGTAAATTCTTTTTCTAGTCTCTTCATCATTGTATTGCATAGCTCTGGTAGCTCCCCCATAACTAACTGTTGGACCTTTTCAAATAAATAATGTTCTTAAAGCACATTTTTCAAGTAAAGTTATAGTTACCTTTTTCTGTACCTTCATTTTCGTTTTACTGCTTTGCTGTCTTGAAGCAGGCATAATAACGAATTTATCTTTTCCCATTTTTAGTTTTTGTTTCATACGCATTCCCATTCATGTAGCTATATAAATTTTCCCACTTAAAATCAGACTCTGTATGTGTGTATTATTGAGTTGGGTTGCTTATATATTCTGAATATTAACTTCTTGTCAGAGGTCTAGTTCAAAATTTTTTTCCTACCATTCTTTTCATACTGTTGATTGCTTCCTTTGTTGTGCAAAGTATTATACTTTGATTAATCACATTTGTTAATTTTTACTTTTTCCTTGTGTTTTGGGAGTCTTATCCAGATAATCATTTCCTATACCAATGATGGGCAGAGCGCTGGGGATTTAGCTCCGCAGCATAAGCGCCTGCCTTGCAAGCATGCAGTAGTGAGTTCGATCCTCGATACAAAAACAAAAAAACAAAGAAAAAAAAAAACCAAAAAAAAACAAAGCTTACACCTATGGCATGCATGCCACACCAGGGTGTTTGTATCATTGAAAAATCTAAAAGGCTTGACATCACTGCCCTAACCAATGTCTTAAAATGTTTCCCTTATGTTGTATTCTAGTACTTTCCTAGTTTCAAGCCATACATTCTTTTAGCACTATGATCTATTTTGAGTTCATTGTTGTTCAGGGTTGAGAGGTAGGTAGGGGTCATGTTTCAATCTTCTGTATATGGATAGCCAAGTTTTCAGAGCAATGAGTCAAATGTATATAGCACAAAATGGTTTGAAACAATAAAAATCTTGACTTGATAAATATGGAATAACTATGATATTTAGTTTTCTATTCATGAATATAAATTTTCTATTTTTTTAATCATTGACTGTGTCCATCTGTCAATTTTTATAAAGTTTTTCCTTAAAAATGATGCACATTTCTTAGGTTTATTTTTAAGCACTTAATTTTATTGTGATTATAATCTTATTTTTTCTTTCTCTTAATTATGCAAATTTATGTGGCATAGTGTGCCATAATTAGATACATGTATGTAGTGTATAATAATCAAATAATAGTAGTTATAATTTCTCTTTGCTGAAACTTTAAAAAATTTTGAAATTAACATGTTTAATTGTACCAATTATGCAATACAGTGTAATATTGATACCTAAATACATATATACAATATACATTGATCAAATCAGCATAATTAAAATTACTATCTGCTTCTTACTTTGTTTTTTAGCTATCAATAATATCCTTTCTTCTAGATTCCATAAAATATGTAATAGGATATTATTAACTATAGCCGTGACAGGATTAACATTTTAAATTGATGATGAGTAGTTTATAAGAGCTATTAAAATCTGTACTTTGTGACTATCTTTTTAGAAATTTAAGGTAGTTGTTATGCTTAAAAACATATCTTTTTTTCTTTTATAATACTTGTATTTCTTTTTTTTTAAATTTTTTTTTATCAGTACCGGGGATCGAACTCACAACTGCGTGCTTACAGTGCAGGCACTTATGCCGCTGAGCTAAATCCCCAGCCCCATATTTGTATTTCTAATTTTGCTTTCTTTTCTTATTTCATTGCCTAGTACCTGCAGAATAATATCATGTAAGAATGGTGATAGTAGTTATGGTGGTATTCTTTGTAATGTTAATGTGCATGATTCCAGTTTTTCACTATTAAGATTTTCTGTGCTGTAGATTCATTATTTCCTGGTTTTAATGGAAATTAATATTTCAGAATTATGTTTCATATGTACTGTAAATTTCTCAAGGAGCACTTTTCAACCTAAACATGTTATTTTTTCCATAACACAGTGAATGTATTCTTACCAACCACTTCTCTACATCATATGAGAAGATTATTTGATATTTTGCCACTTAATCTATTAAAACTACTTTTTCTTCAGTTCCATCCTTACACTGCTGAGATAAAAGTATTATGCTATGTTTCTTGCAATACACTGTTGGGTTTGTATTTTATTAGATTTCTTTTTGCATTTGTAAGTAGCATTACAGGACAAGCAGCAAGCAGAATTGAATTACTGTGCTTTAAATTATGGCTAAATCATTTATTAGTGTGTGATACTGGACAAATTACTTAATATTAATTTTTTCTCACTTCCAAGGTAAAAAAATAATAGTTATTCTAGATGATTTTTTCAGTTTTTATTTTTTGACGCTACATGTTTGTATTATATGATGATTACATTTGTTGTGTGTATGTACATAACAGTACATGTACATAACAGATTTTGATTATTTTTTATCCCTTTTTCTCCTTCCTTCTCCATTTTCCTCCTCCCTCCATCTCTTGATCACCTTCTCATTTGTAAAAATCTCCATAAATTATATTACTTATCTTTTATTTTTCTCTTTAATGACATTTTGGGTTTCTTATATAAAAGAAATGGTTTTATTGATATGCTCTGCCAGTCTGCTTCTTTTGATTGATTAATTGAGGTCATTTACATTAATGGTTATAATTCATATGTATTGACTTTGTGCTGTTATCTTTGTGTGTTTAGTTCCCTACTTTCCCCTCTATTTAAGTGCTTGCCTGACTTGGTGGTGACTTTCTGTTGTTGTTCTTGGAATTGGGGTCATTTTTGTCTCTTTCTAAAATATCTTTCCATACTCTTTGTATGACTGGTGGATGGTCATGAAATTCTTCAGTTGTTCTTGTGGAAGTATTTATTTATTTATTTGGTCTTTTTTAGACAAAGTCTCATTATGTAGTTCAGGCTGGTCCTGAGCTTACTTTATAGCCCAGGCTGGTCTCAAACTCCCAACAACCCTCCTTCCTGAGCCTTCAGAGTGTTGGGATTATAGGCATTCACTACCACACCCTGCTTCCATCTTGTTCTTGACATAGTTTCAGTCCCTGTTTTCTCTCCTTTTTCTGTTTTTGCATTAGTTCCACTGGAGTGCACAAATCATTTTCTAGTGATAGGATAGTTGTTTCTTTTCCTTCCTGAAATGACTCAATGAGGTGTAACTCCCGGCTCTTTTTGGTCCATGGCTGTGTTTTGGATAAGCAATCATCGTATCTGGGAGATCCTCAATGTGTTTCTTTATAATCTCAGTCCTCAGCGGTCCTGATTGATTCCCATAGTACCCAAAACTGATTTAGAGTTTTTTAGAAACATACTATGGGCTCCTCTACCAGTACTCACTTCTCAGAGAAGATGCCCCAGTCAGCCAGGAGTCAAGACTTTTGAACTCCTTCATGTGGGTCCACAAATACTTGCACTCCACTCCACTGTAAGTATTTAATTTATTCAGTAATTTTAAATTATAGTTTTCCAGGGTACATCAATCTTTGTCAGAAGCTGTTTATTCATGACTTGAAATACTTCACTCCATGCTCTTCTTGATTTTATGGTTTGCATTAAGACATCTGCTGTGATTCTGATAGGCTTTGCTTTATAGATGATGTTTTATTTTCTCTAATGGATTCTAATATTCTGTTCTTATGCTGAATTTCTGGGATCTTGATTATTGTATGTATAGATTTATTTTGGTCATGGCTAATTGGATTTCCTTATGACTCACTTATCTGTGTGTCAGTCTCTTTTCCCATGCTTGGGAAATTTTCTATTACCACTGCCAATAGCCTTTTTATGCCATTTGTGTTGACTCCTTTTTTGTTTACACCTGCTGTTTTTCTTTGCATCATCTTGCAGTTGTTGAATTGCTATTTTCTGATTTATTTTTATTTTTAAGAAATATTTCCTGTCATAGTCACGAACTGGAATCCTGTCTTCAAGGTCTGAGAGTTTATCTTCATTACTTCTTCATGCAGATTTGCCAGGTTTTAATGGAATCTTTTATTTTTTGGATATCTCTTTGGATATTTCATTCACTTTCCTATATGCCTCTATTTTTAAAATTTATATCTTTGGATATGCTCGCCAATTCTTTTGTTATGTTTATCTTTTCTTTTTTATCTAAGAGATTATTTCTCATCTGATTTCCTCTACAGACTCATAGAGTTGTCTCTTTACTTCTGTTTCTGTCTTTTCAGAAATTTCAGGTGTGTGATTTCCAAATTCTTTCTTTTCTAGGTCTCCTGGACTTGTTGTGGATGGACTAGAAGTTGGAGATTTCATTCTGTACTTTCTTTTTTTAATTTTTAAAATGTTTTTATTTTAAAGAGAATAAAACAAAAGAGGACAGATCTAAGCAGATCAGAACAGAACAATGTAAGCAACACAGCACTTCACAACAAGACAATTAGATATTAACACTAGTTATCATAATGTCTCTTTCTGTGAAATAGTTGAGTTTAGCTTTACACACAATAATGTCAAATATAACAAAGTAGAATAAACAAATCAAGAGAATGGAAGTATTCCAAGACATTCTGAACCATATAATCAAAGATGAACAATGGCTGTTATATTTTCTCATTTTCCATAAAAAATTTGTTTTTACTATCATACATATTAAAATCCAATAAGACACAATGTGATAGAACTAATGGTAATAGAAAAACAAAAGCATGGTAGGACTTCAGAGCAAGATGATATTAAATCAACACTGGCTACCATACTCATTTTGTACTTTCACTTTGGCATTTTCCTGTGTTGCCCCTGTTTAGCTGGATGCCAAGCCCTAATTGCTTTCCACTCTGGTGGCCCATCTTAAAACTGGCCTCATTGGGGGTGGCTGATAACAGTGGGCCCCTTGGCATGGCTTTCCAATCCCTACAGGTCTCTCCAAGTGTACTCAGATAGTTGCCTGTTTCTAAGCACAGCTTCCTGGGTCCCAGGCCTCTTTGGGGAGTCCCAGATGTGAGTGGGTCTCTGGGTGAAGATTAATGGTCCCCATGTGCCTCACTGAGAGCTTAAAAATGGCTGCAGGTCTCTGGGTACTACTTCCGAGTCCCTGCAGTCCTCACCAAGGCTTCCCAAGTGTAAGTGGGTGTCTGGGAGCAGCTTCCTGGTCCCTGTAGGCCTCACCAAGTGTCCTCATATAACTGTAGGTCTCTGAGTGCAGCTTGCTGTTCCCTGTGATCCTCATTGAGGGTTCTCAGATCTATCTTTCCATTTTCTAATGTCCTGTTTGATCTCCTTTTAAGAGTACTATACTATAGGTTTTGTTTGTAATGCAGACACTTTTGCTGAGCTATATCCTCAACTCACTACTGTAGCTTTTAATGTAGAGGTTTTTCCACTTCTTTGGTTAGGCTAATTCCCAAGGATTTAATTTTTCTTGAAGATGTTGTGAAAGGTATTGTTTCCCTAATTTCTTTTTATGTGAGTTTACTATTGGCATACTGGAACACTACTCATTTTTCTGTGTTGACTTTGTGCCCTGATACTTATATTACTGAATTTGGTTATTAATTCTGTGAGTATTTTGGTGTTACCTTTTGTGTTTTCTATGTAAAATATATCTTCTGCAAAAAATGATGATTTTATTTTTTCCTTTCCTATACCCCTTTTTTCTCTTTCCTGATTGCTCTCAATGTTTTGAGAACTCTATTTAACAGTAGTAATGATAGTAGACATTCTTGTGTTCCTGATTTTAGATGGACAACTTTCAGCTTTTTCTACTTCATATGATATCAGCAATTGATTTATCATAAATGGCTTTTATCATATTGTGACAATGCCTTCTATATCTATTTTCTTCAGGAAATGTTATCATGAAAAGATGCTGGATTTTGTCAAAGATTTTTGCTATGTCTATTGCGATGATCATCTGACTTTTGTCCTTTCTTCTGTTTGTGTGGTATATTACATTTATTGGTTTGCCTATGCTGAACCAACCATTCTTGCATTTCTGGAATGAATCTTACTTGGTCATGATGTATGAACTTTTAAAAAAAATTTTTTTGGGTACCTGGGATCGAACTCAAAGTCTCACACTTATCAGGAAGGCACTTATACTGCTGAGCCAAATCCCCAGCTTTTTGGTGATTTATTGCATCCAGTTTATCAGTACCTTTTTGGAGAATTTTTGTGTCAATGTTCACTATAGTTCTCTTCTGTGATTCTTTTCTCAATTTGGAATCAGGGTAATGCTAGTTTCCAGAATATTTGTGATGCATTTTCCCTAATGTTCTTGTAGAATTTGGTAGAAAATCCATCAGGATCTGGACTTCTTTAAGTTGGCAGTTTTTTTTAATCTAATTTTCTGGTTCTGGATTATTCAAAGCTTTTATATCTTCATGATTCATCATTGTAGCTCATATGTATCTCTGAGTCTATCCATTTCTTTTGAATTCGCCATTTTATTAGAGTACAGCTTCCCAAGATAATTACTAATAATTGTCTATATTTTAGCAGATTCCAATGTGATGATAGCTTTTTCCTTTCTAATTGCATTTATGTAGGGTTTTTCTTTTTTGAGAATGAATTTGGCTAAAGACTTGTCTAGTTTTTATTCTTTTGAAGAACCAGTTCTTTGATTCATTGATGCTTTTTTATTGGTTTTGTTAGTATCAATTTATAATTCTTATAATTCCCTTCCTTGTACTAGCTTTGAGTTTGGATTGTTGTGGTTTTTCTAGGATCTTGAGGTGTATTTTTAAGATTTTTCTTTGGAATAGCTCTGTTTTTCAGACATGGACATTCACAGCTATAAGTGTTCATCTTAACACTTCTTTTATTGTGTTCCATAAACTTTGTCATGCTCTACTGGCATTATCACTTGATTCTTAGAATTGTCTAATTTCTTTGTTGATTTATTCTGTGACCTATTGATTTCCCAAGAGGTTGTTGTTTAATTTCTATGTGTTTTTTTAGTTTTATTGCACTATGATATGATAATATGCAAGCACTGTGGAGAAAATATGTTTTCTGTTTTTGTTGGGTAGAACATCCTGTAATATCTATAAAGACCATTTGGTTTGGTTCAAGTCTGATCTTTGGCTGCTATTTCTTTTCTAGTTGGCCTGTTAGTTATACCAGGGTATTAAGAACCCCATTATAACTGTGTTGGTATTTATCTAATTTTTTATGTACCATAGTATTTGTTTTATGAAGTTGAATGCAGCAGGGCTTGGTGTATGTACACTTATAATTGTTCTTGCCTCCTGTTAAGTTATTCCCTTAGCAATATGTTGTGATATGGTCTGCATCTTTGGATAAGCTTTGGCTTGAAATACAATTTGTCTGAAATTAGCACAGCTACTTCCTGCTTTTTTATGATTCCCATTGCATAGAATATTGTTTTCCATTTTAAAAACTTTTAAAAATCTGTGTATTTCTTTTTAGATTAAATGTGTTTCTTTCATCCTGCTTAACACTGGGGTTTTTGATTCATTTTATCAAACTGTATCTTTTAATTGGGGAATCATGACTAATCACAGTAAGAGTCACAATGGAATGATATTGATTTATTCCTGGCATTATATTATTTTTGTGTTGCTTATTTTCTTTTATGCTCCTATTTTCTGCTCAACTACTCACCTGCTTGGTATGTTTATTTTGTTAGATTTTTTTGCATTGTTGGCTTCATTATTCTAGGGCAGCCTTGATAATGTTTAGTAGTGCTGGTGTTTTTGGTCATGAAGTTTTTGAGGTTCTCTTTGCCACAGAAATACCATTTTTCTCCATTAATCCTTTTTCTCCATGAATTTTGAAAGAACATATGTAAGTCAGTATTAAAAGTTGTTATGTTTTAGTGTTTGATACTCCACCTAAATCTATCTTAGCCTTTAAGGTTTGTGTCGAGAAGAGGGCTATAGTTATAATGGCTTTACTTTTAGAAGAGATTTTTTTCCTCTTACAGCTTTTATGATCCTGTCCCTGTGTGACTTCTGGTATTTTGACCATGGTGTTACACGAAGAGATTTTCTCTTGATCATGGCTATTTTAGCATCTATTTACCTCATTTAGCTGTGTGTTTACTTGAAAAATTTGCTGCTCTTGTGTTTGTAAACATAATTTTATGTCCTTTGTGCTGTCTTCTAATGTTTTTTCTGATTAATCCTGTGTTAGCATTCTTTACATTATCTAGCACCTGTGCAATCCATTTTTCATTATTTTTGTTGTTTTTAAAGTATCTCTGAGTATATTGTGTTTAAAGGCATTCTTATTTTATAATTCTGATATTCTCTCCTCATATTGTTCACTCACGTTGCACTTACTTTCAATATAATATTTAATATCCTGGGTATTAAATGGAACATTTTCATGAATTCTATTCGATCAAATGTTGATACATGTTTGTATCAGTTTTTTTTAGCTCTTATAGCTTTTAATTAATGTATTTGTTAAGTTATCTGTTTTATTACCTCCACTATCTGATTATATATATATGTTCAGTGAATCTATTGAGCATCTCATTGATCTATTGTTTTAATCCCTTGTGTTATCCTTTCAGATAATTTTCCTAGGTTGCTTTTGCTTTCTTCCTTCTTATGCTCCATAGATCTGCTTTGCAGATTTTGGGGGTTTTTTAGAGGCATTTTGTTGCCTTGTTTTCCCATGTTTCTATTGCTTATTGTTTGTTTTGTTTCATGCTTAAGTATGTGGTTACTTATAAGACATTACTTATTTAATGACCAAGTTCTATTCCTGTGACTAGGTCATTAAATGAATTTGTCACTAAAAGAGGAATTGTATGCAGTATGCACATTATAATATTCAGAATAAAGGAATGGTCAGAGGAAACTTTAACTTGATGACTTTACTTTTATTTGTATAACTCTTACATGCAGTGTTATAAGGTATAAAAATTCATAAAACTTAAACACTGTACCATATAGTGCAATCAACAAAAAATACAGCACTGTATAAAGTATGTTACACAAAAAAGATATTGAGGTGCTATAAACAAGATGTGCAGAACTTTACAAAAATAAACCAAGATAAGTCATATGTTTGAGCAATCATTAAACATATAAGTCATTCAATGACTAATATCTGTGGTCCGAAGATTTTATTGCTTGTATGGAATTTTCTTTAGTCTGCTTTCCAATGATGCACTCAGAGTGTGGTTAACTGTATTTCTTTATCTCTTTTCCAAGATCTGATTGCCTCTGTTAACATAGGAGGTTGGATGTAGCATAATTGGCTCACCAGCCACTTCTCCAGGAATGGAGAGCAATACTGTTTTTTTGGACAATATTATTGTTAATGTTACAAAGTTAATCCAGGTATTGGAATACAGAGGAAAACCTATTAATACAACAGATAGGGAACCCTAGAAATATCTAGTAAATCAGCAACAGTAATATCATCCAAGGCAAACTGGATATTGATGTAAGAACCAATAATGTACCCATACTTAATATTAGAAATCTACAATTATAGTATTAACTATTAACTATACTATACTATTAAATCATTAACTGTAACAC
This sequence comes from Hydrochoerus hydrochaeris, assembly GCA_004027455.1. Taxonomy (NCBI): domain Eukaryota; kingdom Metazoa; phylum Chordata; class Mammalia; order Rodentia; family Hydrochaeridae; genus Hydrochoerus; species Hydrochoerus hydrochaeris. The sequence continues at coordinate 67,602 of PVLA01004250.1, read as the reverse complement.
AAATCAAATATTTACATACAGCAATAATCTATTAAATGTGGCAATTATACCTCTACCAATGATAGAAAAGAATTCAACAAAGTAAAATGCCTAAAGATTAAAAAACTTAATGTGTATTCCACTAAAGATTTATTGAGTTGGGAATGAGATAATGAGAAGGAGTAAAGTGAGACATAGGATCTTGTTATGAAGTAGAAGAATATTTATAGGATTACATAAAGGTAACAAATAATTGAGAAATAGAAGATAAAGAAAATTAGGTAAAAGTAATATGGAGAATAAATAATGAAAAGTTAAAAGAAATAATGGAAAAAAAAGTGAGTAACAAAGTGAACAAAAAAAGAACCAAAAAAGAAAAAGATAATTAATATAAAAACACAGAAAAAGCTTCAGCATTTTTTTTTAGATTTTATTTGAAGAAAAAACAAAAGCATGTAAAGGGTAGAGATAACACAGAATTCCAAAAAAAAGATAAACAATAAGAAATCACTAGTTAATAAATTACAAATTATCCTCTTAGAAATAGTTGTTCAAGTTACAAAATTAAAGCATACAAAGTAGATAGTCAAACAGTGAGAGTGTGAACAGCTATGCATGCATGAATCTCTACGTGTATTTCTATCTTTTCTGTATTAGAGGGAAAAACAAAACTTAGCAAGGCAAAACAAAACAAATTTCTATAAAAACATGAAACTAAAAAGTTGTATAAAACCACAGTACAAGGTGATCTACAATGATTACTGTGTTGTTTATTATTATCTTCAGTAGAATGTCTATATCATTAGGCAAAATTGAGTATAACAGTAAAATTGAGTATAGCAGTAAATAACAATATTAGTAAAATAAAACATTGTACACAGTATAAAACTTCAAAGGGAGGTAATAATCAAACCAGAGTGGATATTCTAGTGGATCTTGTCATCTTAAGTGCAGTTAGTTGCCTATACTCTCAGACTTCATACTGTCAATCATAACAGCTTTGAATAAAATCTATCAATACAAAACAGTGATCCAACAAACCAGATTCAATTACGATCAGTCATGGTAAAACTGTGTAGGTTTTACATTGCTTCAGATTAAGTTAATAGGAAATTAAGGATGATTACCATCCTATATCCTGTTATCTTCAGGATTACTGTCTGTGCCCTCAAATCTAGTACAGGTAGAATGACTGGAACAGAATATAATACATCTAAGCAGAGTAGTGTGAGTAATGTGGGTTTTAACTCCTGTTGCACTATTAAAAATATAGCATATCAAGGCCATCTATGTTAGAGTTTCTAGTAATCCTTCTCTGCCTCATTTCTGCTATTCTACTTTTCTGCCTTTGTTTAGTTTTCTCCTTCATTCTACTGCCTGCCCCACTCATTGAGGCCTTCCTGTTCCTAAAATCCTAGTATTTTTTTTCTCTCTCTCTAGAATGTCCTTCAGCATTCTCTGCAGGGTTGGATTGGTGGTTACAAACTCGCCCAGTTCCTCTTTGTCATGGAAGCATCTTGTTTCTGCATTAATTTCTAGTGACAGTTTTGCAGGGTACATCAATCTGGGCTGGAGGTCACCTTCCTTCAGGACTTGGAAGACTTCACTCCAAGCATTTCTTGGTCTGATGGTCTGGGTTGAGAAGTCAGCCATAATTCTGATGGGCTTACCTTTATAGGTAATCTGTTTCTTTTCTCTGATGGTTTTAATATTCTGTTTTTATATTGAATTTATGGTATCTTGATTATTATATGTCTGGGTGTAGCTCTGTTTTGGTCGTAGGTGGCTGGAGTTCTGTATGGCTCACACAACCGAATGTCATTTTCTTTTCCCATGCTTGGGAAGTTTTCCTTAATTATTTCTGTGAATAGCCTTTGTAATTCGCATGTATGTATTCCTGCTTCTTCATTCACATTACTTATTCTTAAATTGTAGATTCTCTTGTCATTTTCTAGTTTTGTATTGTTACTGCCTGTTTCCTTGTTATTTTTAAGAGATCTTTCCTTTCATGATCACACATTGCAAATGTGTCTTCAAGTTTTGATAGTCTATCCTTAGTTTCTTTTTAAGGTATTTTGCTAGCTTTCAATGGAGTTTTTAATTTCCTGGTAGTCTCTTTGAATCTGCTTCATGTATTCTATATTTTCTTTATATTCTTTATTGAATGTTTCTCTCCTTTTTTTGTGTTCCTCCCTTCATTTGTCTGTATCATCCTGAGAGATGCCTCCTGAGAGCATTTCTTGTATTACTCTACTCATATCCTGCTTTACCTGATTTAATATTTCAGTTTTAAGCTCATCTACAAGGTCCCAAAGTTATCTCTTAATGCCCATGTCTGCTGTTGTGTGTTTGCTGCCCTCAGTCTCCCTTCTTTTTCCTTCCCCTGGATCAGGGCTCTCAGGGTTCTGGGCTGGGGGCCTCCTCCTGCCTCTCTCTCCTTTCATGGCCCTGGCTTCCTCCACACAGGTTACAGTGCAGGTCCTAGCCCCTTTCCCTCTTGGCCATGTTTCCTCCAAAGCACGCTGGCAAGGGACCTCCACCCTTTCCTGCCTGCTCTTGTCACTGAGGTGTAAGCAGGCTGTGTATGCCTGTCCCTCCCCTCTGGGCCAGCCAAATTTCAGGGTCAATCAACCGGTTAATGCTTGCTAGGCACAGGGAATCAATTTGGGATGGCTCATTCAGTCCCGGCCAGGGACACAGCCTAGTCCAAGCAAATTGCATGAATCTGCTCTGGGGAGAGAGCAACCAACCGAAGTCACTGTCAATCCCAGTTCAGACTCCTCCTGCCCGATTCCAACCTGTGGCCCACCTGGTCGTGCCCTTCCTGTGGGGGGGTTCTCACTCCCAGCACTGACCTTGGATCAATGAAGGTTCCTCCACTGGCTCCACTCTCCGCTCTCTATTGGGCTCACCAACCCCCGACTTCAGCGCTGTTGTTCTTCCTGTGAGTGGCAGTGGGAATGAGTTTGGGTAGCTCTGCCTGCTGGTGCGGATTCAAGCTGGTACAAACTTGGTGGATCATCATGAAAATGCTGTGTCCCTTTAGTTTTTAGCTGTTTCAATTGTAGTCTCAAAGTACTTGATGAGCTTTTTTAAGTTTTAATTTCTTCCTGTGTCAAGAGGATCCATCTCCCTCTGTCTGGGTCTCTCCAGCGTGTTTTATTCTGGCATATGAATTGTTTCTCCTGGGAGGCTTTGTTTTCTGTTGCTCACTGATCAGCCATCTTGTCTTCTCCTCAGCATTTTTTAAAAAATTTTTTATTTAAAGAGAAAAAACCAGAAAAAAGGTAGAAATATTACAGATTTTACAAAAAAATGATAAACAGTAAGAGATCACTGGTTGATAAATTACACATTGTTCTTTTAGAAATAGTTGTTCAAGTTACAAAATTAGAGAATACAAAGTAGACACTCAAGCAATGAGACTGCAAACAGATCTGAAATCTAACAAGAACTTAGAAGTATGGTTATCAATCCTATACAATTGAATATTCATGTAGTTATATCTTTTATAGCACTTACTATTTCCTCTCTTTTTTACAATAGCAATTATGCATGTTAAAATTTTTATTTAAAGAGAAAAAAAAGCAGAACAGAAAAAGGGGTAGAAACAATACAGAATTTCAGAAAAAAAAGAAGAAATCACTAGTTGATAAATTACATATTGTCTTCTTAGACCTAGTTGTTAAAGTTACAAAATTAAAGAATACAAAATGTACATTCAAAAAGTGAGACTGCAAAGAAGTTCAATGATCCAGTAACAACTTAGGAACATGGTTATCAATCCTACACACTCAATCATACATGCAGCCATATCCTCTAGAGCACTTTCTTTTCTTCTTTTTACTTTTTAAGTCCATTATCTGCTTAGTTATATCCTGTCTCAGGTTACTCAGTACCTTACTGACTTGTTTTGTTGTTGTTATATACATTTAATCACCTTATATAATTCTGTTGCATTGTTTTTGAGTTTCTCCTCATCCATGATCCATGGATTAGCTTTGGTGGAGTTGGGAGATTTTTGGAGCTATTTTGTTACCTTCTAATATACTTTTTTATTTTTTGAAGGTAGCAAAATACAGCAGAAAAAGACAGAATAAAACCATGCCACCTCACTGCAATAAAACTACCACATAACAGCAGAGCAGGTCACCAGGACACAAGCAATGGGCTCAATAGTACAGCCCATTTTGTTCACATTAGCTGTTCTTTCAATCAAGTAGAGGAAAATGGAAGGAAATATATAACTTTTAAAAAATAGAATATTGAATAAAGCAGTACCATTAATCAAAACTGAGCAAAACAGTGATAAAAATATTTGCCTTCAAAGAGATGGTAGAAGGAAATCCCCCTTACTTGCCATGCTGTATACATTCATCCTCCAAAAAGATACTCAGACCGCTGGTGCCTACTTGCTAATGGGGGGGTGAGGGATGGATCAATGTCTGACTCTTAGCCCATGCACTGGTAGGGCCCCAGCTGCTTACCAGGGCGGTCAGTAGGCCGCCTTATCTCCCAGCGCCCAAAGTTCCAACATGATGCAGAGTTCGGGAATCACTGATGGTTCCCCCCCCCCCCCCGGGGGCGCCGGCAACTTGCTAGGCCCCCAGCTGCTTACCAGGGCTGTCAGTAGGCCACCTGTTCTCCCAGTGCCCAAAGTTCCAACATGATGCAGTGCTTAGGAGTGGCTGATAGTTCTCGCCCTGGCATGCCAGTGGCTTGCCAGGCCACCAGCTGCTCAACAGGGTGGCAAGTAGGCCGCCTGTTCTCCCAGCGCCCAAAGTTCCAACATGATGCAGAGTTCAGGAGTCACTGATCTCTCCTCAGCATTTTTAAATAAGTATAGCCTAGTTTAGCTATAAATCCAATGTATATATAATATTTTTATATGGCATTTCAATAACATTGTGATGATTTGATATAGATACAACATTGTGAAATAATCACCCAATCAAGTATACAGTGAATGTAGTTAAGATCTTATCTTTTAGATTATTTCAAGTATTTAATGCATTATTACTAACTATAGCAACTATGCTGCACACCAGGGATCCAGAAATACTTATCTTAATAACTGCAAATTTGTAACATTTGACAAATATCTTCCCATTTTCCATATCCTAGGCCCCTGTTAATGATAACTCAATTCTATTTCTATGTAATCAAATGATATTTTGTATTCTACATATAAATGAAGGTTCTATATCTGTGAATTCAAATAATCATGAATTGAAAATATTTGGAAAAAATGCATTTTAACTAAATGTGTACCTAGGTTTTTGGCCCTGGTCCCCTAAACAATATAGTATAACAACTTTTTAAAGTGCTTTATGTATTCAAGTAATATAGAGATGATTCAAAGTTCATAGGAAGATGTGCACAGTTTGTATGCAAATGCTATACCACTTTGAGCATCTTTAGATTTTATCTGTGGGGGTTCTGGAATAAATTCCCCATGGATACTGAATAAACCTATGTGTTTTTCTTTGGCTATTTTATTTTACATAGAATGTTTCAAGTTTCATCTATGTTGTGGCAAGTAGCAGGATGACCTTCTTTATTGATTGAATATTACTGCATTGGAATATCTTTATATAAATGTCAACTGACAAAGCATTTGAGTTGTCCATTTCTTGGCTATTATTAATAATTCTGGAGTGAACATGGAATTGCAGATATTTCTATGAGATACTGATTTTGTTCTTGTTGGATATATACCCATAAGTGTAATTGCTGGGTTAAATGGTAGATGCATTTTTAATTACTTGAGACATCTCTGTACTGTTCATCATAGAGAACTGATATTTCTTTTACAAGTGCATAATGGATGCCTTTTATCTGTATCTCTCCAACACTTTTTATCTCTTGTATTTTTTATAATAGTCATCCTAATTGATATAGCATGATACTGTATCACGTGGTTTACCTAATTATTGAAGTTCACCATCAAATTGTGTACCTAGTGTCCATTTGTATGTCTTCCTTGGAGAAATATCTGTTTAGGTCCTTTCCACAATTTCCTAGGTTGTTGTTTTATTGCTATTTTGGTGTATGCACTCCTTCTTCATTTTACATATTAACTCATTAGCAGATATTTGATTTGCAAATATTTTCTTCAATTCCATATATAGAATTTTTGTTCTGTTGTTTCCTTGGATGCACAGAGTTTTAAATTGAGATAATCCCATACATTTTTTTTGTTTTGGTTTTAGATTGAGATAATCCCATACATTTATTTGTGTTATTATTTCTTTCATTTTTGGTGTCATATAAAAAAAATCACCAAAACCAGTAGCAAAGATTTTTCTCCCAGGTTTTTGTCTAAGAATTTTATGGTTTTGTGACTTATGCTTACATTTTAAATTCATCTATATTTTTTGAATAGTGTAAAATAAATTCTATTTTCATTCTTTAGCACGTGGATATTCAGTTTCTCTAACATTACTTATTGACTCTTTTTGTCATTGTGTTTTATTGGCATTAAGTATAAAATTAAATATAAATTCATATGTAAAATATAAGTTAATATAAAATTAAATATAAGTTGAATGTAGATATGAAGGGTTTGTTTATAATGTCTTGTTTATGTTCCACTGGTGTACTTAAGAACAACATATACTTAAGAATAACATACATTCTGCTACTGGTGAATAGAATATTCTGGATATATCTGTTAAACCCATTTTGTGCATATAGGTCAATTCTAATATGTTCTCACTAATTTTTCCATCTGAGTTATCTATGCATTATTAATAAAAAGGGATTTGCTTTTTATACCATTATTCTATTGCTGCATATCTTCCCCTTTAATTCTATTATTGTTTGATATTATTCTTTTGTGCTTTGATAGTGTGTGAGTATATACTTAATGATTGTTATATCTTCTTTGTGTATGGTTTGTTATCAAATAATGCTCTTTATTTTCTTGTGAGTTTTTTTACTTAAAGACTATTTTGTTTTCATTTTGAGTATTTACTCTTTTTACTGCTATTTACGTGAAATATATCTTTTGCCTCTTCATTTTTTAGTCTATGTGTATTCTTTTTTGTTTTTTTTAAAGAAAAAAAGCAAAACAGAAAAAGGGTAGAAATAATACAGAATTTCAAAAAAAATTAACACTGTGAAATCACTAGTTGATAAATTACATATTGTCATCTTAGAAATAATTGTTCAACTCACAAAATTAAAGCATAGAAAGTGGACAATCAAATAATTAGAGTGTAAACTGTTCTGTTCAATGATCCAACAAAAACTTAGTAATATGGTTATCTACCTTACACATTTAAACATACATGCAGTTATATCCTTTAGAGCACTTTCCTTCCTTTTCTTTTTTACAATAGCTATTACACATTTTGGATCTTATTATTCCTACAGTTTTTATTACTTTTTACACCAGACAGGTAATGACATTTATAAATATGATTCTTTTTTATTTCACTTATGAGAATAGTCTCAAGTTGTCTTCATTTAACTATGAAGGCCTCAAGGTCATCATTTTTAGAGTTGAGTAATATTCCACTGTATAAAAATACCACATCTTTTTCATCCACTCTGTGGTTCATGGTCATCTTGACTGTTTCCAAGATTTAGCTATTACAAATCATGCTGCTATAAACATGGGTGCACATATATCACTGTGACATGACCTTTTCAATTTTTCTGGGAAAATGCTCAGGAGAGGAATAGTGGGATTCAATGGAACTTCCAATCCTAGATTTTTGAGGAATGTCCATACTGATTTCCATAGTGGCTGCACCAGTCTACACTCCCATCAACAGGGGAGAAGTGTTCCTTTTTCCCCACAGCCTCACCAAAATACGTTATCAGTTGATTTCTTGATGGCAGCCATTCTTTATGGAATGAGATGAAATCTCAATGATGTTTTAATTTGCATTTCTCAAATGACCAGTGATGGTGAATATTTCTTCATTTATTTATTTTTCATTTGTATATCTTCATCTGAGAACTGTGTGTTCATCTCAGATGCCCATTTTTGGGTAGGGTGTTTGATTTTGGGGGGCTTGAAGATTTTTAATTCTTTATATGTTTTGGATATAAGTCCTTTGTCTGAATGGTTGCTGGCTAAGATTTTTTCCCATTCTGTGGTTTTCTTTTCACTTTTTTGGTGATTTTTTTTTGAAGTACAAAAACTTTTTAATAATATGAGGCCCCAGTTGTTGATTCTTTGAAGTGTTTCCCATGAAGTTTGCATTTTGTTCATGAATTCTTTGCCTACCCCAATGTCTCCAAGACTTCTAACTACCTTGTCTTCCAGTAGATTTAGTGTTTCTGTTTTAATATTTAGATTTCTGATCCATTTTGATTTTAGTTTAGTGCATGGTGATAGGCATGGGCCTATTTTCAGTCTTTTGCATGTGGAGAGCCAATTTTTTCCAACACCATTTATTAAAGAGGAGACAAATGTGAGTCTCTTGTAGACAACATGTACATTATTTTTAGAATCTAGCCAGTCAATTTTTATCTTTTATTGGGGAATTTGATCCATTTGTATTCAAAGTAATTATAGATGAATAAAGAGTTACTTTTCTCATTGTATTCATTGTTTTCTGGAGTTTTTGAAAAAGTTGTTTCATTCTTCTTGCTTGCTATCTTTTAATGTGAGCTTGATTTTTTTCTTTATTGGGGTCCATTTTTTCTCTATCTTTTGAGCATTTCTAAATAAATATTGCTTTGTGGTTACATACAATATACATGTAGTACCTTCAGTATTAACTGCCTAACATGGTCAATTCAATTACATTCAAATCTGTACTTTGTTTCCATTTATATTTTTATTGCATAACCTGCCACTTTTTATATTATGCATCTTTTCACATGTCATTATAACTATAATTATTTTACAATGCTTTTTCTTTTATCATTGATGTTCAAGATGTAACTGATTCACCATTACAATATTATAGAGCATTCTGAAATTGATTATATATGCACTTTTCCCATGAATTCTACACTTTCATATGTTTTATCATTATTGTTAATATCCCTTCAACTCAAACTGAAGAACTTCCTTGATTCTTATATAACCAAGTGGTAATTATTTATCTCATCTTTGCTTGTCTGGGAAAGACCATTTGTCTTTCATTTTTATATTAGTCATTTTCTCATCACTGGTACTAAATAGAAAATATTCATTAATTACAATAGGACAGGTTTACTTGGCTTACAGTTTCCAGTGAGTTGATTCCATTTGGTGAGCTCCAAGAAAAAAAGAGCATGTTGCAAGTGCATGGAAGAATGGAAATGGGAAAAGATAAAAGTGAGAGAGGAGTGAAGCATGGGACAAGAATACCTCTTGGGACAAGATCATGCCCATAGTGACCATCTCCATCCAGGATACCCCTACTAAGAACACATTCAGCTACTTAACCCAATGAATGAATTCATTGATAAGTATAGTGTTCATATGATGCAGTCACTTTACAAACACATGAGACTCTTGAGGGACATTTTCAATCAAAATCATTACTTTCTAAGCCTGGTCTCCAAAGGACTCTGTCCACCTTATTTTTGTTTGTTTATTTGTTTGTTTTGGTACCAGGGATCAAACTCATGACCTTGTGCTTGCCAAGAGGCACTTATGCCACTGAGCTAAATCCCTGGCCCTCTGTCCACTTTATTATGCAAAGTACTTTTAGTCCATCTCTAAGAGTCACTAATGTCTTAACAGTTCCAACACTGTAGAAAAGTTTAAGTCCAAAGTTTTTTCTGAAATGCAAAGAAAATTCTTAGCTGTGAGCCCCTGAAAGAATCAAAAGGAAAGTTAAATGTTTTCAACATACAATGGTATAGGACAAACATTCCCACTCCAAAAGGGTAAAATAGTGAAATAGAAAGTAATTGGTCCAAAAAGACTGAAACACAGCATGACTAACTGTTTTTGGTTTGTTTTTGGACTTCAAAAGTGTTTTCTTAATCTTAGAAAAACTTGGAATTACACAAATCTTGTAACAAACTCTAAGATAGAAATTGATTGCTTTCACATTTTTAAAGTTCATATTATGATTTCTCAGAATTTTTATATAACTAGATTTTTACTGTTTAATTCTTAACAGTTTGTTTGACTTTCTAAGTGAAAGATATAGAATAAATGCTTCTAGCAATCATTGTTGAAGTCAAATTTCAAATTTAACCAAACAATGTCATACCATGACCTTCACTGCTTACCACTGTTACTTCTCAAAGGGGTAAAATCAAGCTGGAGCTATGAAAAATGAAGCTTTGTTGCTTCTAAGCCAGGCAGAGGCTCATGCTGCCATTTTTACCCAGGCTCCAAGCAAGTTGTACATGTTCAATCACTTTCTAAATGAACTTTCACCTGCCTGCATTCTACTGTGTTATCTTCATTCTCCTGTTGTGACAAGGAACTGACAAATTGCCAGAAGTACTCTGCTGAATTGTGTGAAATATCACAGCATGGTCAGGTAAGATGGATAGTTCCAACATCATGCTTAATTCCAGTAGGGGTATTATTAAATTTGATATTTCCATGTGCAGCACTCAGGGCAAGTTGTGGTCATTTTTGAACTTCAAGGTGTTCTGGTGGTCATATGATACGGTCAGTTGCAGCCCACACTTTATCTTGACCTGGCTTCATTCACTGTTTGCAGTTTTCCTCAGAAGATAATACGTGCTTTAGATGTCTCCAATTTTCTGGAGTCTCCACTGAACTTTTGGCTTCCTTCTCATCGTTTCAGGAGCACATTTTCTAGCTTCCTAAATGATCCTATGAAAGCTGTATAGAAGTATCCATGATCTTACAACTCTTGTGTACTGTTTGGCTGAAGAAAAAGTAGTACAATGCAAAAGAGGACAATGCCAAGTCTGCTGCCAATTTAATCAATAAACTGGCTCCCCTAGGTTATAGCTGTAGTGGTTAGTGAGTACCTGAATGGCTGAATATAGTAAAATGAATTCACAAGAACCAATTCCCTAGGAGGTCTTTCTCCAGCAGAGGGCCTAGAGGTTCTTTTCCCAAATAAAATATTTATGGTTTTGTAACTTTGAACCTATGAAGGATGCATATGGCTGATTCCTGCAATGCTTTCAAGCCCACTTTCCTATTATACTTATGCAAAGTGTTTCCTTCCTTTTAATGTTAATCTTTTCAGCAACCATGCTCTACATGACCATAATTTTTCAGGCACTTACTTTTTTTCTTATAAATGTGCAAACTTTCTGACATCTGCTTTTTTTTTTGCTACTGATATTTCACCAATTTGGCTAAAAGAAGCCAGCAGTACTGATCCCACAGCCTGAATATTGAGTTCTTTGAAATTTCCTCTAGTTCAGAACACTTAACTGTAGTCTCCTAAAAAGTCTCAAGACATGGACAGAAGTGAAGACAAATTTTCTACCAGGGTGTAACATACAGGATTTCTATCGTAACTGTCAGTGCAATCCTTGTTCCAACTGAAACCTCCTGAACCTGCTCTTTCTGTTTACATTCCTATCAGCATTCTGGTCCTCTCAGCTCTGCCTGGAATTTCCCTTTAATATACTTACTCTGATTTCAATGTTCTAAAACTTATCTAGCCTTCGTCTCTAAAACTTTCAAAACTCCTCCTACAAGCTAGCTCCAAAAGCTTCTGAACACATGGTCAGTTATAGCCAGCAATGATTACACTCCCGGCACCAATTTCTGTATTGCTCACATTCTTGTCTCTGGAAACAAAATACGTGACATTAACATTTTAAAGGAGGAAAGCTTTATTTGATCCACAGCTTTAGAGGAGTCAATCTATAGTTGGTTGGCTCCAAGGCAAAAAGAGCATGGTGGAAGGGCTTAACAGAGCACAGCTGCTAATCCTACAGTAGCCAGAAAGCAGAAAGTGAAAGGATGAGATGGGGGTCAATAATAAACCCTTCCAGGTCATTGCCCCAGTGGTCCCCATCACAAAGGCCCCTCTCCTAAAATTATATATATATATGCAGGACTCAATGGTTGAATCCACTGATGAGTACATTGGCCCCATGATTCAATTACTTTCTAATCACATTATACTTTTAAGAAAGATTTTGCATCTAAATCATAACAATTTTTCAGGATATATTGCCATGCAAAGTATCATTTATTGGCAGCTTTCCCCCTCAGTACTTAGAAAATGTCATCCCACTGTACAAAAATATTTTCTGATAAGTCCAGTTTATGAAGAATACTAAGCCATTTCTTGTGCTTCTTTTAAGACTATGATTGTTTCTCATTTTTGACAGATTAATTATGATATTTCTTGCAATATTCTTGGATTGAATCCAGTAGGAGACTTTTGAATTTCAAGTAATTGGATGTTCATATATTTTCCTAGGTTTGAGAAGTTTCAGTGATTATTGTTTCACCTAAAACTTTCGTCTTTTTTCTTTCTTTCTTCTCCTTCTGTAACTTATGTAGTGCTAAAGTTCATGTTTTCTTCATGGTTACCAATAAATATGATAGTTTCTTCATTTTTTTTTCATTTTTTTTCCTATATGACTGGATATTTTCCAATGACCTGTATTTAAATATATAGTCTTTCTTCTACCCAGTGAGTTCTGTTGTTGATGCTCTTTTGTTGTAATTTTTATTTTTATTTATTGTAGCCTTCAATCCACAGAATTACTGTTGCATTTAAAAATTATTTTAATAATTCAATTGAATTTTTTTCATTTTTTCTGTGCATTTTCCCCCCGATTTTATTAAATTGGGCATCTATATTCTCTTGTAGATTGCTGGTCTTCCTTAGAACAGTTATTTTGGGTTCTTGATTTGTTAATTCATGGCTTTTCTTTTTTGAGAAATCAGTTATTGGAAAATTATTGTGTTCCTTGTTGGTTATATGTTGTCTTGGTCTTTCATATTTTATTGACTTGCACTTATATTTGCACATTTGAAGGAGTTATTCCTTCTTACAGGCTTTACAGACTGAGTGAAACAAGAGAACAACTTTACCTAAGGTAAATACAAGGCTGCTAGCTGCTCAGTGTGTTGGTTTCAGCTCCAATGAAGATGAAGCTGATGTAACAGCTAAGGTTGGCATTTTTTGGTTTACTGCTAAAGAATAAAGGTATCCACAGCAGCAGAGAAGACTTGGGCTTTTGGTAGCAAAAATATTGCAATATCCTTTGTCTCTTTTTCACTTACATAGGTAGTCACAGCTGAAGGAATCTCTTGGTACTGAATCTGTACACATGTGCACTCATTTTGTTAGTAGCACCAGTGTACAATGTGCATCAGTTGTGAAGTGGTCATAGAACTGGGCTCTGAATTACAAGTATATATGGAAGGACATGTTCAGTGGATCTCAGTAGCACTGTTACTTAGTATTAGGTCAAGGTATCAGGTCCTGACCTAGATCCCCAATCTTCCAAAGGAGTGTATGGAAAAGACTTAAATAAAATGAGACAAGTGTTATGATTTTAGGGCTCCAGGAGGGTCAAAACCTTTTAGCTGGGTTCAAGACTCTGAGATCTAAGACAAAGACTTCTCTGGACTTCCCATATTTATTAGGTCCAAAACAAATGGCAGGGAAACTGAGGAAAGTGCAGGAAATGGGCAGGACCTTGAGAGTCACTTTAAAGACTTCTCCAAGTAATAAATTATGCCAATTTAGGAGAACTGTCTTATCTCCATGATGACATTTATGGTAGGAGTGTGATTGCAGGAGTGAGATTCCTTCACCTACAGTCTCTATTTACTTAATTAATGCTGGAGCAAGGTTTCCTCAGCTGTGGCCTTATCTTGCCCTTTGAAGTATCTCTGACCTCACAGGCCACTACAGGCCTCAGCCAGGGCCAGTGTTTCACAGAAGTTCACTTACTATGAATCAGGTCCCATCACCAGGCAAGGGGCCTAGGCCATGGACAGACTCACAAATAAATACAGAAAGCCAATTAGTTAATTTTAAATCCTGCTCAAAGCCACATCATAGTGGTCTCCAACAACTCAGGGTGCAGGTGTCCTGGATTCCATGTTGGTAATAGTATGTAATGTTTAGGCTCTTGAAATGTTTGCCACAGAACTAGAATCCATATCATAAATATGTGCAGGTCCACTGCTGTTCTGAGGATTGGGATGCAGATATACCTGCCATAGCATTATTAAGTCCAGTGTTCATAGTACAGGCACTGTGGACCAACTTCAGAGCTAACATGCAGAGGCCAAGTATGCAAAGAGTAGTTGAATCCCTTTAACAGAGACAGAATTAACCCATATCTGCAGTATCTCTGATGTCTTTTTGAGGCACAAGTGTCTGTAATGCAGCTGTTGAGCCAGATCTGCACCATGAGCATGCAAGGATTGGTTTAAGGTTCAAGTGTATGCAAGATTTTAGGGAACAGAGGTCCCAATTCCAGTATAGTGTGACAGTAAATCCTTCTTGCATGGTGAGCACAGTAACTGCTCCTTCTCTGAAGGATTCACAGAGGAAATAGTTGTTGATTCCCTCAGCAATAAAATATGCTAAAGTCTTCTGTAAAGTGGACCACAGGGGATAATGGTAGCACCCACCATGTGGCTGACACTGAAGTTCACACTATTTTCCTTTGTTGGTGGCTACCTCCAGACATTTCAAGTATGATTATCTGCAGTTATTCTTGCTTTGTAGTTATTCTTCATTTTTGTTCCACTGCTGTTTCTTGTTCTTAATTGGACATTTGGGACCCCCCAGAGATATTTTTGGTTGTAATAGCAGTCTATTGTTTTTGTATGGGAATGCATGAAGGCTGGTATTTCTACTCCATCTTATTGTTGATGTCATTGTCCTCTACCAAAAATTCCATATGCAGCATAATTGTACTTCAAAAATCAAGGCGAAATTGGGACATTCCCTCTCTTAAACTGAGAGAATTAATTTCTAGTAAACTTTGTTTTTAAGAAATACAAATGTGAATCCTTAGGTTAAATGAAGATGCATTATGCAGTACTGTAACTCAAATTCATATGCAAAATAGGGAGACAGAGAAAGGAATAATGAACAGTGGTAACATAAATGCATAGCTAAATACAGGGTATACTATATATTCTAATTTCTTCATTGTGTCTCATTTAAAAGCTGCATAAAAATTACTTCTGTGTTGATTTATACATAATGTATAAAATTTAATTAGTGTGAACATAACAACACAGAATTGGGAGGGAATGGAGACACAAATTTTTGGGTAAAGCATTTAATCAAGGAACTTTTTATTTTGGCCTGTAAAATTATATTATTTTTAATCCCTAAGTCAATAATGAAATGGGAGGAACAACACAAAGCTCCATGAGAAGGAATTATCTCCAATGTTCACTTCATATTGGGCCACAGATAATAATAAACATTGAAAAACCACAAAACACAGAAAGGAACTCCAGAAAACAAATCCAGGAAGCTCAGAGGAAACCAGTAAACTTATGTTGACTGCTTGCATAAGAAATGTTTACATGATGTGTTACTGATGTGTGATAATTGCTGTGGAGCAAGAAATTCTGCATATTTATCATTATTCTTTTTTCCCAATGAAAGTAGTATACTTACTTTATTCTATTAACAGAATTAGGAACAAAAAGGATTGTTGTGCACAAAAAGGATGATAACTTATCTCAGTTTATAAATCACCAAGCTATATGAACTAGCATTCAGACCTTATGGAAAGAAATGCATATCACTGAGAGATCCTGGACTTTTTGCCAATCTCATTGAGTGAGAGAAACTTTGGCACATGCTTTCTGAAGTATGATGAGTATTTCTTTCTGTACTGAGAGATGGATTAGGGTGTTAAGTCAAAGGGCAGTATCTGTAAAAAATACTAGTCATTTCCCTATTATGCAACTAGCTTTTATGATCTCCATTTTCTACTGACCAGAATGTAGAAGTCATATATTGAAAGATTTCCAATAATAAGATAGAAGAAGTCTGTGTTCCTGTCACTGTCAAGTTTCTATACCTCACAACCTGTGTGTGTGTGTGTGTATATATATATATATATATATATATATATATATATATTCCAGATTATCAGTGAGAAAGAGAAAAAATAAATATCCATCTTATTTAAGACAGTGTATTTTGAGATTTTTCCTGTCCTAGTCATCAATCATGTATCCTAACTAACACATGGTTTGTGTGTATAGGCAGTACAGCTTGGAGTACTTTGGAGTAAAGTGGTAATGGAAATTATATAGTATGAACAAAACAAACATTACTGAGCAGGTGTGCCAGGGGGAGAGCAAGTCAGTGTTTCCCAAGATCTAGCCATGTTGGAACTTGGGGGGCTGAGAAAGAAAACAATGAGCTTTCCTTCTTAGTAAGTGGTGGTGGAGAGAGTGAGCAGCAGTTGTGCCAGAGAGAGAGAACAGTGTATCCCATGAGCCTATGGGCATGCAGGCTGAGAATCAAACAGTTCACCTACCCCAGAAACTGGATGACGTCAAGGACAGCTGAAGTTGATAGCAACTAAGGCACATAAAGCAAATAAATGCTTGAATTTTGAGGTTGATTATGCTGCCCTGGAGCCAGAGGTCTGAGCATCTCTTGGGAGGATGACAGTATGCAATATAGCAAATATGGGGGATTTAATTCTATCTTTTTTTGTTTAAGGTGAATACTGTTTCCACTGTTTTGCTTGTTCTGATTATTTTGCTCTATTTAACATTCTGTTTTGATTGGTTTTATAATGTTCTGGTTTTGGTTTGATTTTGCTATACCTGATTGAATGGACAACTGTTGTGAAGATAACAAGATATACTATGGTACCTGTTACACTTATCCCGGTATACAGCTCTGAAGTCCTGTACCAATTTCACTGCATTGTCTCAATTGGTTTTACTCTGTCTTGTTTTGTTGTATTTTAATACCTTCAAAATAACAAACAAACAAACAAACATTACTTTAATAAGTTATATTTCTTTCTTTTTTAATTTCAAAGTTTTACTGCATTGCATAAAGGAACAGCAGAATGGTTACACAATTTTCTCTCTCATTCAGTTTTGAAAATCTAAAAGTACTTACAAATTCTTAAAATACCTTTACCACCAGATTAGAACAGTAAGCATAATATAACCATATTTCTAATAAATAATGTCTTACAAATAAAAGCATATTTAAAATAGTTTTAAATTCATTCTTTGCAAGTCAGCTTATATTTTTATATCATGTTTGCTTATGCTTAAGAATTAAAGCAAGTATATTACTCTGATGGAAACAAGGGGAATTTCTCAGTCATACACTATACAGGGATAATATTCAAGTCGAAGGGGAAAAATCCCACTATGCTTATTTTTGTAAATGTATCCAGATATAATCATATACATGATAAATGAGGAAATCTAGCAAGTTTCCTACAAGTGAGATACACATTATCACTTATTTCAAGCATCCTGCTACAGTCCTATTTTCTGTTCCTCTTGTTTGAGACCTATAGGGCTCCTTACAAGACTCAAAAAATTAAGTACTCTAATTTACTGAGGTTATATAGCTATGGAGATGTAAAGGTTGAATTGAAACCCATGTGTACCTAAGTCTAAAGGTTTTTTCCTTAACTATTATGCTTTCCTACCTTAGCCACATATTATTCATTAATAGAGTTCCTGGTTTGTATGCATGTAGCCTCACTCAGTAGTGGGCACTTCCTGGCTTCTGTTTTGAGCTGTTTGCCTGATTGAATTTCAACTGAACTATAACCTTGTTTCTTGCCTCTGCCATTGCCATTTACTGCCTGCGTTTCTGTGACTGCCTTTTGTCCCAGAAGATGGAAATATGTATCAGTTAATCACTGCTCTTCTGCAATGCTGCAAGAAGGCATCATGCAACCTCCACATTTTGTGGATGTTCCTGGCTATCTAGGACTATAAGGAAAAGTGGTGCTTACCTTTTGGACACCTATGTGCTTTGACAAGAAGCGTATAAGAAAAAAATGCTCCCCTGAGAAATTAACTTCCCTTCACCCTCAGACTGAAGTATAATGTTCTCCTGTGAATGTACCATTTCCTTGGTTTAATAATTCCATGCATCTTTATAGGAAGGAATTTAATAAACTAATAGAAAACTTATACATCAAGCCTTGTGCTTAAAACTTTACATATGTTACTAAGATGCTAGTTAACTTCTGTAGCAAAGATCTGTGATTGTTGATGATATCTCTACCAGCATTGCCCTCCTTTGCATTCAGAGAACTAATAGGCTCAGTGGCAGGCCTGATTTGTCTAAGTCAAACTGATGTTTCATTTTGCTTACCAGTGAGTAATTTAAGGATAGGTCAATAGCCAAATTTTGAGAAATAACACATTGAAAGTCTACTCAGAAGCATAAGGGAAGAGATAGCTTCTTTTCTTCTGTTAGTTTCAGGCTTATCAGTAGATGGTTTACACATTGATATCTATATCTAAACAATCTTTTATTGGCATATATATATATATATATATATCAGAATTTTTAATAATATACATAGTTTCTATGGCAAGATGCCAGTAGCAAACACTCAGCTTTATAGCACCAAAATAAAATGAAACAAAGCACAACTGTCACCAAACATTGATGAATGTTCTTTGGAGGTCAGAATTTGCCCCAGGAGAGGACCACTCTGCTAGACTTTCTTAGATATAAATGTGATGTAAGAAATTCTGACACCATCCTGATTATTAACCAGATCTAACTCAAAGAAGAGCTGACACATTGAGGAGAGTAGAAAGCAGAACTATCTGGGATCTTGTGTCTATATTTATAGAGCTACTGATTCATCAGCATTTTAGTTTCCTATGATTTTTTGTTATGAAAATTAATGCAGTGCTTACTATTAATATCAATTGGGTTCAGATATTCAAGTAAACTGCAGATATATCCAGCTGCCATCCTCTTTAAACTGGCCCTGGTAGAATATTCTTAGAAAAATTATTGAGGAATGTAGCATTTTACTAAATATTTTGCATAGGAGATAAAAATGAGTTTATATCACACGCCTCAACAAAGAACTTTAAAAATCACATCAGGCATGTTCTATATCTCATACTCTTCTTTTGCTTAGTAATATGTTTTCTCCTGCATTTACTTCACTTTTTTCTTTTCTCAGCAGTGCACAGCACTCATATGTTCCTTTCTTATGTAATATATAAATTAATTCTGCTCTGCTCCTAAACTTGATTCATCTCAAACTTCATCTCAAAGCTCAGAAAAAGTCTGAAGTTTACATAACCTATCAACCAGGCTCCTTTGTTTTCACTTTAGCACTCCCTTATGTGCCTCAAGCTAACAAAAGTATTATCCAAAATACATAGTAGTGATTACAATCAAACATAAGCACACCAGTAAAAAAACCCCACTACTTTCCTAAGAGGTTACCTTTCTCTAATACAGAAGAGGTTCACATTGGTCTGTCAGCTTTATAATATCAGGACAAAGATACCTTCTAACTTTTCACATCAATTCTTTAAAATGACTCTCTTACTTATATATCATGAAGATTATTGCCAGACTTCCAGGCATAAATCTTGTGTTCTCAGAAGGAAAAGGACAGCAGTGTACATATCTTATTTTAAAAAGACTTTAGAGATAACTCACTTAAATGTTTCTGCCAAACAGGACTAAATCACATGGCTGCACCTATCTAAAAGGAAACCTGAAAAGCACAGTGTTATTTTACTTTAAATATCTAGACTGTGCCCCAAACAATTCTGGTAATGAAAATTAAAAATATCTTTTGAATAGAACATTAACATTCTAGGCTACTTGTTATTAAGACTTTTGTGATAATATTTTGGAAAATTCAATTGTCTCCATTTTATTATATGTATATTACCATGCTTGACCCTCATAAAAACTTGTAAGGAAATGAAAGGTCAAAGCTATAAATATCAGCCAATTCACAGGAAAATTAAGTTTACCAAACTTCATAGATTGTACTTTACATATACTCATCCTCTTAACTAGTGGAAAATGGGGAGCCAAAGGCATAATCTATCCAAATTTTCTCATGTTAAGAGTGAGGATATTGTAACCAATAGAGAGAAAGGGAAAGGACAAAAGTCACATGAGTTGGTTACAGAACTATAATACTTTCTAATATACTAATATACTGAAGACCCAAAAAACTTCATTAAAAGGCTAGTAGAGTTAATAAAAAAAGTTCAGCAGTGTAGCTGGATACAAAGTCAATGCTCAAAAATCAATAGCATTCCTGTACACAAAGAAAATCTCACTGAGAGAAAAAATTATGGAAACATCGCCCTTTACAACAACATGTAAAAAAATGTAATACTTAGGAATCAACCTAACTAAAAATGTAAAAGACCTATATGCTGAAAATTATACTATGCTGAAAAAGGAGATTGAAGAGGATACTAGAAAATGGAAGAACATTCATTGCTCTTGGTTAGGAAGAAGCAACATTGTCAAAATGGCCATACTCCCAAAACTGTTATACAGATTTAAAGCGATCCCAATCAAAATACCATTGACACACCTCACAGATCTAGAGAAAACACTACTAAAATTCATTTGGAAACAGAAGAAACCTAGAATAGCAAAGGCAATTCTAGGCAACAAAAGCAAGGCAGGAAGCATCTCAATTCCTGACTTGAAACAGCACTATAAAGCCACAGTGATAAAATCAGCATGGTACTGGCAAAGAAATAGACCTGAGGATCAGTGGAACAATTTAGAAGATATAAGCACAACTACAAAGACACTCAGCCACCTGATATTTGACAAAGGGGCTAAATATGTCCACTGGAAGAAGGATAGTCTCTTTAATAAATGGTGTTGGGAAAATTGGCTCTCTACATGCCGAAGACTGAAACTAGATCCATGCATATCACCATGCACAAAACTAAAGTCTAAATGGATCAAAGATCTCAATATTAAAACAGAAACACTAAATCTGCTGGAAGACAAGGTAGGTCGCAGTTTTGGAGACATAGGGGTAGGCAGAGAATTCATGAACCAAATGCAAACTGCACGGGAAACACTTCAAAGAAACAGCAAATGGTATCTCACATTATTGAAAAGTTTCTGCACTTCAAAGGAAATCACAAACAGAGTGAAAAGAAAACCCACAGAGTGGGAAACAATTTTAGCCAGCAACCCCTCAGAAAAAGGACTTATGTCCAGAGCATATAAGAAATGAAAAACATCAAGCCCCCCAAATTCAAAGACCCTCTCCAAAAATGGGCATCTGAGATGAATACACAGTTCTCAGAGAAAGATATACAAATGGCAAATGAATATATGAAGAAATGTTCACCATCACTGGTCATTCGAGAAATGCAAATTAAAACAGCATTGAGATTCCACCTTACTCCGGAAAGAATAGCTGCCATCAAGAAATCAGCTGATAACAAATGTTGGCAAGGCTGCAGGGAAAAAGGAACACTGCTCCACTGTTAATGGGAATGTAGACTGGTACAACCATTATGGAAATCCATATGGAGAATTCTCAGAAGGCTAGGATTGGAATCCCCATTCAATCCAGCTATCCCCCTCCTGGGCATTTTCCCCAAGGAACTGAAAAGTTCATATCACAGTGATATATGTGCACCCATGTTCATATCTGCACAATTTCTGATATCTAAATCTTGGAAATAACCAAGATGCCCGTCAACTGCAGAGTGGATGAAAAAGATGTGGCATTTTTATACAATGGAATATTACTCAGCTATGAAAAGGATGACCTTGAGGCATTCATAGGCAAATGGAGACAACTTGAGACTATCCTCATTAGTGAAATAAATAAGAATCATATTTATAAATATCATGTTGTGTCTCTAGTGTAAAAAGCAAATAAGAACTACAGGAGTAATAAAACCAAACTGTGTAATTGCTATTGTAAAACAAAGGGGAAAAGAAAGTGCTCTAAGGGATATAACTGCATGTATGTTTGAGTGTGTAAAATAGATTACCATATTGCTGGATCTTTGTTGGATCTTTGAGCAGAACTGTTTGTAGTCTGAATGTTTGAATATTTACTATGTACCCTTGAACTTTGTAACTTGAACAACTACATCCAAGATGACAGTATGCAATTTAAAATTACTGATTTCTTAATGGGGTTTTTTTCTCATTCTCCTTTTTCTTTCTTTCTTTTAGAATTCTGTATTGTTACTACCTTTATTTCTGTTTAAGTAAAATTTTAAAAATGTATAATTACTATTGTAAAAAAAGAGGAAATAGGAAGCACTATAATAGATATAGCTGCATGTATGTTTTGATGTGTGGGATTGATGACCATATTTCTAGGTTCTTGTGTGATTGTTGAACAGTTGTTTTCACTCTCACTGCTTTAGTGTCCACTTTGTGTGCCTTAATCCTGTAACTTGCAAAACTATTTCTAAAGTTATAGTATGTAATGTATCAAGTAGTAATTTAGCTTCCTCTTCTTTTTCTAGAAGCTTCAGATGGAGCATTAGGTTGTTTATTGGTGCTCATTCAGTTTTCTTGATATGAAAATTTATCACTATATATTTCCCTTGTAATACCACTTTCATTGCATCCCACAGATTACAGTATGTTATTTCCATATTTTCATTGAATTGTAGGTATTGTTTTATTTCTTCTTTAATTTCATCTGTAGCCCACTGGTTTCTCAAAAGCTTTTCATTTAATTCCCATGAATTTAGGCAGGCTTTGCAATTTATTTTGCCATTAATTTCCAATTTCATTTCACTATGGTCAGATATTATGCATGGTATGTTTTCAGTACCTTTGCATTTACTTAAGATTATTTTATGGGATAATATATGGTCTATTTTGAAGAATGTGCCATGTGCAGCTGAGAAGAATGTGTATTCTAATGTGGCTTGGTGGAACACTCTGTAAACATCTACTAAGTCTAATTGCTCACAGGTATGTTTCAGTTCTGTTATTTCTTTGCTAACTTTTTCTCTAGTTGATTTATCTCTTTGTGACAATGGGCTGTTAAGATCTCCTGTTATAATACTATTCTTGTGTATTTGGTTTTTCATGTCCATTAGTATCTGTCTGATATAGTTCGGTCTCCTGTATTTGGCACATATATATTTATAATTGTTAGTTCTTTCTTTTGAATTTTTCCACTAACAAGTCTCTAGTGACCTTCTTTATCTCTTTTAATCATTTTAGGTTTGAAGTTCATGTTGTCTGCAAATAGAATAACTACCCCTGCCTTTTTCTGGATTTCTGTTGCATGGAATACTGTTTTCCATCCTTTGACTTTTAATCTATGAGTTTCCTTTTGGGTCAGATGTGTTTCTTGTATACAGCATATTGTGGGATCCTGTTTCTTGATCCATTCTGTCAATCTATTTCTTTTTATAGGTGAATTGAGGCTATTTATATTTATGGATATCACTGATATATACTGGATCGAATTTGCCATGTTATGTTCCAGTTGTTTCTTTCTGTTTTTCCTCTCATTTAATTGCTTATCCTACCTGGCAGTTTCTTTCTGTTGTTGTTTTTGGGATTGTGGTCATTTTTATCTCTGCCTAGTATGTCTTTCAGTACTCTTTCTAGGGTTGGTTTGGTGGACATGAATTTCTTCAGCTGTTCTTTGTCATGGAAGTATCTTGTTTCTCCATTAAATTTGAATGAAAGTTTTTCTGGGTACATCAGTGTGTGGGTTGAAGATTATTTTCTTTCAGGGCTTGAAATACCTCACTCCAAGCTCTTCTTGACTTGAGAGTTTGTGCTGAAAAGTCTGCCGTGATTCACAATGGGCTTTCCTTTATAGGTGAGTTGTGTCTTTTCTCTGACATCTTTTAATATTCTGTTTTTATGCTGTATGTCTGAGATCTTAATTATTATGTGTCTGGGTGTGGATTTATGTTGGTTGTGACTCTTTGGTGTTCTATATGCCTCTTTTATCTGCATATCAGATTCTTTCCCCATGTTTGGGAAATTTTCTGCTATTATTTCTCTAAATACTTTACATATGTGTTTTGCCTGGACTCCTGTAGCTTCACTAATGCCCATTATTCTTGTATTGTTGCTCTTGACATCATCATGAAGCTTCTGGATTGTCATTTCATGTGGCTTTGTTATTTTTAAAAGTTCTATTCTTTCCTGATCACTAACTGTGATCCTGTCCTCATGGTCTGAAATACTATGCTCAGCTTCCTTTAGGCAGTTTTGCACACTTTCAATAGAATTTTTTGTTTCTTGGATGTCTCTTTGAGTTTGTTTCATGAATTCTTCTTGTTTTCTGTATTTTTCATTCAAAGTTTCAATCAGTTTCCCATTCTCATGTACTTTTTTCTCTAGTTCTTCTTTGGCTGCATTCAACAACTCAGTTACTAAAGTTGTTATTTCTATCTTTACATGGGAGAATACTTCTAATTTGATTTCCTCTATAGCCTGATGCAGTTGTTTTTTTTTTATTTCACTTGCTATGTTTTCAGAGATTCCCAGTGTGTTACTTTTGGGGTCCTCTATTTCACTGTGTCCTATACTTGCTTCTGGTGAACTTTATGTTTGAGACTGCATTTTGGTTTTTTGTTTTGTTATTTTCACTCTGCCTGGTGTTTTCTATGTGTAGGAGGGGATCACACACCCTTTTTTCAGACACACCAAAGTCTTACAGTTAGTTGGAGGGGGTTTTACTACTGACCTTAATTATTCCCTATATACCTCTATTTTAGGGGTGTACTCACCACAATGATACAGTCAATCCAGTGTAGTCCAAAGTTTGCCACCTGGGAGCAAAGTTCCAAATTTTCTTACACTAACTGGGTCCTGCTGAGATCTTCTGATGTTCCCGTTGGGAGGGTCGTCCCATCTGTAGCAGTCCAGGGCAGTTTTCAATCTTGGGAGGGCCTCCTCAATGTTCCTGGTGGTAGGGTGGGCCCACAGGGGATGTTCTGGGTAGCTACCCCTGAGGCAGGCTTGGGCTGAGTTCTCAGTGGCAGGGCAGGCTCTTGGTGGAGCTTCCAGGGAGCTTAACCCTGAGCTGGGCTTGCACTGAGTTCCCGGTGGCAGCCCACGCTCTTCTTGATCTGATGGTCTGAGTCGAGAAGTCAGCCATGATTCTTATGGGCTTACCTTTATAGGTAATCTGTTTCTTTTCTCTGATGGCTTTTAATATTCTGTTTTTATATTGAATTTCTGGTATCTTGATTATTATACATCTGGGTATATTCTGTTTTGGTTGTAGGTGGCTGGAATTCTGTATGCCTCACACAACCAAATGTCATTTTCTTTTCCCATGCTTGGGAAGTTTTCCTTAATTATTTCCATGGATAGCCTTTGTAATTTGCCTGTATGTATTCCTGCTTCTTAATTCATGTTACTTATTCCTAAATTGTAGATTCTCTTGTTATCTTCTAGCCTTTGTATTGTTACTGCCTGTTTCCTTGTTATTTTTAAGAGATCTTTCCTTTCATGATTAAACATGGCAAACTTGTCTTCAAGTTTTGATAGTCTATCCTTAGTTTCTTTTAAGGCATTGTGCCAGCTTTCAATTGAGTTTTTAATTACCTCACGGTCTCTTTGAATCTGCTTCATGTATTTTCTTTATATTCTTTATCGAATGTTTCTCTCCCTTTTTTGTGTTCCTCCCTTCTTTCATCTGTATCATCCTGAGAGATGCTTCCTGAAAGCATCTTTTATTACTCTATTCATATCCTGCTTTACCTGATTTAATATTTCAGATTTGAGCTCCTCTTCAAGGTCCCAAAGATATCTCTTAATGTCCATTGAAGCCATGCCTGATGTTGCGCATTTGCCACCCTCAGGCTCCCTTGTTTTTCCTTCTCCTGGATCAGGGCTCTCAGGTTTCTGGGATGGGGGCCTCCTCCTGCCTCTTTCTCCTGTCATGGCCCCTGGCTTCCTCCACATAGGTTACAGTGCAGGTCCCAGCCCCTTCTCTGTTGTCCATGTTTCCTCTGAAGCATGCTGGCAAGGGACCGCCACACTTTCCCACATGCTCTTGTCACTGAGGTGTAAGCAGGCTGTGTATGCCTGCTCCTCCCCACCAGGCCAGCCAAACTTCAGGGGCCATCACCCAGTCAGTGCGTGCTAGGCACAGGGAATCAATTTGGGATGGCTCATTGTGTCCCGGCTAGTGGTGCGGCTCAGTCCAAGCAAATCGCATGAATCTGCTCTGGGGAGGAAGTAACCAACCGAAGTCACTGTCATTCCCAGTTCAGACCCCTCCTGCCCGATTCCAACATGTTGCCCCCCTGGTCGCTCCCTTCCAGTGGGGGGGGGGGTCTCACTCCCAGCACTGACTGTGGATCAATGAAGGTTTCTCCACCTGCTCTGCTCTCCGCTCTCTGTTGGGCTCACCAACCCTGTACTTCAGTGCTGCCGTTCTTCCTGTGGGTGGTGGCAGGAATGTGTTTGGGCAGCTCTGCCTGCCAGCATGGATTCATTCTGGTGCAATCTTGGCGGGTCACTGCAAAAACACTGTGTCCTTTAATTTTTAGCTGTTTAAGTTGTAGTTCCAAAGTATTTGATGAGCTTTTTTAAGTTTTAATTTTCTTCCTGTGTCAAGAGGATCCATCTCCCTCTGTCTGGGTCTCTCCAGGGTGTTTTATTCTGGCATATTAATTGTTTCTCCCAGGGGGTTTTGTATTCTGTTGCTCACTGATTGGCCATCTTGTCTTCTCTCCTCTGTATTTCCAATTTAGAATGTAAGCCAAGATATAGTTTTATAATTTGGAAAGTATAGGGAGACAATGAGAAGTCGAAGGATAGAGTAAGGAAGGAGGTGTAAACTGGCAACAGTCTGAGGAAATGATAAATCACATAGAGAAGCAAATTAAACTGATTCCGAGGAAGAAAAGCCAACATATTTTTTGGATTCCTAAGAAAACCCCACTACCAAAAATCCAGTCCAATGTTACTATCAAGACTGAATCTGGTAGCCTTAAATTATTTTCCTTTCCTTGCTTATTGATAGAATATTTTAAATTGTTCTATGTGATCCAGGAAAAAACAAACAAACATAAGTGTCATTATAAAGCTTAAATGAAAGCATCTGTGATTTGTGTGCTAAAGAGAATAGAGAGTGTTCAACCTGATCATGTAATTATCCAGAGCTCTTGAATCTTAGTGACTTTCCCATCTTTGGGTTGAAATCATTTACATCCACAATTTAAAGGAATAGAGGTTTATTTTGGTTCACAGTTTTGTCCATGGCTGGTTGGCTTCAATGCAGAAATGTCATAGTATAAAGGCTTGGGTAAAAGACAGCTGCTTATCACCTGGCAGCCAGGAAGCAGAGAGTGAAGGGAGGGGCTATAGCAGAAAATAAGCCCTTCCAGGTCTTCTGAATTCCCATTCTCAAACAACATATACAGCTCCGAAATCATCAATGGATTAATCCACATTTAAGTATAGTCCCATCATGACAAAATCACCTCCAAAACCCCACATCTGAACACATGGAACCTATGAGGGACATCATAAGTTTAAAGATACCATCCTCCTCCTGGCCTCAAAACATGTCTACCTCATGCAAAATGCATTTAGTCCATTTCTAAGTTGGCAAAATGTTACAGTCACAGGATTGCCAAAATTTCATGTCCAAAAACTAAAAGCTAACTCTTAGTGTGAGCCCCTGTAAAGATAAAAAGAAAATTAAATGCTTTCAAACCACAGTGATACAGGGGATATTTTAACAAGTAGAGATAGGAGGAGAGAGGGAATGGTACCAAATCAAGACTGAAATCCAGTTGGGCAAACATTAATTCTGGTATCTCCAAGTCCAGCATCCAGATAAGCTATTATGAGATGTGAACTCAAAAGGGTGTTTGTAGCCTTGTCCCTATGGAATTTCTATTTATCACCATAAATGAACTTTCTGTTGGGCTTGTTCAACTCACTGTTCCTGGCTTTCCTTAGGAGACAATTCCATGCTTCCTGGCATCTCCATGTTCCTGGGATCTCCAATGCACTTACAAATTTTATTCTCAGCTTCATGTACTGCCCCTCAAGGACACATTGCCTGGTCTCCACAGCCTCCCTTTGAAATTGGGGTGGAAGCCACCTGGACCCCATAACTATTGCATTCTGCATGCCTGAAGAAAATTCAACACCACATGAATGATGCCAGAGTCTTCTGCTTGCTTAAGCATTTGCCCTTCAATCATGACTTCAGAGGTCTCTGAGTGCCTGGATGGTAAGCACTGTGAAATGAATCCCATGAAGCAGAAATACCTGGGAGACCCTTATCAAGAAGGAGCCTGCATTTTCTCTTTTCAAATGAAAGTTTTACAATTTTGCACCCTTGAGCTTTGAAAGGGTGGGGTGTTACTGATTACTGAGATATTTTCAAACCATCTCGTCTATTGTCCTAGTACAAAGAACCTGCATTTTACCTAATGTCAATCTTTTCCACAGCTATTATCTCTGCTCTAACTTTGCAAACACTTCTTTTAAATAAAAACTGGACACTTTTAAAATCACTTGGTTTTGTCATTTGCTACTGTTTCTTTACTATAATCTGTCTAAAAGCAGCCAGTAGCATCCATGCCACAAAGTAAACATTGAGATGACTTGAAATATTCTCTGGCCTCGCCTCCACTGGCATGTAAGAGCAGGACACTTCTGCTGTGCTGCACCTCGCCCACCACCCACGGACCTCCCTGGACTGGCTTGCTTCACCTCCACCAGCATGCAAGGGCAGAATGCTTCTGCCATGCCCCACTGGCCTGCTGCCCCTGGATGTGATACCCCCTAGGTCCTAGACCTAGAATTGCTGTTGATCTACAGCTTCCACTCCACCTCCCAGAACCTTTGACTGCAATGGATTAACTGTGCTGGGTTGATGTGAGATTCAGTAACCCCTTACCCAACAGAAGACATCATCAGGCTCCTCTCAGTTTGGTAAGCTTGCCCCTAAAATAGAGGTCTTCAGTGGGTTAATAGGAGCAGTAGCAAAGCTCTCCACACCAGGCAGGTTGAGCATGAAGTGGGTTCATTAACAATATAGGAATCCAAGCAGCCAAATTGATAAATTTGGAATTTCATTAGCTGAGCTCAGTGACCACTCACATGGACTCCTATTTCAGTCTCATAAAGTGTCCCTAAACTGGAAAGTTACAGAGGTTTTAAAAGAGAGCCACAAAAAGACATCCTGTCAGAAACAATTTAGCTAGAATCTTACATTAGTTTTTGGTTGACACATATACCCTGATTCTTTGTTGAGCAGATTAATTTTTCTCCTGTAGGTACAGCTCATTCAGTTTTTCTCATGGCACTTATACAATGAGTAATTTTCCATTCTTCTAGGTCAAATACAGGGCACTGGATAAATGCAGGGCTCAAGATGGTGTCAGTTATGCCAAGTTACAAGAGAGGAGTGTGTCAATAAGGCCTCCCCCAACCTGAAGAAAATTAAAAGGGCTTATGAGACATGCAGTGACACAGTAGGGTCTCAACCAAGACAAACACTATATACAGGGAGATCTGGTGACCTGGAACAATCTGAAGACATAGCAACAGCAGGAGCTGATTGACTTCCATCAATACTCCTAGGTTAGGCAGTCCAGGAAGAATATAGGACTCACCCAACAAGCCCTGCAGGAGAAATTAAGTGACTGGCCCTCATCTTCATTGTGGTACCCAGCAATTAGACAAATATCAACCACACAGTGGGACCCTAAGATACACACTACTAACAGTTGAGACTGGTGGGATTGAAAGACCAATTATTAGCCTGAAGGGTGAAAAATGACAAAACAAAAAAGCAAAATACAATCTCAAACATCTAGTCCATCAGGATCAAGTACAGTAGACAATGAAACAGAGGTCTTTAAAAGTCACACACTGGAAATCTCTGAAAGTGAAGTAGATTTCTTATCTATGACACTATAGAGGAAATCAAATTAACAACCTTAGCAAAGCAGTTGCTCAGTGTAGCTAGGGAAGAAATAGATAAAAAATACAGGATCATGGGAAACTGATTGAAACCTTGAATGAACAATGTAGAAAACAAATTCAAAGAGATAGCCAAGAACAAAAAATTCTATTGAAAGCTGCCCAAACCATTTAAATGAAGCCAAATATAGAATTTCAGGCCTTGAGGACAGGATCACAGTTAACTATCATGAACATATAGAACTTTAAAAAATAAGAAAGCAGCATGAAATGACAATCCAGCAATTTCAAGATGATGCCAGGAGTAACAATATAATACTAATAGGCATCAATGAAGATGCAGGAGTCCATGCAAATGAGTTCAGCAAACTATTCACAAAAGTAATAGCAGAAAATTTCCCAAACATGGGGAAAAACTGATATGCAGAGAAGTGATGCATATAGAATGCCAAACAGTCACAACCAAGATAAATCTACACCCAGATATAATATTTAAGATCCCAGACATACAGCATAAAAACAGAATACTAAAAGCTGTTAGAGAAAAGACACAACTCACCTATCAAGGCAAGCCCATTAGAATCATGGCAGAGTTTTCAGCACAAACCATCAAGTTGAGATGAACTTGGAGTGAATTATTTCAAGCTCTGAAAGAAAATAACTTTCAATCAAGATTGATGTAGTCAGCAAAACTATCCTTCAGATTTAATGGAGAAACAAGATACTTCCATGACAAACAACATCAGAATAAACTCATGTCCACCAAACCAAACCTAGAAAAAGTACTGAAAGACATACTAGATAGAGGTAAAAGTGACCACAATATCCAGAACAACAACAATAAGAAACCACCAGGCAGGGCAAACAATTAAAAAAGGTGGAAAAGCAGAAAATGAACAACAGGAACATAAAAAGACAAAGTTGAGCCAGTACATATCAGCGATATCCATAAATGTAAATGGCCTCAATTCGGTGATCAAAAGAAACAGATTGACAGAATACATCAAGGAATAGGATCCCACAATATGCTGTATACAAGAAACACATCTGACTCAAAGGGAAATTCACAGATTAAAAGTCAAAGGATGGAAAACAATATTTCATGCAAGAGGAATACAGAAAAAAGCAGGGGTAGCTATTATGTTTGAAGACAAGATGAACTTCAAACCTAAAATAATTAAAAGAAATAAAGAAGGTCATTGTATACTTGTTAGTGGAAAACATCAAGAGGAACAACAAAAATTATAAATACATATGCACCAAATACAGGAGCACCCAACTACATAAGACAAATACTAATGAACAAGAAAAACCAAATACACAATAACACAATTGTAATAGGGGGCCTTAATACTTGATTGTCACAGAGAGATCAACCAGACAAAAAGTCAGCAAAGAAATAATAGGAGTGAGTCATACATGTGAAAAAATGGACTTAGTAAATGTTTATAGAGTGTTCCACCCAAACACATCAGAATATACATTCTCAGCTGCTCATAGGACATTCACAAAATAGACCATTTATTAAACCATAAAACATTCTTAAGTAAATGCAAAGGGATTGAAATTACCCCATGCATAATATCTGACCATATGACAAGGAAATTGGATATTAACAGCAAAAGAAATTACAAAACCTGCATAAATACATGGAATTAAATAAACTTCTGAACAACCAGTGGGTTACAGGGGCAATTAAAGAAGAAAAAAGCAATACATACAATTCAATGAAAATGTGGATACAACATACCCTAAGTTGTAGGATGCAGTGAAAGTAGGGAAATACATAGCAATAAATTGTCATATCAAGAAAAAGGAATAAGCACAAATGAACAACCTAATGCTACATCTCAAGCACCTCAAAAAGGAAGAGCAAGTCAAAGCCAAACATCATAGAAGAGAGGCAATAGAAAACATCAGAGAATAAACTAATGTGATTGAAACTAAAATAACAATACAAAGAATTAATGAATCAAAGAGCTAGTTTTTTGAGAGAGTCATCAAAACTGATAAGCCTCTAGAAAACCTTATCAAGAAAAAGAAAGAAAAAACTCAAATTCATGCAATAAGTACTTAAAAGAGAGGAAATCACTACAGATCCCATAAAAATTCAAAAGATCATCAATACCTATTTTGAAAATCTCTACTCACATAGAGTGGAAAGCACAGAGGAAATGGACAGATTTCTAGAAACATATGAACCATCAAAGCTCAATCAAGTAGATATAACAATTATGTATAAACCAATAACAGCTAGTGAAATTGAAAATGTGATTAAAAACTTTCCAACATACTTTGAAAATCTCTACTCACATAGAGTGGAAAACACAAAGGAAATGGACAGATTTATAGAAACATATGAATTACCAAAGCTCAACCAAAAGATATAGCAATTTTGAACAACCCAATATCAGCTGTTGAAATTGAAATGTAATTAAAAACTTAGCAAAAAAAAAAGTCCATCTCCTGATGGATTCACAGCTGAATTCTATAACAAATTTAGAGAAGATTTGATGCCAGTACTCCATAAATTCTTCAATGAAATTGAGAAAAAAGCAATCCTCCCTAAATCATTCCTGGAGGCAAGTATTACTCCGATACCAAAACCAGAAAAAGATGCAACAGAAAAAGAGAACTATAGGCCAATCTCACTAATGAACATTGATGCAAAGATTCTCAACAAAATACTGGCAAACAGAATGCAGCAAATCATCAAGAAGATTATACATCATGACCAAGTGGGGTTCATTCCAGGAATGCATGGATGGACGCAAATCAATAAATGTAATACACCACATCAACACAGCCAAAAACAAAAACCACATGGTCATCTCAATAGATTCAGAAAAAGCTTTTGACAAAGTCCAACACATTTTCATGATAAAAACCCTTCAGAAACTTGGAATACATGGTGTCTACCTCAACCTCATAAAGGCCATCTATGACAAACCAACAGCCAACATTATACTAAATGGACAGAAACCGAAAGCTTTCACATTAAAATCAGGAACAAGACAAGGATATCCACTCTCACCACTCCTTTTCAGCATAGTTCTGGAAACACTAGCCAGGGCAATCAGACAAGAGAGAGAAATAAAAGGAGTAAGGATGGGAAAGGAAGAAGTTAAATTATCACTATTTGCAGATGACATGATACTCTATATAGAAGACCCAAAAAACTCCATTAAAAGACTACTAGATGTAATAAACAAGTTTAGTAGTATAGCTAGATACAAAGTCAATGCTCAAAAATCAATAGCATTCCTGTAAACAAACAAAAACTCACTGAGAGAGAAATTATGGAAATATCGCCCTTTACAATAACATGTAAAAAAATGAAATACTTAGGAATCAGCCTAACTAAAAATGTAAAAGACCTATATGATGAAAATTATACTATGCTGAAAAAGGAGATTGAAGAGGATATTAGAAAATGGAAGGATATTCCTTGCTTTTGGTTAGGAAGAGCCAACATTGTGAAAATGGCTATACTCCCAAAACTGTTATACAGATTTAACACAATCCCAATTAAAATACCATTGACATACCCCACAGATCTAGAGAAAACACTACTAAAATTCATTTGGAAACAGAAGAAACCTAGAATAGCAAAGGCATTTCTAGGCAACAAAAGCAAGGCAGGAAGCATCTCAATTCCTGACTTGAAACAGTACTATAAAGCCACAGTGATAAAATCAGCTTGGTACTGGCAAGGAAATAGACCTGAGGACCAATGGAACAGATTAGAAGATGCAAGCACAACTACAAAGACACTCAGCCACCTGATATTTGACAAAGGGGCTAAATATGTCCACTGGAAGAAGGATAGTCTCTTTAATAAATGGTGTTGGGAAAATTGGCTCTCTACATGCCGAAGACTGAAACTAGATCCATGCATATCACCATGCACAAAACTAAAGTCTAAATGGATCAAAGACCTCAATATTAAAACAGAAACACTAAATCTGCTGGAAGACAAGGTAGGTAGAAGTCTTGGAGACATAGGGGTCAAGAACCAAACTCAAACTGCACGGGAAACACTTCAAAGAAGCAACAAATGGTATCTCACATTATTGAAAAATTTCTGCACTTCAAAGGAAATAACCAACAGAGTGAAAAGAAAACCGACAGAGTGGGAAAAAATTTTAA
Organism: Hydrochoerus hydrochaeris; assembly: GCA_004027455.1. Taxonomy (NCBI): domain Eukaryota; kingdom Metazoa; phylum Chordata; class Mammalia; order Rodentia; family Hydrochaeridae; genus Hydrochoerus; species Hydrochoerus hydrochaeris. Next base: position 33,715 of record PVLA01004250.1, on the reverse strand, counting down.
CAAGCAACCCCTCAGACAACGGACTTGTGTCCAGAATATATAAAGAATTGAAAAACATCAAGCCGCCCAAGTTCAAAGACCCTCTGCAAAAATGGACATCTGAGATGAACACACAGTTCTCAGAGAAAGATATACAAATGGCAAATAAATATATGAAGAAATGTTCACCATCACTGGTCATTCAAGAAACGCAAATTAAAACAGCACTGAGATTCCACCTTACTCTGGAAAGAATAGCTGCCATCAAGAAATAAACTGATAACAAATGTAGGCGAGGCTGCAGGAAAAAAGGAACACTGCTCCACTGTTGATGGGAATGTAGACTGGTGCAACCATTATCAAAATCCATATGGAGAATTCTCAGAAGGCTAGGATTGGAATCCCCATTCAATTCAGCTATCCCCCTCCTGGGTATTTTCCCCAAGGAACTGAAAAGTTCACATCACAGTAATGTATGTGCACCCATGTTCATAGCTGCACAATTTCTGATATCTAAATCTTGGAAATAACCAAGATGCCATCAACTGCAGAGTGGGTGAAAAAGATGTGGTATATCCAATGGAATATTACTCAGCTATGAAAAGGATGACCTTGAGGCATTCATAGGCAAGTGGAGACTTGAACAACTACATCCAAGAAGACAGTATGTAATTTATAGTGGAGACAACTTGAGACTATGGAATTGGAATCCCCATTGCGTGTCCCTAGTGTAAAAAGTAAATAAGAACTACAAGTGTAATAAAACCAAAATGTGTAATTGCTATTGTAAAAAAGAGAGGAAAAGAAAATGCTATAAGTGACATAAGTGCATGCATGTTTGAGTGTGTAAAATAGATGACCATAGTGTTGAATCTTTGTTGGATCTTTGAGCAAAACCACTTGTAGTCTGACTGTTTGAATATTTACTATGTACCCTTGAACTTTGTAACTTGAACAACTACATCCAAGAAGACAGTATGTAATTTATAAATTACTGATTTCTTAGTGGGGCTTTTTCTCATTGTCCTTTTTCTTTCTTTTAGAATTCTGTATTGTTTCTTCTCTTTAAATATGATTTTAGAAATGTATAATTGCTATTGTAAAAAAAGAGTAAATAGGAAGTGGTATAAAAATATAGCTGCATGTATGTTTAGATGTGTGGTATTGATGACCATATTTCTAGGTTCTTGTTGGATTGTTCAACAGATTTGTTTGCACTCTCACTGATTTAGTGCCCACTTTGTGTGTTTTAATTCTGTAACTTGAATAACTATTTCTAAAAGAACAATATGTAATGTATCAACTAGTGATTTCTTACTGTTTATCTTCTTTTCTTGAAATTCTGTAATATTTGTACCTTTTTCCTGTTTTTTTCTCTTTAAATAAAAAAAATATGAAAAAAAGAAGAGCCAAACCTCACCCCATAAGGGACCAGCTGATACAGAGAAATACAGGCTGTAATGATAGCTAATGAGGTAAAATACAAGTTAATGCTTGTAGTGTTTAGTGTTTTACTGACTTTATAGTTCTAAAGCTGGTGTTCTGATCATCTATTCAGAGGATAACAATAGGCAATGTAAGATATATGGGGGAATCTCCTTCTGAAGGTAGTAGATCTTGGTAATTCTGTATTATCTTGTTTTGAAGTCCTGTATCATTTTTATTGTTTTGTTGGGTTGGATTTTATTCTGTTGTGTCTTGTTTGATTTTATTATGTCCAATGGCATGGGCAGCTATTTCAAAGACAAGAGAAATTATGGGAGCCATTTTGGATTTACTATTATCTTGTTTTGAAGTCCTTTATTGCATTCATTGTTTTGTTTTTATTGGTTCTACTCTGTTTTGTTTGATTTTTACTATGTCTGAAGGTATCTGAAGCTATTTTGAAGACAAGAGGCATTATCGTAAGCATTGTTGATTTCATATTAATTTGAAATCCTTTGTCACTTACACTACATTGTTTTGATTGGATTTATTTTGTTTTATGTTATTTGGTTTTATTCTCTTTAAAATAAAAATTAAAAAATCTTACCAACACAGAAAAGCCCAAGTCCTGATGGATTCACAGTTGAATTCTACAAGAAATTTAGAGAAGCTTTGATACCAATACTCCTTAAACTCTTAAATGAAATTTAAAGGGAAGCAATCCTCCCTAACTCATTCCTGGTGGCAAGTAGTACTCTGTATCAAAACCATGAAAGACCCAACCAGGGAGCTGAACTATAGGCCAACCTCACTAATGAACACTGATGCAAAGATTCTCAATAAAATACTGAAAAATAGAATGCAGTAAATCATCAAGAAGATTAAATATCGTGACCAAGTGTGATTTATTCTATTAATGCAGTGATGGTTTATCACATGCAAATCAGTATATGTAATACACCACATCAACAGAGCCAAAAACCAAAACCAAATGATAATCTTAAGAGATGCAGAAAAAGCTTTTGATAAAGTCTGACACTTGTTCATGATAAAAACTCTATAGCAACTCAGATTAGATGGTATCTACCTCAATCTCATAAAGGCCATCTATTACAAATCAACAGCCAACATTTCATTAAATGGACAAAGACTTAAAGCTTTCACTCTAAAATCAGCAACAAGACAAGGATGTTCACTATCACCATTCCTATTCAATATAGTTCTGAAAATATTAGCCAGAGCAATCAGACAAGAGAGAGAAATAAAAGGAATAAAGATAGGTAAGGAAGTAGTTAAATTATTATTCACAGACATGATACTTTATATAGAAGACCCAAAAAACTTCATTAAAAGACTACTAGAGATAATAAACAAGTTCAGCAGTGTAACTGGATACAAAGTCAATGCTCAAAAATCAATACCATTCCTGTACACAAACAAAAAACTCACTGAGAGAGAAATTATGGAAGTTTTGTCTTTCACAATAGCATCTAAAAAAATGAAATACTTAGGATATCAACCTACCCAAGAATGTAAAAGACCTATATGCTGAAAATTATACTACTTTTAAAAAGGAGATTCAGGAAGATATTAGAAAATAGAAGGAAAATACCCAGAAGGGGAATAGCTTGATTGAATGGAACTCCCAATCCTAGTCTTCTGAGAATACTCAATATGGATTTCCATAATGGTTGCACCAGTCTACATTCCCACCAACAGTGGAGCAGTGTTCCCTTTTACCTGCTGCCTCACCAACATTTATTATCAGTTGATTTCTTGATGGCAGCTATTCTTTCTGGAGTGAGGTGAAATCTCAATGTTGTTTTAATTTGCATTTCTCTGATGATCAGTGATGGTGAACATTTCTTCGTGTATTTATTTGCCATTTGTATATCTCCATCTGAGAATTGTGTGTTCATCTCAGATGCCCATTTTTGGAGAGGGTCTTTGAATTTGGGGGACTTGACGTTTCTCAATTGCTTATATGTTCTGGATATAAGTCCTCTGTCTGAGGGACTACTGGACAAAATTCTTTCCCACTCGGTGGGATTTCTTTTCATTCTGTTGGTGATTTCTTTTGAAGTGCAGAAAATTTTCAATAATATGAGATCCCAATCATTGATTCTTTGAAGTGTTTCCCATGCAGTTTGTGTTTTGTTCATGAATTCTCTGCTTTCCCCTATGTCTCCAAGACTTCTATCTACCTTGTCTTTTAGTAGATTTAGTGTTTCTAGCATAATATTGAGGTCTTTGATCCATTTAGACTTTAGTTTTGTGCATGGTGATATGCATGGATCTAGTTTCAGTCTTCGGCCTGTGGAGAGCCAATTTTTCCAACACCATTTATTAAAGACACTGTCCTTCTTTAAGTGGACATATTTAGCCCCTTTGTCAAATATCAGGTGGCTGAGTGTCTTTGTAGTTTTGCTTGCATCTTCTAATCTGTTCCATTGATCCTCAGGTCTATTTCTTTGCCAGTGCTATGCTGATTTTATCACTATGGCTTTATAGTATTGTTTCAACTCAGGAATTGAGATGCCTCCTGCCTTGCCTTTGTTGCCCAGAATTGCCTTTACTATTTTAGGTTTCTTCTATTTCCAAATGAATTTTAGTAGTGTGTTCTCTAGATCTGTGAGATAAGTCAATGTTATTTTGATTGGGATTGTGTTAAATCTGTATAACAGTTTTGGGAGTATAGCCATTTTCACAATGTTTGTTCTTCCTAACCAAGAGCAAGGAATGTCTTTCCATTTTCTAATATCCTCTTAATCTCCTTTTTCAGTGTAGTATAATTTTCATCATATAGGTCTTTTACATTTTTAGTTAGGTTGATTCCTAAGTATTTCATTTTTTTAGAGGTTACTGTAAAGTGCTATATTTCCATAATTTCTCTCTCAGTGAGTTTTTTGTTTGTGTACAGTAATGCTATTGATTTTTGAGCATTGACTTTGTATCCAGATACACTGAAGAACTTTTTTATTACCTCTAGCAGTCTTTTAATGGAGTTTTTTGGGTCTTCTATGTAGAGTATCATGTCATCTGCAAATAGTGATAATTTATCTTCTTCCTTTGCTATCTCTATTCCTTTTATTTCTCTCTCTTGTCTGGTTGCCCTGGCTAGTGTTTCCAGAACTATGTTGAAAAGGAGTGGTGAGAGTGGACATCCTTGTCTTGTTCCTGATTTTAAAGTGAAAGCTTTCAGTTTTTGTCCTTTCAGCATAATGTTGGCTGTTGGTCTGTCATAGATGGCCTTTTAAGGTTGAGGTAGACACCATGTATTCCAAGTTTCTGAAGGGTTTTTATCATGAAAATGTGTTGGACTTTGTCAAAAGCTTTTTCTGCATCTATTGAGATGACCATGTGGTTTTTGTTTTTGGCTGTGTTGATGTGGTGTATTACATTTATTGATTTGCGTCCATCCATGCATTCCTGGAATGAACCCCACTTGGTCATGATGTATAATCTTCTTGATGATTTGCTGCATTATATTTTCCAGTATTTTATTGAGAATCTTTGCATCAATGTTCATTAGTGAGATTGGGCAATAGTTCTCTTTTTTGTTTGAATCTTTCTCTGGTTTTGGTATGGGAGTAATACTTGCCTCCAGGAATGATTTAGGGAGGATTACTTTCTTTTCAATTTCATTGAAGAGTATAAGGAGTATTGACATCATATCTTCTCTAAATTTCTTGTAGAATTCAGCTGTGAATCCATCAGGACCTGGACTTTTCTTTGTTGGTAAGTTTTTAACTACATTTTCAATTTTAATAGTTGATATTGGGTTGTTCAAAATTGCTATATCTTCTTGGTTGAGCTTTGGTAGTTCATACGTTTCTAGAAATCTGTCCATTTCCTCTGTGTTTTCCACTCTATGTGAGTAGAGATTTTCAAAGTAGGTCTTCATGATCTTTTGCATTTCCATGGGATCTGTAGTAATTTCCCCTTTTTGGTTTTTATTGTGTGAATTTGGGTTTTTCTTTTTTTCTCTTGATAAGGTTAGCTAGGGGTTTGTCAATTTTGTTTGTTCTCTCAAAAAACCAGCTTTTTGATTCATTAATTCTTTGTATTGATTTTTTAGTTTCAATTGCATTGATTTCTGCTCTTATCTTTACAATTTCTTCTCTTCTATGAGCTTTGGGTTCATCTTTCTCTCCTTTTTCTAGAAGCTTCAGATGGAGCATTAGGTTTTTTATTTGTGCTCATTCTGTTTTCTTTCTTTTTTTACATTTTATTTAAAGAAGAAAAAAGCAAAACAGGAAAAGATGTAGAAACAATACAGAATTTCAGAAAAAAACAGCAAGAAATTACTAGTTGATAATTACGTATTGTCTTGTTAGACATATTTGTTCAACTTACAAAGTTAAAGCATATAGAGTGGACATTCAAGCAGTGAGGCTGCAAAGTTCAGTGATCCAATAACAAATTAGCAACATGGTTATCAATCCTACACACTTAAACATAAATGCAGTTATATACTTTAGAGCACTTTCTCTTCCTCCTTCTTCTTTAAAACTTTTTTATTTAAAAAGAAACAAAAGCATGTAAAGTGTAGAGATAATACAGAATTTCAGAAAAAGATAAACAATAAGACATCACTAGTTGATAAATTCCATATTGTCCTCTTTGAAATAGTTGTTCAAGTTACAAAATTAAAGCATACAAAGTAGATATTCAAACAGCAAGAGCATAAACAGCTATGCATGCATGAATCTCTACATGTATTTCTATAATTTATTAGTGGGAAAAACAAAACTTAGCAAGACAAAACAAAACAAATTCCTATAAATACATGAAACAAAAAAGTCATGTAAAACCACAGTACAAAGTGATCTACAATGATTGCTGTGTTGTTTCTTATTATCTTCACTAGAATTGTCTATATCATCATGCATAAATGAATATAGCAGTATAATTGAATATAGCAGTACATAACCATATTGGTAATAATAAAACATTGTAGACAGTATCAAACTTCAAAGACAGGTAAAAATCAAACCATAGTGGGTATTCTAGTGAATCTTGTCATCTTAAGTGCAGTTCCCTATACTCTCACACTTGATACTGTCAATTATAACAGCTTTGAATGAAATCTATCAATACAAAACATTGAACTAACAGACCAGATTTGATTACAGTCAGTCATTATAAAGCAGTGTAGGTTTTACAGAGCTTTAGATTAAGTTAATAGGAAATTAAGGATGATTACCAAACTATATCCTATTGTTTTTGGGATTACTGTCTGTGCCCTCAAATCTGGTACAGGTAGACTAACTGGAACAGAATATAATACATCTAAGCAGAGTAGTGTGAGTAATGTGGGTTTTAAATCCAGGTGCACTATTAACAATATAGTGTATCAAGACCATGAATGTTAGAGATTCTAGCCATCCTTCTCTGTCTCATTTCTGCTATGCTATTTTTCTGCCTGTTTTTCTAGTTTTCTCTTTATTCTACTGCCTGCCCCACTCACTGAGGCCTTTCTGCCACTGTTCCTAAGATTCCAGTGTTTTATTTCTCTCTCTCTAGAATGTCCTTCAATGTTCTCTGTAGGGTTGGATTGGTGGTCACAAACTCCCCAGTTCCTCTTTGTCATGGAACCATCTTGTTTCTCCATTAATTTCTAGTGACAGTTTTGCAAGGTACATCAATCTGGGCTGGAGGTCATTTTCTTTCAGGGCTTGGAATATTTTGCTCCAAGCTCTTCTTGATCTGATGGTCTGTGTTGAAAAGCCAGCCATGATCCTGATGGGCTTACCTTTATAGGTAATCAGTTTCTTATCTCTGATGGCTTTTAATATTCTGTTTTTGTATTGAATTTCTGGTATCTTGATTATTATATGTCTGGGTGTAGATCTGTTTTGGTTGTAGGTGGCTAGAGTTCTGTATGCCTCACATAACAATGTCATTTTTTCCCCATGCTTAGGAAATTTTCCTTACATACTTCTTTGAATAGACTTTGTAATTCACCTGTATGTATTCCTGTTTCTTTGTTCTCATTTCTTATTCTGAAATCATAGATTCTCTTGTCATCTTCTAGCTTTTGTATTGTTACTGCCTGTTTCCTTGTTGTTTTAAAGAGATCTTTCCTTTCATGATCACACATTGCAAACTTGTCTTCAAGTTTTGATAGTCTATCCTTAGTTTCTTTTAAGGCATTTTGTCAGCTTTTAGTGGAGTTTTTAATTTCCTGGCAGTCTCTTTGAATCTGCTTCATGTATTCTATATTTTCTTTATGTTCTTTATTGAATGTTTTCTCTTTTTGTGTTCCTCACTTCTTCCATCTGTATCTTCCTGAGAGATGCTTCCTGTGAGAATTTATTTTATTTCTCTACTCATATCTTGCTTTACCTGATTTAATGTTTCAGTTTTGAGCTCATCTACAAGGTCCTAATGATATCTCTTAATGTCTGTTGAAGCCATGTCTGATGTTGCTTGTTGCTGCCCTCTGTCTCCCTTGTTTTTCCCTCTCCTGGATCAGGGCTCTCAGGGTTCTGGGCTGAGGGCCTCCTTCTGCCTCTGTCTCCTGTCATGGCCCTGGCTTCCTCCATAGAGTTTACAGTTCAGGTACCAGCACACTTCCCTCTTGGCCACATTTCCTCTGAAGCACACTGGTGAGGGGCCTCCACCCCCTCCTTCTTGCTCTTGTCCTCTGTTTTCTTGATATGACAATTTATTGCTATATAATTCCCTCTTAAGACTGATGTCATTGCATCACACAGATTACAGTATATTTTTTTCTGTGTTTTCTTTGAATTGTAGGTATTGCTTTATTTCTTCTTTAATTTCATCTCTAGCATACTGGTTATTCAAAAGATTGTTATTTAATTTCCATGTATTTATGCAGGTTTTGCAATTTCTTTCACCATTTATTTCCAATTTCAGTGTGCTATAATCAGATATTATGCATGGTATGATTTCAATCCCTTACATTTACATAAGAATGTTTTATGGGATAATCTATGGTCTATTTTGGAGAATGTCCCATGTGCAGCTGAGAAGAATGTGTATTCTGATGTGTTTGGGTGGAACACTCTACAAACATCTACTAAGTCCAATTGTTCACAAGTATGATTAAGTTCTATTATTTCTTTGCTGACTTTTTGTCTAGTTGATATATCTCTTTGTGACAATGGGCTGTTAAGATCTCCTGGTATACTTGTGTTCTTGTGTATTTGGTTTTTCATGTCCATTAGTATCTGTCTTGTATAGTTGAATGCTCCTCTATTTGTTGCATATATATTTGTAATTGTTAGTTCTTCCTCTGAATTTTTCACTAATGAGTATGTAGTGACCTTCTCTATCTCTTTTAATCATTTTAGGTTTGAAGTTCATGCTGTCTGCAAAAGGAATAGCTACCCCTTCTTTTTTCTCGGTTCCTATTTCATGTAATATTGTTTTCCATCCTTTGACTTTTAATCTATGAGGTTTTTGGGGGGTCAGATGTGTTTCTTGTATACAGCATATTGTGGGATCCTGTTTCTTGATCCATTCTGTCAATCTATTTCTTTTTATAGGTGAATTGAGCCCTTTTATATTTATGGATATTGCTGATATATACTGGCTTGTCTTTGTCATATTATGTTCCAGTTGTTTCTTTCTGCTTTTACCCTTATTTAATTCCTTATCCTATCTGGTGGTTTCTTTCTGTTGTTGTTTTGGGGATTGTGGTAGTTTTTATGTCTGTGTAGTATGTCTTTCAGTACTCTTTCTAGGTTTGGTTTGGTGGATGTGAGTCTGCCATGATTCTAATGGGCTTTCCTTGATAGGTGAATTTTGTCTTTTCTCTGACAGCTTTTGGTATTCTGTTTTTATGCTGTATGTCTGATACCTTAATTATTATGTGTCTGGGTGTGGATTTATGTTGATTGTGACTGTTTGGTCTTCTATATGCTTCACTTATCTGCATATCAGATACTTTCCTCATGTTTGGGAAATTTTCTGTGATTATTTCTGTAAATACATTATGTATATCATTTGCCTAGATTCAGGTATCTTTGCTAATGCCTGTTATTCTTATATTGTTGCTTTTGGCATCATCATTAAGCTTCTGGATTGTCATTTCATGCTGCTTTGTTATTTTTAAAAGTTCTATGCTTTCTTCATCACTAATTTTGATCCTGTCCTCAAGGTCTGAAATCCTATCCTCAGCTTCCTTTTGGCAGTTTTGCACCCTTTCAATATAATTTTTTGTTTCTTGGTTATCTCTTTGAGTTTGTTTCATGAATTCAGATTGTTTTTTATATTGTTCATTCAAGGTTTCATTCAGTTTCCCATGCTCCTGTACTTTTTTCTCTATTCCTTCTTTAGCTGCATACAACAACTCCTTTACTAAGGTTGTTATTTCTGTCTTTACCTGGGAGAGTACTTCTAATTTGATTTCCTCTATAGCCTGATGGAGTTTTTTTATTTGATTCCCTATCTTTTCAGAGATTCCCAGTGTGTTACTTTTTGGGTCCTCTATTTCAGTGTCTCCTGTACTTGCCTCTGGTGAACTATATGTTTGAGACTGCATTTTGCTTTTTTGTTTTGTCATTTTCACTCTGCCTGATGTTTTCTCTGTGTAGGAGGGGATCACACACACTCTTTTCAGACTCACGAAGGTCTTACAGTTAGTTGGAGGGGGTTTTACTACTGACCCTATTTATCCCCTTTATACTTCTATTTTAGGGGCATACTCACCACACTGACACAGTTCACCTGCTGCAGTCCAAGGTTCCCCACCTAGGAGAAAATTTCCAAGTTTTTTTACACTGACTGGAGCCTGCTGAGGTCTTCTGATGTTTCAGGTGGGAGAATGGGCCTAGCAGAAGCAGTTCACGGCAGTTTTCATTCTGGGACGGGCTTCTGTGATGTTCCTGGTGGCAATGCCGGCCCCCAGGGGAGGTTTCAGGAAGCTTATACCTGATGTGGTCTTCTGTGATGTTCCTGGTGGCAGAGCAGGCCCACAGGCTAGGTTCCAGGCAGTTTACACCTGAAGTGGGCTTCCGCTATGTTCCTGGTGGCAGGGAGGGCCCACAGGGTAGGCTCCAGCTCATTGCCTCTTTAAGTTGTAAACTCATACAGCCACTTTAGACAACATCATGGTGTTACCTCAAATAGTGAAAGATTGTATTTATGTGTGAACTTGCAATTCTTCCCCCTAAGAATATAGCCCAAACAGTTGAAAACAGGCATTTAAACCAAGTTGTGCACAATTAGTGTGTGCAATATTATTGATAATACTAAAAGCAAATGACCATGAATTTTAAAATGGAGAATCACCTTACAGTAGGCTGTTATTCATCTATGGAAAGTAATAAACTATTGTTAAGGAATGAAATCCAGATATTTAAAAAATATATGCCACAGACATAAGGACCTTGAGCATATTATTCTAACAGAAAATAGCCAGATATAAAAATTGATAAATAGTATGATTGTATTTATATGAAATGTCCCAAACAAACCATGGAGACAGAAATCACATTAATGGATTTAAGGAGATGGAATAAGGAATAAATGGGAAGTGAGTCTTCAAAATGTACAGATTTTTTTCTTACTTGATGATGTAAAAAGAACTAGGATTTGAATAGGGAAAAAGATTCAAGAAATATCATGTACAGATGATATTCCATATAATGAATGTGGCTCTAAATTGTAATAATAAATTTAAATTAAAATGTAAAAAAAATACAAAAATATTTTTAACAAGAAACTAGAGAGGGCTCATAGTGCCACATGGTACATGAACTAAATATCACTTAACTGCACACTTTAAAATGGTTAACATGGATAACATATATACCCATATCACAATAAAAAACAATTCATGGAATTTTGTCCTTAGGTAATGTTAACTAACTTATATTAGATCTGCCCTCTTGTGATAAAAGGTAGATAAAATAAAAATAAACCTCAATGAGCTGTGATTTTAACAAGATGGTGGAGTGATAAACCCTAGGCCATGCTTCCATTCATACAGACATTAATTTAACAACTTTTCTTGAGCCAATACATTTGAAAGGAATTTAGTTAAGAGGCTCCTGTACCTCAGGGGAGCACAACACTGATCACAACAAAGTTGGTAGTATATTGTGTGGCACTCAATCACCATAGTCCCTTTATCTACTTCCCTATGGCATAATCAAGGGAAAATTCACAGATTCTGGCTTCTACTGGGGAAGGGAGGATTATTGAAACTAATATCCAGCATTAAGACTTTCAAAGGCAATGAAAACACTTCAGAAGTTTTCCAAAAGGACTAGTTTCTCTCTTGCCTAAGTCTCTTTCGCTGACACAGAAGACCACTGAGAAGAATGGAGATATTTTAGACTAGCATTTACTCATTTGAGATAGTCCTTTTCCAATGATCAAAACTGATCCACTCAGAGAAAATCTCCACCCACCAACAGGAGGAAAATAGTTAGAGCATGAATCCAAAATTTCAGCTTTTTGGTGTTCTTCCCAGTGGAACACTTTCTTTATTGCATGATTCAGAACAGTAATGGACATTAACATACTCTCAGAGGGTGTGGACTGCTGACAACAAAATAGAGTGGAAAGGCTTGTGGCATTTCCAGAGAACTTAAACTGTTAACCAGACACCAGAGGGAAGAAGAAATTATGAAATCTTAAAAAAAATACTAGCATAACCTTGTAATTGCAAATCTACATGTACAACTCCAGAGAAAATGCCCCTTCAGAAAAGAAATCAGAGCTTTCTAGATTCTCCAGTCTGGCTGATTGGTACAGGAAATATCTCTAAAGGCAGCCTGTGAAGAATGTACAGATATCTGTTTTCCCACATCTACATCCAAACACAATGTCACAAGACACATAAGGAAACAGGAAAACATGACCTTATTAATGTAACAAAGTGAGAGACTGATGGTAAAACAGAGCTATAAAAATTACCTCACAAGGAATTAAAAATAAATGACATGAATTCCTGCAGTAGGTTTTTTCTCATGGGATGAAACTTTTAAGTCTACTTAGCTCACCTGATTATAGGGAATTAACACTTGAATAGTAACCTAGTTGTTCATTTCTGAATTATAAAATACATTTACATATTTGTCCTATCAGAAGTTATTAAAAACTATTACTGAATATTAAGTAGAGTTCTATGAGCTATTAAAATTTGTAAAACTCATTTATGAAGGATTATTAAACCATATCATATTAACTTGTTTTTATAATCAAGGTGACTATGGAAATAATTTCAATTGTGTAAATAATATCTGTTTAGCTGTTTGGGGGCTGTAGAGCTTCAGTTCTGCAACATGAAAGCATTTTACATGTCTGTTGTATAATAGTGTGCATATAGTTAATGATACTATGCACTTTTTAAAAAATTTTGGATTTTTGTTATGTGCTTCTTAGCACAATAAAATTAGAACTTTACATCAAGGAATTGAAAAAAATGATCCACCAAATAAAGTTGAATCCTTAAAACTTTGACAAATATAGAAAAAACAGTATTTTAAAAATGAAAGAGCCAAATTCTCATAAAATCATCTTAAAATTCTATCTCTATAAAGTATAAATTTAATCAAATAAATTTTAACTTACAAAATTTCAGTATTACCTGGAAGAAAGTAAATAAAAGTTGTAAAACAAGATTATGGAAAAAGTAAATATAAATGAACTGGAAACCTGCCAAGGCAGCCAGTATTTGAACAAAGTCTTAGAGAAACAAAAGTGTTATAAGCAGTTAAGTGAGAAGGAAGTATTATAGGCATTCAGGTAGGGATAGGCCCTCAAGACTAGAAGACCAGATACCTTGCAGTTGTGGAGGAGACAGACACCTTTCACTGTGGACCAGACCTCAAGACAAAATATAAAACCAATGCACTTACATACTCCCCAAGAGTGAACATCAGGGATTGGTATTCTAAATAGATATCAGATCACCTTGAGAAAGCCAGAAAGAACCACTAACCCAACCTCCTACAGAAAAGCACCATGTTCTGTATTCATGCCTGCTTGCTATATGACTTGCTTCGGCATTTGATCCTGATTTAATAAGTTTTACCTGAGCAATTATGCTCATGATCTTATTGGTTGACCATAGTTCTGTCCCAACTCATTTCCACCTGCCTTGCCAGATCCCATGTTTTCCCTACCTTTGCCCACCTCACCATGTGGTTGTGCACTATAAAATCCCTAGAGAAGGCAGGATCTTTGGCAACCCACTATGAACCACTTTTGTCTCTCTCTTGGACAAAAGCTTTTTTTTTCTCTCAATAAGCATATTCTGCTCTTAAAATTGTTCCTAAAATTCTTTCTTCAATTTTTAGAGACCATGAACTCATACCAGACATCTAGCAAGTTGTGAGTTTCTTTCTCATAAATCAAAAGCAGACAAATAAGTATGACATTTTCTGACTTTTTTTCTTTGAATCTCATCTAATTTATAACTGGCACAAAGTAGGTTAAGTTCATCTGAAAGGACAATTAAACTGAGAAAATGAACAAAGCCTTGAAAGTTTGACAGAACAAAGGAGACAAAATTTTGCCTTAAAAAAGTTCAGAGATCCAACAAGGAGAACTAAAAGAGTCACATCAAAGATGTTTAGAGAAGATTCACTGAGAAAGAAGATATTCTGAACTTGAAGAGTGGCTTTCTCCTGAGCACAGAGAATTAATAGGAAAGAAAACATATTCAGGCCACATTGAACAAATGGGCAGCTGAAAAGTTGAAGGGACACTGGAAACTGTTCTGCCTGTCCCCATTCTTACTTATATAGGGAGCAGCCATTTTCAAAAGTGCAGCAAATAGCCTTAAGGATGGATCTACTATGGCAGAGATCAGATCCTGGGATAGACTTTGCATGCACTGGTCTTTCCTCACATTAACGCCCTAGTAGCATTGAGGAAATCTGCATTCCTATGAACTTCTCTCTATAGTTTACCACAGGCAGGGGAACAGTGCCCCTTCCCTTACCCAGTCAGAGAGAGTAAACATATAAACAGCACCCTAGCAGATTCTGCTCTGAGTCAGTTCACATGCTTACTTGGGGAGTCCCAGGTACATGCTCCCTGTTAATCAGCACTGGTCCTAGTGCATTTGCCCATGAGTCACAAGGGAGAGCACCCAGTACACTGGCACCTGCTCTATGAGGCCAATTTCCTCTGAGTTGGAGGCAAGTGTACCCCATCCACTTGGCACCTGCCCTGTGAGACTGTTTGCCCACTCACAAGCAAACATGCCCAATGCATCTGGCACTCATTCTGCAAGCTCATAGCCTGTTGAGACATGAGCATGTGCTCCCAGTCTGCACCACACATACCTTGAAACCCATTTGCCTGCTGAGTTACAGGTGCCTGCACTATCCTGCAGAGCCAAAAACAAAACCCATATGATAATCTCAATAGATGCAGAAAAGGTGTTTTACAATGTCCAATACACATCCATGATAAAAACTCTAAAAAAAATTGGAATAGATGGTCTTTGTCATACTAAATGGTAAAAAATCAAAAGCTTTTATTCTAATATCAGGAACAAAACAGGAATGTCCATTATCACTACTCCTATTCAGTACAGTTCTGGAAACATTAGCCAGAGCAATTAGACAAGAGAAATAAATAAAAGGAATAACAATAGGAAAGGAAAAAAAGTTAAATCATTATTTACAGATGACATGATATTCTGCATAGAAGACCTCAAAATCTCCACCAAAATACTGCTATATTTAATAACTAAATTTGGTTATATAACTGGACACAAAGTCAACAGTCAAAAATTGAAGTCTTCCTATACATGAATAACTAATTCAATGAGAGAAAATAGGGAAACACAATGTTTCACAATATGAACCAAAAAATTAAAGTACCTAGGAATCAATCTAATGAAGGATAATATCTCTGTACTGAAAACTACTCTGAATGAGATTAAAGAGGATATCAGAAAATGGAAAATATCTTTCGCTGTTGGGTATGAAGAACCAATACAATGAAAATGATAATACTTCCATAATTATTATACAGATTCAATGAAATTCATATCAAAATTTCAACAGCATATCTATCAGAATTATTCATTTGGGACAAGCAAAGACAATTTTGGTCAAAGAAGATAAGGAGGGGGCCACCACAATCCCTTGAAATTATACTACAAAGCTACTGTGAAAAAAACTGTATGATAGGGGCTTAATATATAGCCCAGTGGTATAAGTGCCTGTCTGGAAAGTGCAAGGTCCTGAGTACAAAGAAAAAAAAGAAAAGAAAAGAAAAAAAAGAAAAAAAAAGAAAAAAGAAAACAAACAAAAAAATCAAACAAACAAAAACCCAAAGCATGTTACTGGGGAAAAAAAAGCATGAGTGTCAAGGTACAGGATAGAAGATACAGAAACAACTCCAGACATATTTAGACTCCTTATCTTTTAAAAATGTGTTAAACACCTTCACTGGAATAAAAATAGCCTCTTTGGTAAATAGTTCTTGAAAAACTGGATTACCACATGCTGAAGAGTAAAACTAGATCCATATCTTTCACCATCCACTAGACTAAAATTGAAATGCATCTAAGATCTAAATATTAAAACAAAAACACTACATCTTGTGGAAGATAGAATAGGTACATCTCTTGAAGACATATGTGTAGGCAAGGACTTTATGAACAAAACCTCAATCACACAGGAACTATCACAAAGAATCAACAAGTGGGATTTCAACTTATTAAAAAGCTCTTACACAGCAAGAGAAACAACAGAGTGAAGACAAAACCCATAGTGTGGGAAAAATTTTTGATCTGTTATTTCTCAAATGACTACTATCTAGACTATATAGAAAACTCAAAAAATACAAACACCCCCAAAATTGAAAGATTCAATCAAAATATAGACATGTGAAATAGACACTTCTGAAATAAAGAAGTAGAAGTGGTGAATAAATATATGAAAAATATTAAACATTATTAGTCATTTGAGAAATGCAAATTCAAACAACACTGAGATTCCATCTCACACCAGGAAGAGTGGTAATTATCAAGATATCAACAACAAATGCTAGAGAGGCTGTGGGGAAAAAGGAGCCCTTCTCCACTGTTGGTGGGAGTGTAGACTTGTGCAACCACTATGGAAAACACTGTGAAGATTTCTCAAAATCTAGGATTAAAGGACCCATTCAATCCAGCTATTTTCCTTCTTGATATCTTCCTGAAAGAAGATATAAGGATTTTTTTTTATTTGATGGAATACTATTCTGTCATAAAAAGGTAAGCTTGAGACATTTCTAGTTAAATGAATGCACCTTGATATCATATTCTTATATGAAATAAATCAGATACACATGTAAATGTCACATTTTTTCTCTGATGTGAGAAACTGAAAGTGTAAACAAGGACAAAAATGTATAATAGATATAGAAAATAGGAAGAAAATTTTCAAGTGGTAATGGGAACTAGAAAGAGGGAAAGCAAAACGGAAGGGAGGAAAAGAAAAAAATGAAAAAAGAAGGAAAAACTAGAAGCTAAGCTTTTTTAAATGAATATGAGAAGAGAGTTCAATGGTGGCTAGGAGAAATCAAAAATAATGAAACAAATTATATCATGCACAGGTACAAATTCCCTATTGTGAATATGATCATTATATATACCTGAAATGTCCCAATAAACAACAAAAAAAGAAAAAGGGAGGAGGAAAAGATGAAAGAGAAAAAGGATTCAAAAACAAAGAATGGAAAGAACAATATGGAAACAAAGGTTTTGTAAATGGAGAGTGGAAGAAGAGTTGAAAGGAGGGGAGAGGAATGGGTAAAAAGAATCTACATATAATTACAATTTCTCTTCAATTAATGTGTTCATTATACATGACAAATATGTGCAAGTTAGAAGTGTGTTGAAGTCAGGGTTTTCAAGGGAAACAATTTAGTATGGGACACATAACTCATAGAATTACTTTAAAATAGTCACCCAAAAAGTCAAACATGAAAAGGGCAGGAAATCTGTCCACACTCTAAAACCCCCAAATAATTCAGCTGAAAGCCTGGGTCCCATGGCAATGTCTTGCATGAGTCCATCTGAAGACCTAGAGCTCATGACAATGTCCTCCACAAATCCAACCAGAGGTCTAGAGCCCACAACAATGACTCATGCAAGTCTGTTTCTCATATCTGCTTGGGGAGGCCTAAAGGTCAGTGGTGGAACCTAGAAAGTCTGTGCCAGAGGGATGAAGGATCTGTGCCAGTAGGTTGCAGGATCTGCACTGGAATCAGGAAGCAACACTCAAAATATGGACCAGAGCTAAAAGTACCGATAGCCACCCTCAGTGACAAAGAGGTCCCAAGCAACTCTGAAGATGAGAATATCTGAGTTCATATCAGGAAGCCAGGGTGACAATCTTCTTCTGGAAATTGAACAGCACATCATCTTCTCCTCAGGATCCAGGAAGCAATGCTCAAAGTAAGGACTAGAGCTCCCATGAAGTGAACCACAGCCATTGTCAGCAACAATATCCCGAATTTCTCCAAAGATGAGAAAAACCACATTCATATCAGGAAAGAAGTTTGACTACCTCCTCCAAGACAGCTAACAGCAACAGGAAAACCAACACCACTCTTATTCCTCTCCAGCTCTCTTTTTTTATGTTGACAACTATACTCAGGCAGGCCATCCATATCCAGCTCCACACTCACTCAGTTCAGCTGGATGTTACAAGTTGACCACAAAATAATATAAAAATTCTAAATGGCTAAATACAGTGACCTGTAATCTTAGCTACTTGGGAAGCTGAGGTAGGAGGATAGCAAGTTTGCAGAAAGCCTGGGCAACTTACAGTGAGACCTTGTCACAAAACTTTAAAAATAAGTAAAATGACATGGAAATATAGTTGAGCACTACTTGAGTTCAATCTGTAGTAACAAAGACACAAAAACACACATGTGTCCTCTAAAAATTAACTAGATACTGCTTATAATGAGGTATGTCTTTAATATAAAATATGGAAGTATGGAAAGGAAAGCTGTAATTGATAATATTACAAAAAGCTGTAATTGATAATATTACAAAAGATAAAAATACTGTAACCCAAATATTGTAATCTCTTGTTTCATCCTTCTCTTGGTCCAGGAAGTCTATATTTGTAATCCTATCTAAAGATTATTGAAATCACAGTGAGTTAATTCCAATCTACCACCTCCAGTGAAATCAATGGTGAGAACAAAGACATTAAAACATATTTATTGTTGCAGGAAGCCAAGAGGCCCTGAGTCTAATCCAGGTGAGAATTCAAGGCACAAAAAGGCCTTGATCCAGAGCCTCACACAGAATTTACTAACTCATGAAGGAGGAAGTGGCTTGAGGATGAGTGATGGTGAGAATGGTGGAGATTACATGAGTCTGTGAGCTAGGCTTAGCTAAGAGGCCAGAAAGAATCACTGCAGTATTCAGAGAGAAGGGATTCCAGAAAGACCAATCTGGATAATTTAATTGTGGTAGCATTTAAATGTTTAGGAGGCTGTTACTTCAGTTACTGATATGTAAACGTTTATGCTTGGGAAGTTATAGCCTCTCATCTTGGGGCTCAAACTGTGATGAAATTCCCAGAGATATGTGACCCTGTCATTATGCTGTGCTCAATCATTTACAGGGAGACATGTTGCAAGGAAACAGGAAAATGTCAGTTGGATTCAAAGATTACATATCAGTGTCTCATGTAGCCCCATTTACAGTGCTTAGAGCCAATTGAAGGGAGAAGGAAATAGGTTAGCTAGCTTGGTACATGAAGTTAGGGCTCATTTTAACTAATCCTAAAGCAACTGTTCAGCATTCAAGGAGAGCCATCCAAGCTGTCTTCTACATAAAGACACATCCGGGCACCCCAGTGCATGGGGCAGACTCAGAACTCTACTCCTGGGCACTAAGACCACTCCATATGTCTGGGGGTAGCCTGAGATGGGGAAGAGTGACTGGCGGCCCTAACCGGGCCATGCCCAGTGAACTCTGGGCAGTAAACAGGGTCCAGAACCCAACCCAGGGGCGTGACCATGCACTGCAGTGCATCCCAGCATATGGGGCAGACTCAAAACTCTGCTCTGGGGTGGTAAGACCACACTCTGCATCTGGGGCTAGCCTACTGAGATTAAAGGACCAAATACTAAGTTGAAAGAGAAAAATGGCAAAACAAAAAAGCAAAATGCAATCTCAAACATCTAGTCCATCTGGAGGAAGTATAGGAGACATTGAAATAGAGGACTCCAAAAGTAACACATCAGAAATCTCTGAAAAGATAGCAAGTGAAAAAAAAAAAAACTCCATGAGGCTATAGAGGAAATCAAATTAAAAGTACTCTCCCATGTAAAGATAGAAATAACAACTATAGTAAGGAGTTGTTGAATTCAGCTAAAGAAGGAATAGAGAAAAAAGTACAGGAGCATGGGAAACTGATTGAAACGTTGAATGAACAATACAGAAAACAAGCAGAACTCATGAAACAAACTCAAAGACCTCCAAGAAACAAAAAATTCCATTGAAAGTGTGCAAAATCACTTAAATGAAGCTGAGGATAGCATTTTGGACCTTGAGAACAGGATAGCAATTAGTGATAAAGAAAGGATAGAAATTTTAAAAACAACAAAGCAGCATAAATTACAATACAAAAGCTTTAAGATGATGCCAAGAGCAACAACATAAGATTAATGGGCATTAGTGAAGATGCAAGAGTCAATGCAAATGATATATGTAAAATATTCACAGAATTACTACAGAAAATTTCCCAAACATGGGAATAAATCTGATATGCACATAAAATGAGGCATATAGAATGCCAAATACTCACAATCAACATAAATCCACTTTCAGACAGATAATAATTAAGATCTCAGACATACAGCATAAAAACAGAATACTAAAAGCTCTTAGAGAAAAGATACAATTCACCTATCAAGGAAAGCCCATCAGAATCACAGCAGACTTTTCATTACAAACCCTCAGGTCAAGAAGAGCTTGGAGTGAGGTATTTCAAGCCCTGAAAGAAAACAGCTTTCATCCAGACTGTTGTACCCAGCAAAACTTTCATTCAAATTTAATGGAGAAACAACATACTTCCACATCAAAAAACAACTGATGAATTTCATGTCCACCAAACCAACTCTAGAAAGAGTAATGAAAGAGAGATAACAATGACCACAATCACCAGAACAACAACAGAAAGAAACCACCAGGTAGGATAATCAATTAAATAAGGGGAAAAGCAGGAAGAAAACAACTGGAAAATAGCATGGCAAAGTGGAGCCAGTACATATCAGTGATACCCATAAATGTAAATGACCTCAATTCACTTATCAAAAGAAATAGATTGACAGAATGGATCAAGAAACTTGATCTCACAATATGCTGTATACAAGAAACACATTTGAACCAAAAGGAAACTCATAGATTAAAAATCAAAGGATAGAAAACATACTCATTAGTGAAAAGTTCAAGAGGAAGAACTATCAATTACAAATATATATATGCACCAAATACAGGAGCATGCAACTATTCAAGACAGATACTAATGGACATGAAAAACCAAATACACAAGAACAAAATTATAACAGGGAATCTTAACAGCCCATTGTCACAAAGAGATAGATCAACTAGACAAAAAGTCAGCAAGGAAATAACATAACTGAAGCATACATGTGAACAATTGGACTTCATAGACGTTTGCAGAGTGTTCCATCCAACCACATCAGAATACACATTCTTCTCAGCTGCACATGGGACATTCTCCAAAATAGACCATATATTATCCCATAAAATATTCTTAAGTAAATGCAAAGATATTGAAATTATCCCATGCAGAATATCTGACCATAGTGCACTGAAATTGGGAATTAATGACAAAAGAAATTGCAAAACTTGCATAAATTCATGGAAATTAAATAACAGCCTTTTGAACAACCAGTGGGCTACAGATGAAATTAAAGAAGAAATAAAGTGATACCTACAATTCAAAGAAAACACAGAAAAAGCATACTGTAATCTGTGGGATGCAATGAAAGTGGTCTTAAGAGGGAAATATATAGCAATAAATTGTCATATCAAGAAAACAGAATGAGCACAAATAAACATCCTAATGCACCATTTCAAGCTTCTAGAAAAAGAAGAGCAAGGTAAACCCAAAGCTCATACAAGAGAAGAAATTGTAAAGATTAGAGCAGAAATCAAGGCAATTGAAACTAAAAATACAAAGTATTAATGAATCAAAAAACTGTTTCTTTGAGAGAATAAACAAAATTGACAAACCCTAGCTAACCTTATCAAGGGAAAGAAAGAAAAAACCCAAATTCAAACAATAAGAACCCAAAAGGGGGAAATTACTACAGATCCCATGGAAATGCAAAAGATCATAAATACCTACTTTGTAAATCTCTACTCACATAGAGTGGAAAACACAGAGGAAATGGACAGATTCCTAGAAACATGAACCACCAAAGCTCAACCAAGAAGATATAGCAATTTTGAACAACCCAATATCAGCTATTGAAATTGAAAATGTAATTAAAAACTTAACAACAAAGAAAAGCCCAGGTCCTGATGGATTCACAGCTGAATTCTACAAGAAATTTAGGGAAGATGTGATGCCAGTACTCCTTAAACTCTTCAATGAAATTGAAAATAAAGCAATCCTCCCTAAATCATTCCTAGAGCCAACTATAACTGATATCAAAACCAGAGAAAGACCCAACCAAAAAGGAGAACTATATAGGGCAATCTCACTAATGGACATTGATGAAAAGATTCTCAATAAAATACTGGCAAATACAATGCAGCAAATCATCTAGAAGATTATACATCATGACCAGGTTGGGTTCATTCCAGGAATGCAGAGATGGTTTAACATGCAAATCAGTAAATGTAATACACCACATCAACACAGCCAAAAAGAAAAACCACATGGTTATCTCAAAAGATTCAGAAAAAGCTTTCAATAAAGTCCAACACCTTTTCTTGATGAAAAGCCTTCAAAAACTTGGAATACACGGTGTCTATCTCAACCTTGTAAAGGCCATCTATGATAAACCAACTGCCAGCATTATAATAAATGGACAAAAACTGAAAGCTTTCACTTTAAAATCAGGAACAGGACAAGGATATCCACTATCACCACTTCTTTTTAATATAGTTCTGGAAACACTAGCCAGGACAATCAGACAAGAGAGAGAAACAAAAGGAAAAGAGATAGGAAAGAAAGAAGATAAATTATCACTATTTGCAGATGACATGGTACTCTATATAGAAGACCCAAAAAACTCCATTAAAAGACTACGAGAGGTAATAAAAAAGTTCAACAGTGTAGCTGGATACAAGTCAGTGCTCAAAAATCAATAGCATTCCTGTACACAAACAAAACCTCACTGAGAGAGAAATTATGGAAATATTGCCCTTTACAATAACATCTAAAAAAATGAAATACTTAGGAATTAACCTAACTAAAAATGTAAAAGACCTATATGATGAAAATTATACCATGCTGAAAAAGGAGATTGAAGAGGATATTAGAAAATGGAAGGATATTCCTTGCTCTTGGTTAGGAAGAGCCAACCTTGTGAAAAACGCCATACTCCCCAAACTGTTATACAGATTTAATGCAATCCCAATCAAAATACCATTGACATACCTCACAGATCTAGAGAAAACACTCCTAAAATTCATTTGGAAACAGAAGAAACCTAGAATAGCAAAGGCAATTCTGGGCAACAAAAGCAAGGTAAGAGGCATCTCAATTCCTGACTTGAAACAGTATTATAAAGCCACAGTGATAAAATCAGCATGGTACAGGCAAAGAAATAGACCTGAGGATCAATGGAACAGATTAGAAGATGCAAGAACAACTACAAAGATATTCAGCCACCTGGTATTTGACAAAGGGGCTAAACATGTTCACTGGAATATATGGTGTTGTAAAAATTGGCTCTCCACATGCTGAAGACTGAAACTAGATCCAAGCCTCTCACCATGCACAAAACTAAAGTCTAAATGGATTAAGGAACTAAATATCAAAACAGAAACACTGAATCTGCTGGAAGACAAGGTAGGTAGAAATCTTGGAGACAAATGGGTAGGCAGAGAATTCATGAACAAAACACAAACTGCCCAGGAAACTCTTCAAAGAATCAACAATTGGGATCTTAGATTATTTAAAATTTTCTGTGCTTCAAAAGAAATCATCAACAGAGTGAAAATGAAAGCCACTGAGTGGGAAAAAATTTTAAGCAGCAACCCCTCTGACAAAGGACTTATATCCAGAACATATAAAGAATTCAAATGCATCAATCCCCTCAAATTCAAAAAAGCTCTCCAAAAATGGGCATCTGAGATGAACACACCATTCTCAGGGGAGGATATACAAAAGCAAATAAATACATGAAGAAAATTTCACTATCACTGGTCATTTGAGAAATGCAATTAAAACAACATTGAGATTTCACCTCACTCCAGAAAGAATAACTGCCATCAAGAAATCAACTGATAACAAATGTTGAGGCTGCGAGGAAAAAGAACACTGCTCTACTGTTGGTGGGGGTACAGACTGGTGCACCCACTGTGAAAATCCATACAGAGAATTCTCAGAAGACTAGGATTGGAAGTTCCATTCCACTGAGCTAGTCCCCTCCTGGATATTTTCCCAGAACTGAAAAGTTTATATCACAGTGATATATGTGCACCCATGTTCATAGCAGCACAATTTGTAATAGCTAAATCTTGTAAACAACCAAGATGCCCATCAACCACAGAGTGGATGAAAAAGATGTGGTATTTTTATACAATGGAATATTACTTGGCTATAAAAAGGATGACCTTGAGGCCTTCATAGGTAAATGGAAAAAACTTGAGACTATCCCCATTAGTGAAATAAATAAGAATCATATTTATAAATATCACATTGTGTCTCTAGTGTAAAAAGAAATAATTACTATAAGAATAACAAACCCCAAATGTGTAATTGCTATTGTAACCAAGAGGAAAAGAAAGTGCTTTAAGGGATATAAATACATGTATATTTGAGTGTGTAAAATAGATGATCATAATGCTGAATCTTTGTTGGATCATTGAGCAGAACTGTTAGCAGTCTCACTGTTTGAATGCCTACTATGTATCCTTTAATTTTGTGAATATCCAAGATGACAATATGTAATTTATCAACTAGTGATTTTTTAGGGCTTTTTTCCCTTGTTTTTTCTTTTTTCCTTTGGAATTTGTATTATTGCTACCTTTTTTCTGTTTTCTTCCTCTTTAAATAAAATTTTAGAAAAGACACATCCATAATCATTCTAAAAAATGTTGATATTCTTCTTTTGGTAATTGATACAATTTTATACAGGTATCAGCAAGGAGATGGAAGATTTCATCAGAAGCTTAGCTAGCAAAAGTAGAACACTGTATCCTCAAACTGAAAAATAAACTTTATTAGCAAGGGTATATGAAATATTTACTAAAATTGACACCATGTTTTGCTATAAAGTTTTGACAAATGCAAAGAATTGAAAACATACAGAGTATGTTCTTTGATCATAATTGGAATTTAGCTTTAAATCACTAAGTAAAATTACTGGAAATCCCAAACTGAAAATTTGTGTGTGTACTTAGAAATACTGATTTTTTTAAATCAGTACCAGGGATCAAACTCATGACCACATGCTTGCAAGGCAGGTGCTTATGCTGCTGAGCTAAATCCCCAGCCTTGCATATTTAGAAATAAACTGTTGTCAAAAGGAAAAAAAATCACTATAAAATTTAGAAAACAAGTTTAAACTGAGTGATAATTGTGGTATAATAAAATTTTCATGAAGCATCTCAAATCGCATTTGAAGGACATTATATGTATATATATTAAAAATTGTATTAAATGTAAGAAACTACAACACTGAAGAGAATTAGAAAACTGAGAACAAATCAAGCCCAAAAAATTAAAGAAAAGTAGAGGAGAGGGGATTGGGAAAAAAAAGTGTACTCACAATATATCATATATGGGTACAAATTTGCTATAAAGAATATGATCAATATGTATATCTGGTATGTACCAATAAACTTAATTAAGAGGAATAGTATACAAAGCAAATAGAAATAATTTCAATTGAAAATAAATTTGCAGTGGGAAAATTCATCAATGCCAAATGTTAGTGTTTTTAAAGTTCTAGTAAAAATTGGTAGATATTTAGCAAGAAATAATCAATGTAATTCACTATATTGAGGCAAAAGAGAAAATATCTCATGAAGATATCAATTTATGGAAAAAACACTTAATAAAATTGAATACCTATTTATGAAAAACTGTCAGAAGACTAGAAAAGGAGGGAATTACTTCAATTTAATAAAGAATTCTAACAGAACCTAAGTTTAGTATCATGTTCTTATTCTACATAATACTGGGAGTTTTTTCCAACTCTGTGAAGGAAAAAAAGAAAAAAAGAGCCTACAGAATCTGAGAAAGGAAAGTAAAATTCTATTGACAAATGTTACCATTTTGATCTCAATAGAAAAATTCAAGAATCTAAAACAAAGAAACATGCAAACCAACAAACTCCAACAAAATAGTGAGTTCAGCAAAATAAGCTCAAAACACAAAAACGGTATTTTTATGAGAAACAAAATGTGTAAATTGGAATTTAAAATACCATTAATAAACATATATAAATATATTAATATATAGCACACATATATATGTACAATACCATGTACAATCACTCAACAAATGCAATAGTTAAGTGTGCAACTGAAAGCAATGTATAGACTTCTGGAAAAATAATGTTGAAGGAATTGGATATTCATAGGCAAAGAAAAAAAGGATGCAAATCTTACACCTTTTGGAAAAAAGTAAATGTATTTCAAATAATATATGTAAATGTTAAATGTAAAGTCATAACATTTTTAAGAAAACATAGGAGAAAATTATTGAAGCCTGCGATTTATTGAAGAGTTCCTAGCATGGTACCAAAAATATGACTACAAAATAAAAATTTGGCAAATGTAAAGAAAAAAATGGAAATAGTACTTTTGCAAATGGAGGAAACTAAGAGATAGAAGGATATTGGAGTGATGAGAGGGGTAGGTGACTATAAATGGATTAACAAGTATTACATACATGTACCAACTTGCCATGATAAATATAATAATTATATACTGCAAATATTTATTAATAAAAATAAACCAAGAAGAATTTATTACATCAGAATTAGAATTTTTAATATAATAAAAATATGTTAAGGTAATGAATAGAAAACCTAGAAGCAGTGGGGAAAATATTTTCAAATCATATCTCTAACAATATACACATACAAATAATCCAATCAGAAAAATCACAAGAACAGATATCTCACTGAAAGAAGGTATACAGGTGGCAAGTTGGAACATTAAATGATAGTCACAATCACTAATCATTAGGAAAATGTAAAATTAAAACTCACTAAAATATCGCTAGACATCCATAAGGACAGCTATATTAAAAATAGTGACTGTATCAAAATTTGTTGATGATTCATAGAAATGCTTTTACACACATTTCTGGTTGGGAATGTAAAGTGAATCAGCCATTTGGAAAAGCAGTTTGGAAATTTCTTTTAAAAATAAGCAAACAATGTACAATTGCTATTGTAAAAAAGAGAAAATAGGAAGTGCTATAAAAGATATAACTGCGTGTATATTTATGTTTGCAGGATTGTTACCCATATTTCTTAGTTTTTGTTTGATTGTTGAACAGATCTGTTTGCAGTCTCACTGCTTGAGTGTCCATTTTTTGTCCTTTAATTTTGTAACTTGAACAACTATTTCTAAAAGAGCAATATGTAATTTATCAGCTAGTTATTTCTTACTGTTTGTTTTTTTTGAAATTCTGTAATATTTTTCTCCTTTTTCTGCTTTATCACTTTAAATAAAAAATAAAACAAAAAATAAGCAAACAGTGGACTTTGGGAGAGGAGAACAAAAAGCCAACAATAGGTCGAAACCTTCCAGCGAGTCAGCACCATGCATGGATCACCAGAAGGAGAACAAGATGCCAACACGTTCCTGTGAGTCATTCCCATTTGCAGACTGTTGGGCAGGACAACAAGAAGCCAACAAGAAGCTAAGCCTTCCCTGTGAGTTGGTGCTATGCACAGGCCACTGGAAGAAGAACGAGATGCCAGCCCTTTCTGGCATGTGGGCTGAGAGAAAAGAAAAGCCAAAGTGTCCTCTCCCCTCCCCATAAGTTACTGGTTGATCTGGAAAAACACAGGCTGAAAGGATAGCTATTGAGGTAAAACACAATTTAATCCCTGTAATTTTTAATGTTTCTCTGACTTTGCAGGCCTAAAATCAGTAGTATGATCATCTATTTAGAGGATAACAATACACAATGCAGCATATATGGGGAATCACCTTCAGAAAGTGGTAGCCATTGTTAATTTCCTATTACCTTTTTGAAGTCCTGTGCCATTTTCATTGCTTTATTTTGTTGAGTTTATTTTGTTTTGTTTGATTTTATTATATATGATAGCATGGGCATCTATTTCAAAGGTACCAAGATATATTATGGTAGCCATTTTGGATTTACCATTAACTTGTTTTGAAGTCTTGTATTGCACTCATTGTTTTGTTTTATTGGTTTTATTGTGTTCTTATTTGTTTGATTTTACTGTGTCTGATGGTATAGGCAGCTATTTTCCAGACAAAAAGAATTATGGTGACCATTTTTTATTTCCTATTATCTTGTTTTGAAATCCTGTGTCACATTGTTTTGTTTTGATTGGCTTCATTATGTTTTATTTTGCTTTGTTTTATTCTCTTTAAAATAAAAATTACAAAAATTAAAAATAAGCACATACTTAATCAGCTCAATAATTGTATTGCTAGATATTTATTCCAAGGAAATGAAAATTTACATCTACACAAAAGGTATGGAAATCAGTATGGTGTTCCTGCAAACTAGAAGTAAAACTACTAAAAGTACAATACAATAGAAATGTTTACATACTCACATTTGACACTAGAATCATCAGAGATGCCCATCAATAGATGAATGTGTGAAGATGTGGCATATATACACAATGGATTATTATTTGCCCATAAAGAATGAAATATTTTCTTCTGCAGAAAAATGGATGGAACTGAAGATGATCATGTGAGATGAAATAAGAAAGACAGAATCAGAAAGACAAGTATCACTTGTATTCTCTCATATGTGGAGTCTAAAATATGATGACATTAAAGTGGAAAGGGGACTATTTGGGAAGGGGAATGAGAGTCATGAGGAAAAGGACAGAGTAAGATCAGATAATAAGGAGGATGGCAATTAGAAGAGCACATTATAAGCATAAGGAAGTGTCACTGTGAGATTCATTATTGTGCATATTAGTATGTGATAATAATTATAACTTTAAAAAAATAAAACATGTGATCAAGAGTTTAGCCAAACTGTATAGCCCTAAATTTAGATGTGTTAGTATAACCCAAGATATAATTCATCTTAAAAAGCAATACTTTTCATTGAATAGGCCTATAAATAATTATTATCTCATTGACAATGAACATCCCTAGCGCCTCAGTCGGGGGGCAGTAATGTTTATGGCAGCTATTAAAATTATATATTCCATATTGATCAAGCTGTGATTGTTAATGGTTTACAAAATGTTAGTCCTTTTAATCCAAGATTCAAGTTTAGGTGCATAGTATTTTTTTTCTGTTTTGCTTTTTTGCTTTTGCTGTCTTCAGGGCCTAAAGTGATACCTCTTATTTTGCTTGTGATGTTAATAATCTGTGTCTTGTCTGTTTTGGTTGATGTAAATAAATTGTATTGATCTTTCTGTGAACCAGCTTTTTGTTTGGTTGATTATCTCTGTAATTTTTAAAATTTTCAATATTATTGATTTCTGTTCTTTCTTTTTCCATTTTTCTTGCTTTGGGTTTGTTTTGTTCTTTTTTAAGTTTCTGAAAGGAGCAGTTCATGTTATTGATTTGATTCTTTTCCTTTTTTGTAATTGTTTTAAACATTTACTTTTATAAATTCCATTCTCAGCTCTACTTTATCTATGTCCAATGAAGTTTCATATGTTGTATTTTTATTTTCATTAGGTTCAATGTACTGTTAAATTTTCCTTTGAAGATTTAAACTTCCTCTTTGATCCATCAGTTATTTGTAAGTGAGATGTTTGGTCTGTGGGTTTGGGAATGTCCCTTTTATCTTTCTGTTATTAACTTCTAACTTATTACATTTTGTTAAAAAAATCCAAAAAACAAAAAACAAAAATAACAAAACTCAAAATATGCATGACTTTCCTTTTTTTAAATGCTTGTTTTATGGCATAGGTTATATTCTGTCTTTGTAAATGTTGCATAAATATTTTGAAGGATATTTGCTTTTATTTTATCATTGTTCTATAAACATTTATTACATGTATTTGTTAATGATGTTGAAATTTTCAGTATCCTTGCTGAATTTCTTCCTACTTGTTCCTAATTTTTCACAGAAGGAAGTTAACATCTCCAGTTTTACTTGTGGCTGTATCTATTTCTTTTTATAAAGTTTTCTTTCACATATTTTTGCTGGTCTCTTGATTGGGGTACTCATCTATTTAGTGAATTGAAAATTTTATATTTGTCTGATTTCTTACTCAGTCACTGGAATTGTCCTTTGTTTAAAGTCTAATTTATCTGATATCTATATGGTCAATCCTTCTTTATTTATATTGTTTTAATGGCATATGTTTCTCCATCTCTTTGCTCCCAAGCTACATACTTTGTTATATAGAGTTGGTTCATTTCAGACCTAATCTTTTGTGCCAAATTCTACCTTTTAATTATTTTAATTTTTTTTATTTTAAAGAGAATTAAACAAAAGTGAACACAACAAAGCAAGCAACACAGAACTTCACAACAAGACAACCAGACATCAAAAGTAGCTACCATAATGTCTCTTTTCTTTGAAATAGTTGAGCATACCTTCACACACAATAATGTCAAACATAACAAAGTAGTATAAAACCATTCAAAAGCATAAAAGCATTATAGGTCTTCAAAACCAAATAACACAAAATGAACAATGGCTACTATAATATCTCCTTTTCCTCAAAAATTTGTCTATATAATCACACATAATAAAATCAAATAAAACACATTAGGATAGAACCAATCAAAACAGAAGAACAAAAGCATGGTAGAACTTTAAAACAAGATGATATTAAATCACCATTGGCTACCATAATGTCTTGTTATCTTCAAAATAGCTGCTCATACCATCACACATAATAAAATCAAACAAAGCAGAATAAAACCAATCAAACCAATGAATGAAAGCATTATGTCTTCAAAACAATATGATAGGAAACCATGGTTACCATAAAATATCCCATTATATTCAAAATAGCTGTGCCTATCATCTGACAGCATAAAATCTAACAAAACAAGACAGAACAAAGCCAAACCTAAGAAATTCTGTAAACAGTGCAAGAGTTCATGATAAGACAATAAGAAATTGACAGTAGTTTCCAACTGTCCTTCTCAGGTGTTTCCTCCCCTTTGCTCTTACATTACTTTTGGATCCCATTAACTCCTTCTGTTGGTTATGCTAGGGTTCACATGTACGAGTTCACCCATGAACATGATCTCCAGTTGTGTCCATTTACCTACAAAAGCCTTGCGATTATTCTACTTTATAGCTGGGTAGCTTTATACTGCATGAAAAATACCATATCTTTCTTATCCATTCTGCAGTTAATGGGCAAGTTAGTCTTGCTTTTTATTTATTTATTTTTTTGGTATCCTGTCACATGGAACAATTGTTTTCTCTCCTTTGATTTTCAGTCTATGAATTCCCTTTCCAGGTAAATGTGTTTCTTGCATACAGTATAGACTGTTTGTATAAATTATATGGAATGTAATTATGATAACTTAGGGCTTATGAGCACAATGGTCCCTCTTTTCTTCACTCACTTTTCGTTTCTTTTATTTTTACCTACTTTTCTTTGTTACTTGAACATTTTTTTTCAATTTTATTTTAATTCATCCATATGGCATTGAGTGAATATAGTTGTATGGATATATTTAGTAGTTACTCAAGGTATTACATTATACATATACAATATCAAAGGCTACTGGTGTCAACATTTAAGAGAAATGTTCAAACCTTACCCCTCTTTTATAATAAAATTTTCAGAGATTGCAAGATGGCCGAATGAGTGGTGGCATGATAAGAGAGCCACTCTAAACAAAACAAAACAAAACAAAACAAAAAAACCCCTCAAACACCAGAATCTGACAACATGGAGAAAGCAAGACAAAAGTAGAGGAATTCTCATGACGTAGGAAGAAACTGAGAAAAAAGAAGAAGAAGAAGAAGAAGAAGAAGAAGAAGAAGAAGAAGAAGAAGAAGAAGAAGAAGAGGTGTGGACAGAGGGCTGGAGCTGGGCAAGTCCTGATCGCTGTACTGGCATGTCTTAGAGTTGACTCATGATCAAGCTGAGATCACAGCCCTGCTGAGAGCATGGATTGGTGAGCTCCAGACCCTCGGCTGGGGGAGGCACTGTGACAGGGAAAGGAAACAGCCAGTCGAGCTGCATGAACTTTGGTGAGTGATGGGAAATGGATTCCCCAATCAGGACATTTTGGAGTTGGGCAGGACCGGCTTGAATCAAAACCCAAGGCAGCATCTGTCAATGACTCCTAATCCAAAGCAGATTGGTATGATCTGCTTGGGCTGGGCCAGGACCCTGGTTGAAACCCAATAGCCAGGGACGAGGCTGCTGTGAGCCAGTGGCATCCCCAGGGAATTCATGAAGCATAAACTGGTTGACTGACATAGGGGGAGGAGCTGGCTCTAAGCATGCACCTCTCAAATTCACAGCAGACTAGGGGATGGCACTTCCCTAGCCAGGGTGCTGCAGAAAAAACTAAGCAATACGAAAGGCCCAGAGACCTCCACCGCCCACTCATCTGAAGGGGGCTGGAAACATGACCAGACAGAGAAACAGCAAAAGGTCTCTAACTGTGGAACCAGGGAAAGTGAGTCCAGCAGAGGTAAATGCAGAGGAGGTTGAAAGCAGCAAACCTGTAATGTCAGAGACAGCCTCATTGGAAATAAAGAAATACCTCTGTGAACTCATCAACAAATTTAAATCCGAAATTCTAACTCAGGTGAAGCAAGATATAAGAAGATTAATAAAAGAAGTCCTGGGTAATCCTCAAGTAGACACAAATGAAAGAATAGAGGAACCCATCAAAGGAGAGAAGCCTTTGATGAAGAATATAAACAAAACCTAGAATATATGAAACAGATCCAAAGAGAATATCAGGAAATTAAAAACTGCATTGAAAGCTGGCAAAACCTTTTAACAGAAACTAAAGACAAACTTTCAAAACTTGAAGATAGATTTGCAACATATGATCATGAAAGGAAGGATCTCTTAAAAATAACAAGGAACCAGGAAGCAATGATAAAAAGGCTAGAAGATGACAAGAGGATTTATAACCTAAGAATAAAATGTGAATGAAGATGCAGCAAGAAATACAAATGAAATAAAAAGTCTATTCACAGAAATAATTAAGGGAAACTTCCCAAACATAGGTAACAGAAGTGAAGTTCAGATAAATGAGGCATACATAACTCCAGTCAGCTACAAACAAAACAGATCTACACCCAGACATATAATAATCAGCATCCCAGAAATTCATCACAAGAACAGAATATTAAAAGCAGTCAGAGAAAAGAAACAGATTACCTATAAAGGAAAACTCATCAAAATCGCAGCAGACTTCTCAATACAAACCATCAAATCAAGAAGAGCTTGGAGAGAAATATTCCAAGCCCTGAAAGAAAATAACCTCCAACCCAGAATAATGTACCCTGCAAAACTGTCTCTCAAAATTAATGGAGAGACAAGATATTTCCAAGACAAAGAGAAACTGGGGGAGATTGTGACCACCAATCCAACCCTGCAAAGAACACTGAAGGACATTCTAGAGAGAGAGAAGAAAATCACCAGGGTTCCAGGAATAATGGCAGAAAGGCCTCAAAGAAAGGGGCAGACAGTGGAATGAAGGAGAAAAGAAAGAAAATAACAACAGAAAAATAGCATGGCAGAGATAACACAGAGAAGATTGGTTGGTTATATCACTGTTTTATCTTGACTGATTTTATTTGAATCTGATATGCTTGAGAGTGTCGTGTCTGGGAATAGGGGCAACTACTCTGAAGATGACAGGATTCAATAGGATACCCATTCTGGTTTGATTGTTAACTGCCTTTGAAGTCCTATAATGTCTCCAATGTTTAGATTTTATTAATAGTGTAATGCAATGCTAAGTTTAACTATACTATGTTTGACAATATAGACAATTTTATTGAAAATAACAAGAGACATCATAGTAACTACT
>PVLA01004249.1:0-183523 GCA_004027455.1 Hydrochoerus hydrochaeris | reverse complement strand
TCTCCTCCTCCTCCTCCTCCTCCTCTTCTTCTTCTTCTTCTTCTTCTTCTTCTTCTTCTTCTTCTTCTTCTTCTTCTTCTTCTTCTTCTTCTTCTTCTTCTTCTTCTTCTTCTTCTTCTTCTTCGTGTGTTTCACACAGGGTCTCATTAAGCAGTTCTGACTGGCCTTGAACTCACTTTGTAGCTCAGGTTAGTCTTGAATTTGCAATGATCCTCCTGCCTTAGCCTCCCAAGTGCTGGGATTACAGGCAAGTGCCACCATGCCTGGCTTCTTTAAAAGGTTTTTAACCCTGATTTTTAAAAAATCTTAGCACCCACTGCATAGTATGCTTGTAGATATGATATAATTAATGTGTTTATTTATTTATTTACTTACTTATTTGGAAGTGGTGATGGTGCTGGGGATTGAACTCAGGGCCATTCTACCCTGGGCTACATCCCAGCTCACTTTAAAAATTTATTTTGAAACAAGGTCATGCTAAATTGTCCAGTCTGTCCTGGAACTTGCAATCTTGCAGCCTCAATCTCCAGAGTACCTGGGATTACAGGCATGCACCACCAGGCCTAGCTGAGATAATATTTGACAAACACTAGTTAAATAGTAATTAGTAAATGAAAATAAGTTGGTAAATATAGAGGGTTGCTAGAGTCCTGGTCTCCACTGTAAAGCACCTGCAGAAACCATACTTTGTAAACTGTTGGCTACTAGGATAAGTCCTGTGGGTGCCCACCCACACCCCATGTCTGCAGCCCCATGCACTGTGCTGCCCTTACATTTGCACAAGCTGCCCCTTCTGACTTGGTTTCCCTTCCTGACATTTCCACCCCATACATCTCTCAGGACCTGGTGAGGCATCCCTTCTCACAATCTAGACCTGGGTGGGCAAGGTGAGCAGGGCTTCCTCCTCTGGTCTCCCGCTGGAGGCCTGGGCATGCATCCTGTGAGGGCAGGCTGCCCGCTTGCATACCAGGCTGCCCGCTTAGTCATCCCTGGGAGCTTCTCCAGGGCAAAGTGCAACATGCTTACTGCCCTGTCTGACCCAGCAGGGCTCACTCTCTCCCTTTTACTCCCTGCAGGGTGGGACTGGGCTGGGCTCCCCGGGGAGCAGGCTGACCTCGGGCAGCAGAGAGAATTCGCGAGCGGTGCACACCCAGTCGGATGCCACAGTCCTCCAGCAGCTGCTGCTCCGACACGCGGTGCAGCAGGGAGCGGTCCAGGCCACAGCTGACCAGGCCGTAGGTGTACTGGCGGAAGCGCGGGTCCAGGCTGCCCAGCCAGTCAGCCAGGTTGCTGCGGTCACAGGTAGCATAGTTGGCGAAAGTCTTGAGCTCTGTGAGCTCCCTAAAGAACCTGCATCGAAGGAGAAGATGCTCAGGCCCTGACTGGGGACTGCCCGGTAGCAGAGGGATGGGCAGACCTGGCGGGGTTGAGCTCGTACCTCTTGCGGATAATGCCCGACTTCATTCCCAGGTCTGCTTGCAGTTCCTCCTCCGTGAGCCGCAGAAGCAGATCCCCATCTACCTGCTGCTCCTGGGGAGGGGTCAGGTGTGAGGGAGGACTCCCCTCTTCTGCACACATCAAGGGGAGGGAGCTGGAGGTGGCAGTGCAGGGTCGAGGGACTCCAAAGGTGGCTCAGGGCAGGCTTTCCACCCCCCCAATAAGTCTACAGGGACTCCGCGGTCGCGCAGGCCTTCCGGGGACCCAGTTTGTACCCAGAGCGCCCGCCCCTCTCACAGCCCTGGAGGACCCGGAGCGCCCGCTCCAACTCAGGAAGGCGGCCCCTCGCGGCTCTACCCGGAAGCTCTCGCAGTACTGGTAGAAGCCGATTTGCTGCAGCCACGTCTGGACCTCCGCCTCCTTCCAGCTGGCCACGCAGGGCTGGATGCGCCGCGGCACCTCCTCGCCCAGCAGGCGCAGGGCGCGCTTGGCCAACGCTGATGTGGTGCCGTTGGTGGAGTAGGACACGAGGCGTTTCAGGCTCTGGATGGCACCGATGTCGCTGAACACCTAAGGAGAGGGCGGCGAGATGACTTCTACGGTCCACCAGCCAGCCAGTGGCTGCGAACCAGGCCCACGCCTCCCCTCTAGCCTTGCCATCACTCGCTAATCATTCATTCCTGTAGATTCTCCCTCCTGAAGCAAAGGCCATTCTGACCGGGTCCCCTTCACCGGCCCATGCACAGCTCCCATCTGCCCTGGGATAAAGTCTGAGCTCTGAGTATGTGGCCAGGCTGCAAAACACAGACCCGGCCCACTCCTCCCTGCTCACCTCAGATACCCACCAAGGCTCTGGCACCTCTGAGTCTCCACCCCTAGTGTTCCTGAACTCTATAATTCTTCCAGCCTGCTCTTAGGAATCCTCATTACCCATCGGATCCCAAATTAACTAGCACTTCCTGCATGTAGCTCTGATTCCTCCATGGCTTGGCTCATACTTTCACAGTTAGGACTTGGGCCACACTCTGAAGGCCACAGTAACTAGTTGATAAGGCAAATTTCACCAGACTACAAGCTGAGGGCCTTCTTAGTCACCACTGGAGCCCTGTGCCTGGCCCAAGCAGGGATTCAGCATCTTTGTTAAATTGAGCTTGCTTGGTCCTGGTGGGAAAGGGGCAACACAGCCATTGCCCAAGTCCAATTCTGGGGGTCTTCACTCCCTAAAGTCCCTTCTCCCAAAGCAGAACGGTGTGCAAGAAGGAAAGGCTTGTCATGGCCCAGTTCTGGGGACACAGAAAGATGAATCAGAAGTGCCTAAAATAATGGACGTTGGAAGGTACAGAGACTCCTGGGATGGGTGATGATCACCTGGTGATGATCATTCCTCCAGGTGTCCCTAGATGACAGCTTTAGTATAAAGAGGTGGGCCAAGGGCTGTGCACCCCTCCTGTGCACAGCACCCCCCCAGAGGAATGCAGAGGAGAGAGTAATGTTAGGGGGATAATCTTGAATCTTTAGTATTAAAAAAAAATGAACTTTTAGTAATGGAAGTATCACTAGTCCTACATGCAGGGTAAAAACTGCTACCGTGTGGTTCAATTGCTTCTATTTTCCAGAGGATGAACATAAAACCAGGGCTGGAAAGGTCGCTTAATGGTAGAGCACTTCAAATTTGCTACAGTATGTGCAAGGTCCCGGGTTCCATCCCCGGGACTGCCACAAAAATAACAGCAAAAGTAATCCATAAATCCAGGTGGCAAAAGTCACACAGCAATTTAAAGCCTGTGAGTTAGACCCTGGCTCTGGGGATCCTTTGGGACTCAGGTGAGTGTTATTTGGCTGACACTGATATCCCAGACCTCTGCCTCTGGTCACCACCTCCTTTCCAAGCTCCAGACCTAAGTGGTTAAACTGGTCACTAAAGGTTCCCAACTGGGCATCTCTCAATCACTTCGAACTGTGTCCCACTGACCTCAGTTCCCTCCTCTGGCCTACTCCTGCCTGCCTGCCTCTTACCCGGTTTACCTGATCCAGGGGTTGTCTAGGTTCATAGCCAGGAGTCACACTCATGTTCTTGCTCACCTTAGGTCCTAGTGCCACTCCATAAATCTGTCTTCTTGAATCTGTCTGCTTCTCCCTGTCACTGCCAACACAGTCAGCCTCTCAATTCCCTGCTCCCTATGTTAGCTCCTATCAGGTCCCCCTGCCCCTAGTGTCGTCCTTGCCAGCCAGGGTGATCTTTGTGAAACACAAGCGTCCCCTTGCTTATAAGGCTCTGTGTCTTCCTCTTGACTCCAGAGGCCAAGACTGAAGTAGAGGTCTTGTCTTTGAGGTCTGAATGGCTTCTCTAGCTTCACCAGTTTTTATGTGTACCTCAAGGCCCAGTTGCATATGGCTTCCTCCGGGAAGCCTTCCCACAGCTCTCTAAACTTAGACCTGCCCTACGTGACACCCCACCTTGGTCTTGCCCTGCAGTGTTTTGATGGCAGCCTCCGCACAGAGGTAGAAAGCCCCGATGCACTGAGCCTCCAAGCGCGACGAGTCGAGCAGCGGAACGAGGTGCTGCAGATCGTCAGGCCCGCGGCCCTGGCTTGTGTCGCTGGCGTCCACCAGGCAGCGGGCGAAGCGGCCCGGATCCAGCGAGGCCACGAGCGGCTCTACCAGCGCCAGCGTGCCCGAACGCTCCACTTCGCGCTCCACCTCTTTGTTGGTGGCCAACACCGCCACCGCGAGGCAGGCGTGCAGCCTCAGCAGCTCGTCCTCCTTGGAGAAGGCGAGGGGAAAGAGCCACTCGGCGGCGCGCTTCTCCACCATGCGCCGCTGCGCCGCCTGGCCCCCGTGCAGCGCGCAGTTGGCCAGCGCCAGCGCGCAGTGGCGCAGGAGCGCCGGGTCAGTGCGGCGGCACCAATACAGCACCGCGTCCAGGCCACCAGCCGCCACCAGCCGCTGGCACGTCTCCTCTGAATGCTTGAACATGTGCTCCAGGATCCCTGCCACGCTCCGCGCCAGTTCCACCGGCTCGCGCTCCTTCGCCAGGTTCAAAACCACACCCAGTCCGATACGCGCCACACGGTCCCTGCCAGGAGAAAGAGGAAGGGACCGCAGAGTTGTCAGCCAGAGAGCTTAGTTTGCTCGGTGAGAGCCTGGTCATTTAACCTCTCTGGGCCTCCGCAGTGTCATATGAAATTAAGGGCACAGCATTATTCTCCTTGTTTCCCCTCGGGCCTAGAGACTAGTCTTCTCTGGTTTTAAAGATGTGAAAGTCCTGGCCACAGCTGTTTCCTCCACCACTTCCTCTCCTTGAGAAGCGCAATGCTTCCCGCTCTGGCCCCCCATGCTGCCCCTGGTTCCCTTTTTGTTGTTTTCTAACTATGGGACTGTGGGTACCTGCTTTTATCTTTTTTCTTTAGTTTCTCCATCTCATAAATAGGAATATAACAATACTTACCTGGCAGGATTATTATCGGGATTAATAAAATTCGTATAGAGTACTTGGCACAGTACCTGTCACAGTAAAAGCTCTGTATTATCCAATATCTGATCACTCTCAGCTTTGCCTTCAATCTCTTTCTAATCTCACTCCAAGTTCCATGACTGGGACTTACTTATTCATTCAACAGGTATTTCTTGAGGACCTACTGTGTGTGCTGTGCTCTGTGTTAAGGAGCCTGATGTTATACAGCAAATAAACCTGACTGGAACAAGTGTGATGGCACATCCAGCACTCTGGAGGCTGAGGCATGAGGATCGCCACGAGTTGGAGGCCAGCATGGGCTACAGGGTGAGTTCAAGGCCAGCATGGAATATACAGTAAGACCCTGTCTTAAAAAACAAAACAAAACAAAATGCAACAAGACTCACTGGACCTTAACCTCAGTTAATTCGAAGGCCAACACTAAGCCAGTAACTAAAAAATGAGCGGGCTGGGGATTTAGCTCAGCAGTGTAAGCACCTGCCTGGCAAGTGCTAGGTCATGAGTTTGATCTCTGGTACAAAAAAAAAAAAAAAAGAATGAGCAGGCTGATAGCACTCTGGCCCTGATGCTAGCCAGAGCGAATGAGGTAATGCATGCCTGGTGGAGCAACAGCTTTAAGCAGGTGATGGCGGGGAGTAAAATTTCTGGGAAAAGAGCATAACTGGGGAAGAGAAGAGCCAGGGACCAGGGCCCTGCGGCTAATGAGGTGGTATGTTGGGGGTGGGGAGGGCAGCCAGAGATGATGCAATGTCTAATACTAGCCAGGAAAAACAGAAAATCAACAAGGGATTCATATAGATAGAAATTATGTAGGTAAGTATTCAAATTAAGAAGAAAAAAGGAATGAATTCTCTAAAATGAGCAAAGGACACACACTGGCAACTGAAAAGAAGTCGTGGGGTTTTTTTTTGTTTTGTTTTTTTTGGTTTGGTTTTTGATGCTGAGGATGGAACCCAGGCACAGGTGTAAAGACAGCATCCTTACACCTCTCTGCTGCTCAGTCTGTCTGTCTACCTCTCTCTCTCCATTATGAGTCCAGACTGGTTTTGAACTTGCAGTGACCCTCTTGCCTCAGCCTCCCGAGTCCTGAGACAGGGGTGCGCCACCATACTCAGCTTGATCCTCCCAGTACTAGGGATTAAACCCAGGTCTTTAATTACATCCCCAGCCCTTTTTAATTAATTAAGTTAATTAATTAATTTGTTTATTTTGAAGCAGAGCCTCACTAAGTCATTAAATTGGCCACATGTGGTGGCATGGAGGTGGTGGCATGTCCTGTAATCTCAGCACTGGAGAGACTCAGGCAAGAGAATTACTATGAGTTCAAGGCCAGCCTGGACTACATAATGAGTTTAGAGTCACACTGAATTACAAAGTGTGACCCTGTCTCAAAAAGAAAAAAATGCCCACACATGGCTCAAAGCTGCAATCCTCCTGCCAGTCCCCTGAGTAGCTGAGATTACGGCATGCGCCACTGCTCCCAGCTACCCTTTTGGAAATCCAAAATGTGAGCACACAAGAAAACAGATACTTTAACCCATCAGCAACTACAGAAATAAACACTAAAACAATAGCTACCTCTTTACCCCTATTAGATGGGCAAATCAGATATTGGATAATACAGCGGGTTGGCAAGGAATAGGGTTATAAATGCCCCAAGCACTGTGGGTGAAGGTGAATGCTGGGGCCATCAACATGGAGACAATATGGAAGTAATCTCACCAAAGAGAGTGTCACAGACATTAGCCAGGCCCCTGTTTTTTTAGGGCCTGAAGTTGGAGGTCATCATCAAGTCTAAGAGAGTAGAGATAACATGAAGAAGAGCCTAATAGAGGATTTGGAGCAGCAGCAAGAGACTGAGCAAATGATAATACTGCAACGCGAAGAATCTTAAAATCCTAACACTGAGCAAAAAAAAAAAAAAAAAAGAAACAGAATTTGCTATACAACGTAGCACTGTTTGTAAATTAAAAGTACCTGCACACAACACAGGGTGAAAGATTTTACCAAAACACAGACTAGAAAGATGCACATGAAATGTGTTGTATAATTGCTGTGGGGCTAGGCCAGAGGATGGTGGAGCTACTAGCTGGGAAGAGAAAGGGCGACTGCATGCAGACAAGGACCCGTCTACAAGCATGGAGGTAGCAGAGAGCTGGTACCCTTGGAGAGCTGCCTGTGTGCCCATGAGGTGGAAGTAGAGGGTTCAAGGGAGGAGTGGGGAAAGAGATCAGTCCTGGGGCCCTTTGTAGAACATCCCAAGGCATTTGTAGGTTATCTTGGTGCAAATGAGAAGCCAGTGGAGAATGTCAGGAAGGGGAGTGACCTGGTCATATGTGGGTTTCAGGAAACTGACTCTGGCTACTTCAGGAGGGACAGATCTAGTGGCCAGCCCAGAGGCCAGCAGAGCAAGCAGGAAAATCACCACAATCCAGGAGAGAAGGCTTCCTGTCTTACTTATTTTCACAAATGATGTCCTCCCCAGGTAATGATAACCCCAAAACAGGGGGTCAGCCATCTAGAGTTCTTGCTCCATGGGCATCATCGTCCAGAACATGCCATAAGGCTAGCAAAGTTTTGCTGAGCTGAACATCCAGCTGCCCGTCTCAGAAGGAACAGCCGCTGGAGTAGCCACAACTGCAGTTATTCCTTTTACCAATGGGAGAACAAAGTTCAGAGGGGCTATAAGACATTTCCCGGGAACATCGATTCAGAATTAGGACTTTATTATGAGTCTCTTGATTCACCTTGCCCTATATACCTCAAACCTTTCTGGAGTTAAACTGCATGCTGGTTGTGATAGCTGTTCATTTAGCTCCCAGTTCTGTGGTCTGAGAGACTGTGGGTTTGATGAAATGGATACATACATGTGCAGATCTGGGTTCCAATCCTAGCTCCCAAGGAGGAATAGTTGGATAGATAGATAGATAGACAGACAGACAGACAGACAGACAGATAGATAGATAGATAAAGTCTACCAAAATATGTATACACACTTCAGCAGTTTGCTGTGCTAATAAATGTCTGGAAGGTAATGCCCATACTTTGAGCAGCTCTTGTAATTGTAGAGGCCAAAGACAACTTGGATTACTCTCATGATATCAATAAATTTAGTATCGGGGCTGAGGATTTACCTCAGCGGCATAAGTGCCTGCCTTGCAAGCACATGGTTGTGAGTTCGATCCCCGGTACTGACAAAAAAATAAATAAATAAAAAATAAATTTAGTATCAAAATATGTTTTTCTTTTTGGGTAGAATATATATATATATATATATATATATATATATATATGCTCCTGGCTGGCATGCAGGAGGCTGAGACAGGAGGGTTTGGTGTCAGCCTGGGCTATATAGTAATTCAAGGCCTGTCTCACAAGACCCTGTCTCAAAAAAAAACTGCTTGTATGTGCATACACAGTCTCTGAAAGGATACATAAGAAACTTGTAAATGGGGGCTGGGGGTTTAGCTCAGTGGCATAAGTACCTGCTTGGCAAACATGAGGTCATGAGTTCGATCCCCAGCACCAAAAAAGAAAGAAAGAAAGAAAGAAAGAAAGAAACTTGTAAATGGGAAGGGGACCAAGAGATGGAAGGAGAGGAAAAGAAAGGGAAGGGAGGGGAATGGGAAGGGGAAATAAAAATAATTAAAATGTGTCATGTGCATGTTCCGACTCCACAATGTGAATGCAATCATTATGTACCTCAAATGTGTATTAATAAAAAAAGAAATAAAAAAGAAATTTACTTCAGTGATTTTCCTCCAAAGAGGGGGTCTGGTTGGGGAGAAATTTTAGCTGTATGCCCTTTTTGTATGCCTTTGCACTTTTTGAATTCATGTGCAATAGTTTCCTGTTTTTATTTTTTAGAAGGCTTCTCTCTTCCCTCTCGTCATTACACGGGACTTAGGAAGGCCTGGCAGTCAGATGCACCCTTACTGGTGTTTTGGAGCCAAGTTTGGAGTCCCTGCCACGTTGGACTTATCCTGGTAGCTGGGGGTGGGGAGTGAAGGAAATCGTGATCTACGCTCCTGGCCAAAGGGTGTAGCAGCCCACCAGGAAGAAAAGAGCTATGGCTGGGCATGGTGGTGCCCCACCTATAATCCCTGCACTGAAGCAGGAGGATCATCACGAGTTCAAGGCCAGCCTGCACTACATAGTGAGACCCTGTCTCAGAAAGAAGGAAACAAGGAAAGAGAAAGAGAAAGAAAAAGAAAGAAAGAAAGAAAGAAAGAAAGAAAGAAAGAAAGAAAGAAAGAACGAAGGAAGAAAAAGCCGTAGGGAGATGGATACCCAGACGGAAGAACCTTTTCAAGAGGAGGCAGTGGCGGGGAGGGGTTGGCTGGTGGAAGAGGAAAAAGGTTTCATAAACACAAATTGTCATTGTGTCACCCTTCTTATCTCCCTTCCAGCCCTGTCCCTGGGCAGTCTAGAGGCGGGGCAGAGACCCTGAGAACCTGGGGAAGGATTTTGCTCTTTGGGGGAAACGGGCTGCACTCTGTCCTTGGTGCTGAAGCGGTACCGCATGCGTGTGTCTTTCTTGGGTTTAGTTAGTGATTCTTCTCGGTAACTCTTAACCACGAACTGCCACTTTCAGCCTTCAAAAATACCAGTCATGTTTGCATCTCGCAGCCCTCCTCTTCTTATGGTGCTGGTTGTGCCCACTATCAAGGTTCTAGCTATAGCCGCCCCATCTTATATTTCATAAGGGGGCACCTGCTAGACCTGGGCCCCACCACACCTAGTGAGCACCCACTCCATCTGCTTGCCCTCCAAATTCATGGAGATCCGGGTCCCTGATATTGAATGGTAGGTCAATGGCCTGCTAAACAATCAGAACTCTATCTTGGTCTCCCAACCTTACTTCATTCGAGAGTTGTATCATTTCTACCAACCACAAAGTGTTTTTCTGTCTTGCTTTCTTTTTGAAAAAGGCAAGGAAAACCACCTAACTCGTTCCCATCACTCTCACGAGGGCTGCATGAGCTGTATGTGACTATTCAAAGCTCTTCTAATCTTGAGGAGCCTAGGAATTCAGGGGGAGACTAGACTGTGACTTCCTGGTCTGCTCTGGCATCAGGAGAGAGGAAAAAGAGTCCTCAAGGTTCTGAATACTCCAGGGGGTTACCAAGAGGCACACAAAGGCTGCTGTTTGATCTCACTTATTGCATTTGGTACTATGTGGGAAAGGGGAAGAAGATGCACACTTCGGCCCCTGCCCAGCTCAGCACCTCAGTTTCCTCTGCCCCCTCTCATTCATTCCAGCAGAAAACTTTCTGTTTCCATCAATAGCTACAGAATGAGATCATGTCTAGTTGGGAGAGAAGGAAGCACAGAAGGGCACCCAGCCACATGAGGGCAAAGAACTATGGGTTTGTGGGCCATCGGCTATAGGATGCCATCTCATCTCTATCCATAGAACCAGGGACAGCTTCTGTCCTATGACTTCATTCTTCCATTTCCTGTCTCCATTCCTTACCCCACTAGCCCTGGCAATGAATCCTCGTTGCACTATTAGTTATCTTTGTGACACGTGTGACGCTGGGCAAGTCACTAAACTTTCTCAAGTCTCAGTTTCTTCATTTGTAAAACGGACGTCCTGACACCTAATGGAGTAGTTCAATGGGAGATGCAATGGGGTTGAGGCAAAGACTCAGTGCCAGGCACGCAGGAGACTGGGCACTCGACTGCCCTTGCCGTCCCTCACCACCGGACGTCTCCCCCCGCCCCACCCCGGCCCGGTGCTCTCACCGGTTCTCGGCCACCAGGATCTGCTCCAGCAGGCGCGCGGCCTGCACACGAGTCTCCAGCTCTGGCGCCTGCAGCAGCCGCAACAGCAGGTCGAGGCCGCCGTCCAGGCGGATGGCGTCACACAGACCCTGGGCCACCTCGCGGCCCACGGCCGGGAGCAGCCAGGCCTCCTCCACTAGTTGGAAGACCTCAGCGAGGCCCGCGCCCACGGCCCGCGCGGCGCCAGCCTGCTTCAGCCCCGACAGCGCCTGCTGCAGCTCCGG
The DNA here is from genome assembly GCA_004027455.1 of Hydrochoerus hydrochaeris. NCBI lineage: Eukaryota > Metazoa > Chordata > Mammalia > Rodentia > Hydrochaeridae > Hydrochoerus > Hydrochoerus hydrochaeris. The sequence continues at coordinate 172,600 of PVLA01004249.1, read as the reverse complement.
CAGCGCCCGCTCCAGGGCGCTCTGCACCTCGGCTCCCGCCCCGGGTGACACTTCGCGGGGCCCGCGGCCGCCCGTAGCCCACCACGGACCCGCGCCGCCGCCCCCATCCGGCCCGGGCACTGTCAGCCTCTCGGCGCCGGCCCGTGGTGCCGACATGGTGAAGAAGCGGCACAGCTGGTAGGCGGAGAGGAGCAGCGTCAGGACCATGGGCTCGGGGCTGCGGGGGACATTCCCCGCCTGGAGGGGCGGGGCCGGGCGGAGACACGACCGGGCAGAAGCGCGAGCGAGAGGGGCGGCCTGGAAGGGGGCGCGCGGAGCGGGATGCGGAGGACGGCACCGCTGGGGCGCAGGCCTGGCGCTGGGGGAGGGGAGCCCGGGCTCAGGGGCAGCAGCTGGGGAAGGGAATGCGAGCCCAGGTTCAGGGAGCGCGCAGAAGGCAGGAGGGGAAGGCGAAAGAAGCATCTAGACACGGCCGAGAAGGCGGCGGAACAAAGCGCGACTCCAACCCCGGCTCGGCTGGGTGGAGAGATGCTGGGCGGCAGCCACGCCCCTGAGCTGAGAGGCTGGCGCGGAGGCCCCGCCTCTGGTCCCCGGGACTCCGCCCCTCCGGGTGCATAGCCCCACCTCTACCCGCTTCGCGAGCTCCGCCCACACCCGGGCGCTCTCCCTCCCTGTCCTGCCCTGGTTGTGGAAGAAAAGGGCGAACAGAGGAAAGCGTTTTAGTGTGCCTTCTCTCCTCCTAGTGGTTAAAGCAATGGTAGTAATTCTATGGGACTTTTGTGGTTTGTTTTTGTTTTTTCTGCCATACTAGGGATGAGACCCAGGGCCTCACCATGCTAGACAAGCGCTCCGCCACTAAGCTACATCCCTAGCCTTTGTACAACTCTATTTTTTGTTTGTTTGTTTGTTTTGAGACAGGGTCTCGCTATGTAGTTTAGGCTGGCTTGATCCTGAACTCATTTTGTAGCCCAGGCCGGCCTCGAACTCACAGCGATTCTCAATCTCTCGAGTGCTGGGATTAGAGGCGTGCACCACCACACCTGGCTCCCTGTGCAACTCCTGAGGACATTTTATGCATGGTTCTCAGTTAAGTTTCACAACACTCCTGTGAGGTAGGATTACTGTCCATTTTACAGGTGAGATTGCTGAGACCCACAAAAAAGAGAATGTTCAAAGGCATACTCTTCTCTGGGTCCAGGAGATAAAACAACAGTTTAAAACTCAAGATCACAGCATCCGGGTAGTGCAAAAGTTTCAGAAGCCTGTATAGGTCTGAAAAAAAAATTTAGTGCAAAAAGCAGGCATTCTGTGCCAGTGGGCATGTTCTGGGTAGACAGATCATACTTCTCAGAAAACTAAAAGTGTGCTAAGTAAACTCTCTCTCTACAGAGCAACAAACTGACAGTGGGGACAGAGAGTAGCCTGCCCAGGAACAGTGAATTAGTGGAGGCTTCAGGAATCTAATCTGGTCCAATGTGATTGGTTTTGATGTTTCCTGTGCCTTGAAGACCATCTTGGAGAGACTGATGCACTCACAAAGATAAGCCAGAAATAAAACTTTGTATTTTTATGATTAAAAAAAGAAAATTTCCCCAAAGAGCGTAATCTCTCCCACTGTCCTTTCATTGCTCTAAATACACAATGGGTGTGGGTGAGCATCTAGTCAGCCATGGGCCTAATCAAACAAACCATGGATCAATAACCATTTACAGGAAGAAATTTAAAACTACCCTGGACATTTCATCTGGTCCAGCTCATGTAATCTCTCAACACCTCATGAGGCAAAGTATTACAGCCCCGCTTTACAGAAAAGAGAACCTGGACCCAGAGAGCTGAAAAAGTTTGTCCAGTGAGTGACACCATGAATCTTCTGCTGTATTTTTGGAATTCCTGTCTGGATAACCTGATGACCTAGGGTTTAGCAAGCGTTCAGTTTCTGAGCTCTCCCAGGTCCAGGGTTCTGCGAATGTGATCCTTTGAGGCAGCAGCCTCTGGAGCCAGGAAACTGGGGGCTGGGTTTGAGGTTAAGCAAACAGAACAACAGAAAAGGCTGCTCTTTCTCTCCAGTTCCCTCCCACTTGACCTGGCCTTGTCTTCTCTCCAGCAGCAGAGCACAGACTTCAGGAGCTCAGAGCCCAGCTACACAGGCCCTCAGCTCGAGGTCCTGCCATGGCACACCTGAGGCCCCTTCTCATGCTGGCCCTGCTGGCATGGGTTGCTCTGGCCGACCAAGGTGCAGGAGGGTATTGGTGGCAATGAGGGGTGGGCAAGGGTGGCCCAGGCTTTGCTGCACCAACTAACATTCCCTCTCCACAGAGTCATGTAAGGGGCGCTGCACTGAAGGTTTCAACGCTGACAAGAAGTGTCAGTGTGATGAGCTGTGCTCTTACTACCAGAGCTGCTGCAATGACTACATGGCAGAGTGCAAGCCGCAAGGTGTGTTCTGAGCCCAGAGGTGTGGGCTGGGAGCCCCTCTGCTGTGGGAGACTCACTACTGCTCATTCTGCCTGCAGTGACTCGCGGAGATGTATTCACTCGGCCGGAAGATGAGTATGGGTTCTATGATTATCACGAGACCAAGGACAACACAAATGGCCTCACACAGAGGGAGAGTTCCTCCAGTATCCCTGACTTGCAGACCTTGCCTAAAGGGACTTCTGAGCCAGCACCTATCCTGAAACCTGCAGAAGAGGCTCCTGCATTTGAAGCAAGCAAGCCTACGTCTGAGGTGGTGACCTCAGGGCTTGAGACCACTGATCAAGAAACCCTGGCATCCCCAGAAAAGGAAGAGTTATGCAGCGGAAAGTCTTTTGATGCCTTCACTAACCTCAAGAATGGTTCCATCTTTGCTTTCCGAGGTGACTCCACGAGCAGGTCCTGGGGGAGGGGGTCTACTCAGGAGCACCTCTCTCTAACACAGCTTCCCCCACTCTAGGGCAGTACTTCTATGAGCTAGATGATACAGCAGTGAGGCCTGGGTATCCCAAGCTCATCCGAGATGTCTGGGGCATTGAGGGCCCCATTGATGCTGCCTTCACCCGCATCAATTGTCAAGGGAAGACCTACCTCTTCAAGGTGCCAAGCCCAGGGGCTGTGGGGCAGGGTAGCAGGCAACTATGGAAGGCTTGGGAGCTGGTATATCATGGTTGTGGTGGGCAGGAAGGTCAGAACCAGAGCACTGTGGTACCTGGCTGGTGCTCTGAGGACAAAGTAGGACGAGGCCCCAGGTCCTCACTAGTAAGCCTGGAGCTGGACAACCACCTAAGGTCTGGGCCCCTGTCTATGTACCCAACCATGGCTGGTCACATCTGCATTTCATCTCCTCACTCCATTTCATCTTCTCTGCCTTTTAGGGTAGCTTGTACTGGCGCTTTGATGATGGTGTCCTGGACCTAGATTTCCCTCGAAACATCTCTGAAGGCTTCAGTGGCATCCCGGACAATGTGGATGCAACTTTGGCGCTCCCTGCCCACAGCTACCGTGGCCGGGAGCGGGTCTACTTCTTCAAGGGTACTCAGGGGGTGGGAAGAGAATGGGTAGATACAGTAGTGGAGGGATTTGGTATCCTCCCAGGATTCCTTGGGGACAGGTCCCTGCCCTGCACTGGGAGCTTCTAGCTTCGGCAGCCCATGGGCCCCCAGCCTTGCTCAGGCCCACCCTCCGGATTTCCCCAGGGAAACAGTACTGGGAGTACGAATTCCAGCAACAGCCCAGCCAGGAGGAGTGTGAAAGCAGCTCCTTGTCGGCTGTGTTTGAGCATTTTGCCCTGCTGCAGCGGAACAGCTGGGAGGACATCTTTGAGCTGCTTTTCTGGGGCAGACCCTCCGGTAAGGGAAGCAGGCAAGGCTTGCTTCTGCCTCTGGAGAGCTAGCACCCCCCGGGCAGGGGTAGGTCTGGGCTGCCTGGAGGGGGTTGTGACGGTGGGGGGTGGGGCTATCGATCAAGAGCTGTTTGCTCTGTCTGGACTTTGTTTTTGTTGACCTTTGTGGGGAGGCTTGGCTCCACTTTGACCCCTCAGTTTGGACTTTGCCTGGCACAGCCGGCAGGGGGAGGGGCTGTGGCTGAGAGGCTGTTGTGCCCTAGGGTCTGGGGGATGTCATGGATAATATGACGAAGGGAGGACACAGGGAAGAACATGGGACACTGATTTGGGCTCTGCCACCCTTCTGCTGTGACAAGGCAGAGCCAATGAACTCTAAAGGCTCTTTAGGCAAGCGCAGGGCCCGGGCCCTTAAAGTCCCCCATTAACCTCTTCTCTGCCACAGGTGGTGTCAAAGAACCCCAGTTGATCAGCCAGGACTGGCACGGTGTACCCGGGAAGGTGGATGCTGTCATGCCTGGCCACATCTATGTCTCAGGCTCTGTACGCCAGTCTCCCCCGGCCAAGAAGCAAAAGTCTGGATATCGCAGCCGCAAACGCTACCGTTCACGTGGTAGCCGAGGCCGCAGCCGCAGCCGCAGCCGCAGCCAGAGCTCCCTGCGACCATCCCGTTCTCTCTTGCTGACCTTGTTCTCCAGTGAAGAGACTGGGGCAGGAACCTACAACTATGATGACTCTGACATGAGCTGGCTTGTGCCTGCCACCTGCGAGCCCATTCAGAGCGTCTATTTCTTCTCAGAAGGTAGGAGCCTCTGCCTCCCCGAAGCTGGTCTGGCCTTCCCTGCTGGCCTTGGTCCTCATGGGCTGACCACAGTCTGCAGGCAGTGGCCCCAGAAGGCTAGGCCAGGAGCCTAGCTTCGTGGCAGCTGTGTTGTAGATGGTCACTTTCCCTTCTGGGGCGGGGGTCTCCTTTCTCAGGCCAAGAGCAGGCAGGTTCAGTCTTACACACTCCCTCCTTCTCTTTCAGACAAATACTACCGAGTCAACCTTCGCACACGCAGAGTGGACACTGTGGACCCTCCCTACCCACGCCCCATTGCCCAGTATTGGCTGGGGTGCTCACCCCCAGGCCACCTGTAGAAGTTAGAGCCCACACAGCTGGGACTCCATATCTCCTCCCTTCAGCTTGCTCCTCCCGGCCTAATAAAGACCCTTTGGCCCTGAGTTTGAGACTTCTTATTGTGTTGACTGGGGTAGGCAGACCCCTCCTGGGTAAAGGAGGGGAAGTAGGCTGAAAGGGCAGTTTGCGGGGAGAAAGATGGAAGAACCTTGCTGTGTCCATTCCATGCTGGGCTCAGGCAGTGGAACAGCTGGATAGACATCTCTGATGAGTTGCTTTTCATGGGTAGATCCTCTGATATGGGAGGAGGGCGAATCTTCTGCTTCAGAAGGGCTGGAACCCCTGGGTAGAGGTAGGGTTAGGCCATCTGGATGGGGTTATGACTGTGAACCAGAAAAGCTGGGCTTTGGCAGGGTCTCGTGAAAGGGACCCTTCTTCCTGAGCCTCGTACCTCCAACACCCCACTACAGCTAAGCAGCCACTCAAGACACTGATGATGGCAGATGTTACCAAGCCATCCCTTTCCCAGTGGGATTTACTTTGCCCCTGAAATTGACTAGCGTCTTGATTGAGAGAGATGGGGTAAGAAATCATAGGGTTTTTGTTCAGTTTTTCTTCCTAGCCTGAGTGTGAAATCCAGTTAGCTGCTAAGCACTTGAGGGGCCAGCTGCCACGCTCCTTCTAATCTAGCCCTTGGTGACCGTTTTTTGAGCTCTCTGTCCTGGGTTTCAGGCTGAGGTCTGGAGAGATACAGCAGGACAGGACTGAAAGAAAATTCACATGAAGCCCCTGAGCAAAGCAGCCCAGAAGACTTCCAAAGGCGAGAACTGTATAAGTAACTATCTTTCTTAACCCCCCAATGGTGCCTGTGGGACCTCCTCTAGTTCTAGGTTCCTGGACCTCAGAAAGCCCATCTGGGCTCTTGAGTGACCAGACAGAGTTGGTTAGATGCAATCAAAGATCCAGAGCAGCCCCAAGGGTGATCTGGCAGTGACATCTGCTCCCTAGTTGTGCTGAGAGCTGGTGGCTCCTGCCCATCTGCCACCTCTATTCTTCTTCTTATCCTAGGTCCACTGGCCAGTCCTAGGGTTGTGGTATAGAACTCCATGCACTCTCCCCTGAAGGCAGCCAGGACCCAGACACTGAGGGCTCCAGAGAGGGCAGCCAAAGACCTGGAGCACTGGAAATATTTCTGTGGCTTCCTGGAAGGGGTTTTCAGGACGTTTAGAAGAAGAGAACAAACAGGCTGCCAGAGGCTGAGGTCTGAGCTGGAGGCTGGGGCACCAGCCCCCTGGGTGGAGCTCAGAAGGGGTGGGGACATTCAAATTTACCTCACCCACAGCGCTGTCAGCCTTGATGGCGCCCTTGGCCTCCCCTTTCCCCTGGACTTCTCTGATTTGCTTCAGCTGGACTCTTAAGCCTCTCCTGGGGGCGGGACTAGCCATTCAGCAGCATAAAGCCTCCTGCAGAAGGGTGTGGTGTGGACACAGCCTGGGCATGGCCCTCTGGCTCCTTGTCCTCTGCCAGCCTCATGGCCAGCCCCGTGGAGGCATCTTCAGCAGGTGACCTAGTGGGAAGAGGGTGGGCAGGGCAAGGAGGGGGCAAAGTGTGGTGGGGAAGGCTGGAGAGGGAAGGGTGTAAGTCTGCAGGATCTGATGGAAGGCTCTGAAGCTAGGTAGAGGTGCTTACAGGAAGTCCTGGCTTCACTTCCAGCCTGGCCCTCAGGCCGTGCCAGTGAGTTGGGTCCGCATCGGAGAAAGAGGATCACCTTCAGTGTTGGGCAGCTGCTGGAGCTGGAGCGGGTGTTTGCAGCATGGCCCTATCCTGACGTTGGCACTCGAGAGCACCTGGCCCGAGTCACCTGCCTGCCCGAGGCCAAGATACAGGTGAGCTGTGACACCCCTCAGGACAGGGTACTCTCATGCAGCCGACTCTGAGCTTGACCTGCAGCCTCTCCTCAGCATCCCACCTGCAGGTTGTTTTCCTTGGCACAGGGGAGGGGTTGCTGTAGCCACATTAGAAGCCTTTGCCTTCTCTACCAGGTGTGGTTCCAGAACCGCAGGGCCAAGAGGATCAAGCACAGGAAGCCAGGAGGCCTCGATTCCAGGCTTGAGTGTCCCCAGAACTGCTGTTCTCTTCCAGATACCCCCCAGGAGCCCTGGGAGCCCCAAATGGTGGGCCAACCTCTATCTGTCACCTGCACAACTCACTGTACCTCACCATGTCTGCAGGCTTTCTGTAAAGCTCCCATCTGGGGTCTAGGGCAGGGCTGGACAGGGGCTAAAGTTGCAGCCCAAAGGGGACCAGCTGGGGTTCCAGGAGTCCACCCTTCTTTGGAACGAGCCACTCCTCAGACCTCACTGGGCAGCCTGTCTGACCTTCTTTATGCCTCAGCCATTGTCACCAATATGGATCACTCTTAACCCTAAGGCAAAATTTGTAAGATTCCCTCCTCCTGTAACACCCCCCCACCCCATTTATACAAAGTTCTCCTAATATGAATTTAGTCCCCGTCCACTGGCTTCCAGGCCAGCCCAGGTGCAGGTCACCTGCAGTGACTGGGGCCTGGCTCCTGCTATCCCACACCCTGACCTTTCCTGGGTAGGTGCCACTATCTTGGTAGGAGGTTATGTTACCCCCTCAACTGCTACATCTGGTTCCCAATTCTCATCCCTTAAAAACGGGGCAGCCAGTTTGATGAGGGCCATTATCTAACTAGCTGCTGAGTGGGAGATGAGAGTGCTGCTCCAAATCTGAATTGCCGGAGACCCACTGTTTTATGGTTCGGGGCCCTCTCCTAACCCCCTGCCACCTGGACAGATTAATCACTATGGATCTGAAGGGCATCGATATGAAAGCACTAAAGTAGAAATAGGAGCCAGGGCTTAGAGTGATTTAATTTTCACAAAGATCACGTTGGCTGTTCTCTGACGTGGGCCTGTGGGGACCTGGCAGCTTTGGGGTGGAGGGGGTAGAGCAACAATGGGTTCTGGTATCCTCATCTGTAATGCCAACTAATCTCTAAATAAAACCCAACTCTGTACCTTAATCTGGAATGTTGTGTTCTGCAAATGAGTGGGGACAAGGGCCATTTGCCTTGGAAATTTATCTCCATCACCTAATCCCTAAATAGGGCCAGGTTCCATACAGACTGGGTGGGAGGTTTTACCAAGGTTTCTGCTGGGATTAAATGGAGGGATGGTTAATTGAAGGATTTAGGGCTCTGTCAGACCCTGTGGGTAAAAGTCTCTGCTGGTACTGTCTTGGTCCCAGGGTTTCCAGATGCTTCCATGTCTGAGGTAGCTCTGCTCTGGGGAGAAAAGCAGTTTGTGATCAGTCTTGCTAGATTCAAACACTAGCTCTGTGATACAGGTAGAAACTCTGAAACTTACTGAGCTTAAAAGGCAGGATGGTAATACTCTTTCTCCCCATTTTAGAAATATTTTCAGTATTGGTCATGAGTGGTGCACACCTTTAATCCCAGCAGTTGGGAGGCTTAGGCAGGGAGATGGCTATGAGTTTGAAGCCAGCCTGAGATACATAGTTAAAGGTCAGCCTGTACTATATAGTGAGGCCCCATCTCAAACAGACCCCACTCCCACCCCTAAAATAGAATTTTTTTTTACATATGTGGCATATTATAAAACTCAATAAATGCTAGTTCTCTCTACTGCTCCAGCCAGGAAGCTGATGAGGCCTCAGACTTCTCATTCCTTAGACCTCCTATCAAGTACTCCTTGGACCCAGGGTATACAGGAGAAAGCATGGTAAACTCAGAGGAAGTGGCTAAGGTAGAGTTCCCTTCTCTGTGCAAAGAACAGGAGGACACCAGATTTCTAAGCCCAACTCTGCACCTGCAGTTGGAACCTCCTCCCACAGTGGCTATTTTGTCATTACTAGATAGGAGCCAGGTCTTTTGCCTCTTTATCACCAGATGCTGGTAGTGCCAGGTCCACAGTTAAGGACTCAATGCCACAGAAGCCTGTAAGCTTATAAGGAGGGAGCCGAGTTCAGTGGGAGACTCCATCCTAATCAATGATGAGGGGGGATAAATTTCAATTTCATTATGAGATTGCTCCTCTCCAGGGCCGGAATCTGCTTGGGATTCTGATAAAGTTAAAATGTCTTTTACATCTGGAACACCTACTGACCTAACATCAAGTTTTCAGGTTGAGGTGTGTGGAGGCTTGAAGCTACATGGCAGTGGAGCCCAGAGTGCAGACATGGGAACAGCCATAAATCCCCACAAGGCCTCCATGTGGCCTTCCGCCCAGTCCTCTGTCATTCAGTTACCAGAACACTGTAAAATGTACTCACATTTTCTCACAGCTGACACTTCTCTCAACCAACAGAACTGGCAAATTTTGTTAAGAAAGAAAATGTTTATTGAGCTGGTGAGTGTATAACTTATAAAAACAGCAGCTTTGGAAAACACAGATGACAGGATTGTGTCCAGTGCATGAATACAATGAAGAGGAAGACAACTACAGTCAGCAGATGCTACGAGAGTCTCAGAAGTATGGAAATTTTCATGCTTTGTATCATCACCAACTTCAAATAAGAATACAACTGGACACAATATTTATTGGATAAGTGACTGGCTGGCACTATTTTAAATGCCTTAAATAGGCAAATTCTGTCATGATACCATTTAGGTTCTCAGAAGTTTAATATTACACAGAGATATCCAAACAATGTAGGAGTGTTTGGGTAAACTTAACAGAGGAAGGATAACAGCTGGTTATTTGATCCCTCTGGGTCTGTTCTGCCTTCTGGAAAAGGAGGTTGATACCATTTCCCTGTCCAAAACAGAAGCTGCCTGGCTTCCAACCTGCTTTTCTTTTACTGGATATCTGTGCTCTAATCAGTTGTCCTTCCAGGATAGACTGCAGAGATGAAACCCTTTTCTCCTTTCTTGGTGGCTTCTGCTCTTAATTACCACCCTGCTCCAAAGGCGCGAGCACTAGGCCAAGTCTGAGGCAGTATGGTCTTAACTTTTGGGGAGACCTGGATTCCATTTACTCCTGATGGAAAAAGCCCAGTCCTGGCAGTGATCAGAATGGGTTGGAGAAGGCAGATGGGCAACAGGTTCAGGAAAAGATACCAAGAGACCAGTTCTTTTAGTTTAAAAGAAGTATCATCTGAATCTCCTCCACTGCTCATTCTGGAAATTTACAGAAGACAGGATTCCTCACAGAAATAGCAGGTGGCCTGGTTTGGTCCTCTAACTAAAGTTGAGTAAAAGAAGTCTCCCGGGACGAATGAGTGACTGATTGGCAATTGGAAGCCTGATGATCCCAAAACCTTCTGCAGACTCTGAGGATGAAGCATCAGTCACAGCTCTCCCAGTTCGCCTTCCACTGCCCGCACCATGACATATAGCTCAGCGAGGCCCACCACTGAGGCGACAATCAATGCAGCCAGCACACGCTGGGGAAGAAGAGAAGTAAGCTTAGGTGACACAGAACTCCCAAACCAGCCCCTAAACTGCGGGAAAGGTGAAGGGGTCCTGGAGTCTCTTGGGGTTACTACCCATTCCAAAAATGCTGAAGGGCTCAAACGTTCTCCTTGTTCTCTGCATAAATACGTGCTCAATTTCTTACCTAAGCTCGGCACTTTCACATACATTCTCCCTTTCCCACCAACACCCCCACCTGCAGCACTCTGCCTGCCCAACGTCTACTCACTGAGGCCATTTCTGTGAAGATGTACTGGCTTCCAAGGTAAGTACAGACGAACGCAGCTGCCACCGTCACAATGAAGTTGAAGATGGTGATGACCAGAGCCTTCACTGATCTCACTTTGGGGAGAAGCCCAGAAGAGAAACCTTTAGGTCAGCATTCTTCAGGAAGCTATATTACTTCAATCAATCGAATTGCCTTAAAAGAACATGTCTGAATAGCTCAGCCTCTAGCCCAGGATGCTGGGGTGGGAAGGAGTGTCATGACCCATCTCAGGGAGCAATGTTAGCAGCCTGGTTTCCTAGTATCTTACCTTGCTTTCCCAAGTCATTGAGAGTCCCACCATGCCGAGAATTCTGGGTAAAAGCAGATGCAAAAGCAGACAATTTCAGAATAGAAGCAGCAAAGGTAGCCCAGAGAGCTTCCATTTATTGGTCTGGGCTAGTCCTCTATATTCCTTAATAAACTCTGCATTCTCCATGGATTCCTTTGTCTAGAACCAGTCTGCCTCTTTTCTGCACCATAAATCAAGCATTCCAGAGAAGACATAGGTTCCTAATACCCATCTGTTGTTCTTCCGGTTTGGGGCAGGAGCACATCAGCAAATAGGAGTTATGTTATGAAAAAACACACCAAGGCTCATCCCTATATCTTCAATGTTTTAAGACTTAATCATCATATAAGCCAATAGTCTCAGTGAGTAAGCTGGGAATTATATTTAGCTTATATGCAACACAAAGCTCCTATGGTCCCAGAATAGAATACGAATCAAGTTCTTACGTTCTTTCCTCTATCCTTTTTTCTAGGACAGAGCCCTGTTTTTAAGGCTAATCAGTCCATATACTCAAAAGCAGACTTTTACCTGACAGGTGACATTGTGAGTGATCCGCTTATATTCTTCATTGGCCAGATGTATCTTAATCTTCTCTAGTCGGGCAACTAACTCTGGGTTCTGGAGCAGAAGAATCACACGAGAAGAACATTCCTCTACATATTTCTTGCTAGAAAGCAGGTCAGTCATTGGTTCCAAGGGGCACAGAGACCCATGTGCCTGCCAGTCATACCTTCACTGCTTTGGATAGTTAAACTATTTTTTTTTTTTTATTCTTGTTGGTGCCCAGGACTGAACTAACGACCTCGCGTTTGCCAGGGGGCACTTATGTTGCTAAGCTATATCCCTGGCCTCCACTGCTTTGGAAACTGATTTTTGGATATGTTTCCCAAAGCTGTCAAATACAGAAGGTTCCCTCGTCCTAAAGCCTGAAGATTTAAAACAAATTTCCAAGCCCAAAGACTGATTAATAAATTTGAGGTCAAACTCAATCAATAACCACTCTCACAAATATATCCTGTACTTACCCGAGGAGGCTTCACAACCTCTGGGAGATAGATTTCACTGCCTTCTAAAAGCTCATGAAGATAGAGTGTGGAACCTGGGGGAAAAATGTTTCCACATTGTGACCCACTGAACTGAGGCTGAAAGATTAAGATCAGTAAAGGGTCTATCAAAATAAAACCGGTGCATCCCTATGTAAACCTATCCGAAGGATGATTTTCAAACTGGGGAAAATTCTACCTATTTTCTAACGCTGCATAGTGACTTTAACTGCTGCTTTATTCTGCCAAAGTGACCACCAACACCTAATACTTTACCTTTGGGTTAGGTCATAGCGATGTTAAATACTAGATGAGATCATCCCTTTCTAAAGTTCTTTTTAGATCATCCCTTTCTAAGGTTCTTTTTAGTTCTAGTAGTTGGGTAGCCTACTTTGCACTTCTGGCTGGGCTATGTATATACTGGCAAAACATTTTAGCTGTAGGTCTGTCTTACTTTCTTTAAGGTAAGAAAACTGAAGCTCAGGGAAAAGAAATGACTTCTTCAAGGGGAATTACCGGACAGATCTAAGATTAGTATTCACCACTACTTCTACTTCGATCTTTCAAGGTAGATTTTGTCGCGTTATCTTAAAAATTATCAGATTTTATCACTCTTGCTTTTGAGATGGAAAGAAACCCAAATTCCCAAACAGAACAAGCTCAGTACGCTAAGTTGCTTCCTACTGTGGTAAAAAAAGGAAGAAACTGAAAAGGAAGAAACTGGCAGATGTTATTAGGTTGGAACCCCGGCTTTCTCGAAGCTTAGGTGGGCAAGACGAGGCTCAGGAAACAGTCTGCACAACGCAAATAAGTTTTGTCATTCATGACAAACGAGTGGAGAAAGGACTGGGTGGTTCTGGGATTTACGAAGAGATTTTTGGGTTGGCCACAAGAGTACACCGCAGGCATGGGAGCGGGATGGAAAATTTCTCAGGAGGAAGCAGATCTGGAAACAAAGAGGCGATCTCGCAATGGAGACGGGCTCACCCCTTTCTCTGAGATGCTGGTGCAGATCTCGGATCAGACGGAAGGAAACCAAGCGTCGGGGACCACCAGGACTATCACTATTTGTGTGCTTCTTTCCCAGAGCGGCCTCCAGCTCGGCCCGCAGCTTCCGGGGCAGCTTCTCTGACTCTAGCTCCCCGCCAGGCCCCAGAGCGCGCACCAGACGCTCACCTACCTCTAGCGAAGACGCCATATCTAGCCCGCTCTTGGATCAGGTGATTCCCAGAACTCGGACTTCCGGGTGTGCACCGGAAGTAGCTCAGAGTTGGGGGCGGTACGAGGCAGGGCACAGGGCCAAGGGGGCGGGGACGCGGCGCTGGGCAGTGTGGGGCGGGGGCGGAGCGCCGCCTGGCCGTGGGTCGGGCCTTGTGTCAGCAGCCGGGCGGGCGCTCGGTCCGGACATGGCCGCCTGTGTGGCCCGGCGGGCCCTGACCGTGGGCAGCCGCTGGTGGTCCCGGTCGCTGACCGCTGCCCGAGGGTCAAGGCCGCTCTGTGCCGCTGGGGGGGCGCCGGCCTTCCCATCTGCGACGACTACGACTGCGCAAAGGCATCTTTCGTCCCGGTGAGACTCGAAGCGAGGGGGCGCGGGGACCGGGCCCGGAGCCTGGGGATCGTGTTCGTGACCAGTAAGGAGGGTAGGAGGCCGCGTCGTCCGAGGGTGACCGGAGTTGGACGTGGGTTAGGGTCCCGAGCAGGGAGCGGACGTGCTGTGCCCGGGACATGTGCCAGGAGCAGAGCAGGGAGCGCGGCCCAGAGCTTGGCCGCGCAGGGCAGCCTTGGAGGGGGTTTAGCAACGCTTCCCAGCTCGGGTCTCCAGCTCCGCTTTTAGTGGGCGGACTTTTTAGTGCAGCCTGAGAGCTTTTGACTTCAGCCCCCAGCCCCTGTCCGGTCACGGCCTCCCTCGTAAAGATGTGAGAGGTAGGAAACAAGTCGACTTGAGTGTGGGCCCTTTTGGGTTCCAGGTTTCTCTGTGACTTGGAGAAAGGGATTTGAGGCACGGTGTTGGTGTGAACAGTGCCACTGGGCATGGGACATATGGATCAGGCTGGGGACAGTGGATCAAGTTTGCACCTGCAAAATAGTAACAGTGCTTTGAAAGGCCCCTAGAAAGAACAGCACTGTTCAGAGAGGTAACTGACAGGGCTGACCCTACAGAGGCTGAGATAATACAGTTACTGATATTTGGGGGAGGTAATAGTCATCTGCAGTCTAAGGCCCATAAGAAAACTGATGTAAACCTGAAAAGAACTGCATTGAGAGGCTGCAGGACTCAGTGGAATGCATGGAGTACTGTAGAGAATCTGTTAAGATGTTTAGGTCCTTAAGAGTAGGTTAAGAACAATAGTTTAGAGGGGAGGTAGACATGGAATTATGATACAGATCAGGAATTTTTTGAGCATATCTTTTACACTTGGCTCTGAAGACATCACAGGCGAACCAAAGACAGGCATTGCTCCCAGGGAACTTACAGTTTCTGTTGGCGAAAAGACAGGGATACAAATAACTGAAATACAGAGTGAGAAGGACATTTAAACTGCTGTCAGACCTCAGGATAGTGGGTTAAACAAGAAATGGTGAAAAGGGTATGCTTAAGTGGGGCATGAGGGCGTAAGAGGAGTACCGAGGAAAGAGAAGTGACTTGGGAGCAGTCAGATCTATTACTGGGAGATTGGGAAGGTTTCCACCAAGCAGCAGCCTGTGACCTGCCCTCAAAGGAGGAAAGGCAGCAGTTTTGGGCTATTGTAGTTTGGCAGGTCCATCACCTTCTTCATCTGGCCATACTGCCCCAAACCTCTCTGCTGCCATTGTCCTGGCCCATGAATATCTTACAAGATTATTTTTTCTGACAGACAAGAATCATGATCTCCTTAGGAATGGGTGTGGTGGTGCACACCTGTAATCTCACCACTTGGGATACTGAGGCAGGAGGGTCACTGGGAATTCAAGGCCAGCCTGAGCTCCATAGTGAGTTCTACATAATGAGACCGTCAGAGATGGGGGTAGGGGGAATCATTACCCACTCAGCTTTTCTTTTGCTTATTTTTTTCCTT
Source organism: Hydrochoerus hydrochaeris (assembly GCA_004027455.1). Classification (NCBI taxonomy): domain Eukaryota; kingdom Metazoa; phylum Chordata; class Mammalia; order Rodentia; family Hydrochaeridae; genus Hydrochoerus; species Hydrochoerus hydrochaeris. The sequence goes on along the minus strand of PVLA01004249.1, from coordinate 157,546 downwards.
CCTAATCAGAAACCGAGCAGAGGGCAAAGTGTTGGAGACAGTTGGTGTGTTTGAGGTACCAAAACAGAATGGAAAATATGAGACCGGGCAGGTAAGTGTTGGGCCAAGTTGGCCTTCATTTTCAAATCAGCTTTTAACAGAGTCACATTTGGTCACAGTTCTGAATGGTATGGTTCATTTTTCTGAGTATTCCTTTTTTTTTTTTTTTGGTGATGCTGAGAATTGAACCCATGTACATATGGTACTAGGCAAGTGCTCTACCACTGAGCCACATTCCTACCGCCATTCCATCTTAGTATTTGTTGCTGGGTGAAAAATCAAAGTTTTTAAGATAAAGTTTCTGTTTCCTTGAATTTTAATGCATTTACTATATCAGTGGGTTCTCTTTCCAAGTTAGTGCAGAGCAGAGAAAATGAAGTTGCTGAAGATTTCCTCTCACGTAGTAGATAGTGTGAAGTCAGTGGAGAGAACTTTCAGAAAAGCAAACCTTTGATGTTTCATTAGCAAACTGATTATAGTGTGGTAAAACCTAGAGATGAGCTTCCTTTTTTTGGTACCTGGGATCGAACTCACAACCTCGCGCTTGCCAGGCAGGCACTCAAGCCACTGAGCTAAATCCCCGGCCAGGCCCGTTGTATTTAAGGAAGACTTTGTTTATTTAACTTTTTTGTATGCCTATAATGGACCAGACAGTATAAATTAAGGCAGAAAGCAAGTAGACTTGGGTTTGTCATGGAGTTGATATTCTAAAAAGGGATTAATGCCATGTGAACAGTCAGTGGCTCTCTGATGTAGAGGGGTGGTCAGGGGTAGCTTCCTGAAGGCAAAACTGTGATGGAGGGATGAATATAGTCAGCCAGGTGAACAGGGTATGTAGTGTTTCAAAGTTTGTTTGGAGATCAAGAGAAAAGGTGGTGAGACCTTTTGCTGAAGTCTCATTGTGTACCGTTTCATGGTCAGGTCTCACCTGGCTGGACAGACTAGACTGTGGACTTACGGAGGCCTCTCTTTCCTCCTAGCTTTTTCTTCATAGTATTTTTGGTTACCGAGGCGTGGTCCTGTTTCCCTGGCAGGCCAGACTGTATGACCGGGATGTGGCTTCTGCAGCTTCAGAAAAGTAAGTCCTTGTTGTTAGGCCCATAGTGGCCTCAGGAGGTGGCACAACCTATCACAGATATATGTAATTAGGGTCTCACGGGGTAAGGTAGCATCCTCCTGGGCCTTAAAAACAGGCTCAGAGCACTTCTCTGGCACTGATGTCCATGCAGACAAGGTGCCAAGTGTGAGGGACAATTTTAAGCCAGAGGGTCCCCTTAGGTCTACCTAGAATACTTTTCCACACTACTTTCCATTTTCATTAAGTACCCCAGTGGACACTGAGGGCTTAGTCATCTTGGTTTCTTGATGATTTGGTTGGAATCTGTCACTTAATCTCACATCATCACTAGAGTACATTATAAAAGGAAAAGAAATAGCTCCATTAAATGATTGGGATGTGAGAGTGGTAGTGTACCTTGTGCCCTGGGGACTGGATGGCAATTGGATTTTCTCAACATGGGTCCCTTCCAAGAGGCATCTAGAGAGTAAGGCAGATGATCGCTCACAGCCCCCAGCCTCCGCTGTTTCCCTGAGGACCCAGCTGTGAGGCTGGGTGTTGCTGATCAGGTGTCCGAGATGTGAAAGCGTCAGGAAGCAGCTGGTTTAGGTGAGGGAGTGGTCGGGAGCTGAGTAAGGCACAGGTTCCACTCCTTTCAGGATGGCCTTGGGTTTCTCTTAACCCACAGAGCAGAGAATCCTGCTGGCCACGGCTCCAAGGAGGTGAAAGGCAAAACGCACACTTACTATCAGGTGCTGATTGATGCCCGAGACTGTCCACATATAGTAAGTAAGCAAGATGCTGGGCCTGGGGATCTTCTCCATGGAAAACCAGTGGGGTCACAGGGAGGGGGAGAGGGTCAAACAGCCCAGATCAGTCCTGGGCCACAGGGTTTCAGGACTGGACAGCAGCCAAGAAAGCCACTGATGTTCTTTATACCTTAGTCTCAGAGATCTCAGACAGAAGCTGTGACCTTCTTGGCTAACCATGATGACAGCCGGGCCCTCTATGCCATTCCAGGTGAGGAGTTAGCATCTGAATGATGCCTTTGAGGAAGGGGACTGGTGCGTCACTGGGAGAGGATTCTGATGTCCTGTCACTTGCAGGACAGGAGAGGTTTGCATGCTGTCAGGTGTGTTGCTGGGGTCACCCACCCTGGGCAAGGCCCGGAAATGTTTCTTTTCCTCCTTGTTCCTCTTGTTCTCCTGTGTGCGAGCCTCACTCTTCACCTTTCTGTGCAGGCCTGGACTATGTCAGCCATGAAGACATCCTCCCCTACACCTCCACCGACCAGGTTCCCATCCAGCATGAGCTCTTTGAAAGATTTCTTCTGTATGACCAGACAAAAGGTGCCTGTCTCACAAGGGAGGCAGGAATGGGAGGCCCCTCCTTCCAGGAGAGGCCTGCAGAAGCAATTCACAGCTGTATTTCCAGAACCTTTCCAGCCTCCTGTTAGCTTACAGAGATAGGAACTCAGGCTTGGGAATGAAGAGCAATGACTCAAAAGTTGCTAGGTAGCAGCAGTTGGAGGTAAAAACCAGGGCCATTAACTTGCAGTCCATTTTCCTTCCCATGGGATCGTACTGAGCCTCAGGATATCCTTGGATTGCTCTGTGCCTTCTTCCAGCCTTGCTTCTTTGTTTGTTTGAGGAAATGCCTTGCTGTGTAGTTCAGGCTGGCTTTAGACTCATGGCAATCCTCCTGCCTCAGCTTCCTGAGTACTGGGATTATAGGTGTGAACCATTGGGCGGGGTTGCAGCCTTGATTTTGCTTTGTGTGTGTCCTGTTTACCTGGGCCACCACTGGGAAGGGTTTGTAGGAGGGGCAGTTGGAGAATGAGTACAGCGCCCTTGAGCTCTGGCCTGGACTGACCTGTTGGCTCTTATTCTAGCACCCCCTTTTGTGGCTCGGGAAACACTACGGGCCTGGCAAGAGAAGAATCATCCCTGGCTAGAGCTATCTGATGTCCACAGGGAGACAACCGAGAACATCCGTGTCACTGTCATCCCTTTCTACATGGGCATGCGGGTATGTGTCCTGTCTGTGCCTCTCCCTGCAGGGCTAGGCATGAAATTCTGGGTCATGTCCCCAGTGGGAGTCCTGGTGAGAGGTTTAAATCTAAGTGTGTAGTCTCAATCTAAGCATGTCCTTGTGCTTCTGCGCCCAAGTGCTCCTGCGTTGGGTAGGGTTGAGTAGCTTGGCAGTGGCTCACACCAGGACCCACAGGTCCCAGGAAGGAGTCCTCCACCGCTGCTCTTCTCTATTTCCTTGGGCTCAGAAGGAGCCTTGCTTAAGAAGAATGTCCGCATACTTGCCTAAAATAGTGTGGGGTTATCTTCACACTTTTTATATGGCAGCCACATTGGTGTTACACCTCACTCTAAGCCAGGCCTGAAGATACAAACATAAATGGACACTATGCCTGCTTTCCATGAGCTCATGGTTAGGGGAGAGGCAAGCTCCACACAAGCACTGCAGTGAGACGGAGGGTGGAGGAAGATGGGGGCCCGGCAGCCATGGCGGGGGCCAGCACTGGCAGGGAGAGAAGGTGGTGCGTGGTGACAAAGGGGAGGGGCCTGTGGCAGGTTGTGGTTGGCTTCCAGCTCTGTTGGCAGTCGGGACAGGATGGGGAGGACTCAGACCAGGAGTGCATGTGAAGGGTGCCACTCTGTGGGTTTGTCGCTCATGGTTTCATCACCGTCACCCCCACAGACGTCTGCAGCATAGTCCTGCCTTCGCGGCCTTCCCAGAATGCTTGGACTTCTCTGAGACCTGTCTGTGGAGACAGACTTGGTCTTGCCTTCCGGGGCTTAACCTCTGTGTTTTTTCTCCCCAGGAAGCCCAGAATTCCCACGTCTACTGGGTAAGTGTTTTCCTGAGGACACGTGCCGGCACTCTCGGGTCATGCCGGGGGAGGTGGAGCCTGTGTACCGCAGGCGGCAGCCTTTATTGCCTCTGCTCTACAGAATTCTAGATGGGCTGCCTCAGGGTCTGTTTGCTGTGAGTGTGGACTCTCCCCTTCTCTCACAGTGGCGCTATTGTATCCGCCTGGAGAACCTGGACAGTGATGTGGTACAGCTCCGGGAGCGGCACTGGAGGATATTTAGTCTCTCGGGTACCTTGGAGACAGTGCGAGGCCGAGGAGTGGTGGGCAGGGTGAGTATTACCAGGCCTGCTCCTACCCAGAGACCCGAGGGGCTTCGTGTGGTTTTCTTCCTCTTCTGTGGTTACGGACAGAGACTCACTGTGTGAACACACTGGGTTGTCTTGGGTTAGAAATCTTACAGCATCCCTGAGACACAGATTGCCTACAACATATTTCACAGAAGAGAGTGAATGAGAAGCTACTTGATGAACCTACTGTCTCATTGCTAGTAGTGACAGGGCTGAGATTTCAGTCTAAGTGAATCTGAAGTCCAAGCTTGTGTACTTTTGGTTGAGTAGTGTATACGCTCCTTTGCTGTTTGTTTGTTTGTTTGTTTGTTTATTTATTGTCTTTTTGAGATAGGGTTTCACTATGCAGTTTAGGCTGGCCTTGAACTTGCAGTGATCCTTGTGCTTCAGCCTCCTGAGTGCTGGAATTATAGGCATGCACCACCTTGCTGTGTTTCTTTTGCTGGTGCTCAAGAGATCCAGTTTTGTCTCCCTGCCTACCTTCCCCTGTCATCTGAGAAATAAGGTTGCAAGAAGTATTAGTGTCAGGGCCCATATCCAGCAAGCATTTATCCATGTTTTTTGTTTGTTTGTTTTTGTTGTCTTTTTGAGACATGGTCTCATTATGCAGCTCACTGGCCTTGAGCTCACTTTGTAGCCCAGGCTGGTCTTGAACTTGTGATGATCCTCCTGCCTTAGCCTCCCAAGTGCTGGGATTATAGGCATGTGCCCCCACGTCCAGTTTATGAAGTAGCCCTCTTTTTTTTTTTTTTTGGTACCAAAACTCTTGACCTTGTGCTTACCAGGCAGGCACTTACGCTACTGATCTAAATCCCTGACCTAAACATTCTGTTTTTTGTTTTGTTTTTTTTTTTTGTACTGGGGATTGAACTCACAACCTCGAGTTTGCCAGGCAGGTGCTTACACCATTGAGCTAAATCCCCAGCCTAACCACGGTGACAGGCATGAATAGTGAGTAAGGATCGTAATTCAATAGTCTGACTTCTCATTCCAGCTGTGTACTCACTGCATAACTTTGGACAAGTTAACTTACCAAACTCTGTTTCTTACTGCTAAAATAGAGATCATATATAAATAATTTGTGCTCACCAGGAGAATTAAGCCAGCAGCAGTTTGCAGAGTACCTGCTGAGGTGCTTAGCTCTTAGATGTCATGTGTGGATAGTGAAAGTGTCAGAAGTAGGACTTGTGCCCAGCATCCCTGCTTAGGGTCCTCAATCAGACTGAGATCACCTTCCCAGAGGCACAATAAAAGGCCGAGCCAGTGACTGTGGTATAAGAGGAGGTGCTGGCAGATTGTCACTGTGGAATGCCTGCCATGGTAGTCACTTAGTTGGCGTGCATCCACTGATGATGAACTGGCCTCTAATTACAAGAAATGGAGCTTGGCCTGACCCATCTTGCTTGAATCCTTATAGGAGCCAGTGTTGTCCAAAGAGCAGCCTGCATTCCAGTATAGCAGCCACGTCTCCCTGCAGGCCTCTAGTGGGCACATGTGGTAAGTGGGCACGTGTGGGGGCAGGCACCACTCAACTCCATGGACGGCAGCTTCAAGTCAGAAAAGTGAGAGGTCATGGCGAGCGCAGAGCCAGTGGTTAGCTCTGGGCCAAATCATGTCTGAGCTGGAACTGCATCTGCTACTCGTGTAGGACTTGCCTATTTTATGACTGCCTGTTCCGGGATCTCTATGATGTGGACTGAGGACCTAAGTCTAGGGCGGTGATGGCGAACCTTTTAGAGATCTCAGTGATACAGACAGCCCACTGCAATGTGCACGCCACAGGTTCACCATGCCACAGGTTCACCACCACCAGTCCAGGGGTTTGATGCTACACTGAGTTCCCCTGAGTGTTTCCTACTTTACCCTCAGAGTGCAGTTGGATAGCTCATGCAGTGTGCAATGAGGGCCAAAATCTGGACAGCTGTGATTCTTTTCATGTAGGCCTAAAAGGGGTGTTTTGGGTCTCTGGACCAGTCATCCTGTCAGGAGTTAGCATAAGACAGCCTAGGCCTATCTCATTTTGCTACAGCTGTGAAGCTGAGGCCATGGGCCCATTGAAATCCTTAGCAGGACCTCAGCCCCCACTCTTGTCTAAACAACCAGCTTCTCTGACCCCCAGGGGCACGTTCCGCTTTGAGAGACCTGATGGCTCCCACTTTGATGTCCGGATCCCACCTTTCTCCTTGGAAAGCAATAAAGATGAGAAGACACCACCCTCAGGCCTTCACTGGTAGGCCAGAGGCCTCGAGTGCCTAGGCTTGGCCCCTCAGAAGATCCGTTGTAAACCCACAACTGCTGCAAAACTTTCTCCCCCATCATGGCCCAAACGGGTCTCTTCATCCTTTGCGCATTTGACTGTGGGGCTCTTGTTTTTTAGGGGGTGTAGTATGTTTTCTTCAGAAGACCCAGGTAGGACTCCTTTAAGGCTGGCTAGCTTCCTCATAAGCCCTGCCTGCACCATGTTCCCGTAAACCTTTCATCAAGGAACTGATCATCCGCCACAGGCCTGGAGGAGTTTCCTGATCTGTCTCAAGTCTGGAACATGAAGTTTGGTTAATAAACCAGCGCACGCTTGGCCACCCTCGCTGTTTCTGCTTAGGCTCCCTTTCTGACCCAGTGGGGGCCCTTGATGCAGTCACTTTCAGGGAGCCACCTTCCTTGCTAGGGCTTATGTCTTTCCCTCTCTGAGCCCGGAGGCTGGGTGGACATCTCCTGCAGGCAGTGTGCCTTCTGCCAGCAAGTGGGTGCTGCACTGGACTCCGGTTCTCTTTTTTTGCCTTTGTGAAGTACAGAGGCGGCAGCCAGTGTCAGGGCTGGAGTGGCCTAGCTCTTAGCACTGATCAACCACCAGCATCTCTGGCCTTGCCGGGATGGGGGAGGAGTGAGGTCAGCCAATTGGGTTTCCAGGCACACTGGGTTTGCCTGTAGGAGTTTGGTCAAGGAGCATCTTACAATGTGGAGTGACCAAGCCAAGCTGCTTTAAGAGCTTCTCTCAGACCTCCAAGAACCAGAGACAAATCGGGCAGTATTTTGCCCCATTTAGGATTTCTTCTCTCCCGCCACTACAGTGATTGTTAAGAGGTAGTTTCATTCTTGAATATTAAAATTGTAGTTCCAACTCTTGTGTTTTCCTTAATCCTCTACTAGGGGGATCCGGCTGTAGGGCAACCCAATAGTTTCTCTGACCTAGCTGGAATAGGAAGTCATAGGGGAAGCACATGTGAGAACTGAACCTACAGCTCTGAGCTGTGAACCACTGCACACACGTAAACGTGGCTGTGCACCACTGCAGCATAACAGGTTTATTAGAAGTTAGTGTTTACTTTGCTCAGACTAAACAAAGGATTGCCGTTATGTGACAAAAGAAAATCTCTCTCCTGCCAGGATTTGTGCCATCCTTCAGGCAGACCGTGGTCACACATCAAATTCAACAAAAACAAGTACTGGTCTGTGTTAGCAGCGAGCTTCCAGTTTTCTCAGACACCAACAAGAAAGTCTGGCCTTAATCCATTCTTTTGTGTTTCTCCCTTGCTTGGCCGGAAGTTCAAAAATTCATACTGCCAAGAGGTGTTTTCTTGAATGGGGCTAAGAAGTCCCCCAAACCGTTAAGCCACAAAGTCTGATTAAAGAAACCAAGATCATGTCAGTGAGTTCAGTGTTAGTGTTTTCCTTAAGATCACGGAGATAACAGTCAAAGAACAAACATGCCCAGCCTGACTACTTTGCTTTCTCAGGACCAAAAGTAGGTATCACAGTGGTGGCAGAGGGTCTGAATGGCCATGCACTAATTAGCAGGTGAAGGGGGTGTAGAGGTTGAAGGACAAACATGAAAATGCCTTAGGGAGTTTGGGATTAAAGGGCTTCCTAACAGCTGCTGAGAAAATAGTGTGGCCTCAGGCTGAGGCATGCCAGTCTCTAGAAAAGCCACAAAGCCAAAGCCTGAATCTGGCCAAAGAAATGGATTGTCATCTTAACTCCAGTGAAGGCTGGAAGACTAGTAGCGGTTACTAACACCTGGCCTGAGAGCTATTAATACATTCAAGATTGTGACTAACAGAAAATGCCTGGCTAGTAAGTCATATTTGCCTTGCCCCATCCTGTCACTTCAGGCTCTCATGAGTGTCCAGTGCTGGGTCTGGTGTTTGCCCAGAGGCCCTGCATATGCTGTGAGCAGTCACTTAGCAGTTTTAATAGTAGTCAAGGGATGAGTGAGTCTGGCAGCCACGTCCCTTCCTGAGAGTGTGGGACTGGCCGGGCCGCCCTGCTCCCTCCTGACAGCATTCCTCTGGAGAGAATGCAGATATGCTGCTGCCTGCTGAGGGCCAAGCCACACAAGGGGTGGAAGTCCTGAAGGGAAACACCCTGACTGTTGTGTGGCATCCCACAGCCACCTGACCTAGCGAGTGGGAATGAAAGCCTTCAAGGGGTGTAGGCTGTTATGGTTCCAATGCCCAGAGGCTCACCATTGGGCACAAGCCACCTTCCCTAGCCAGGATACAAACCAGTAAATAACATAGGTGTCAGGAAAGGCAGACTTACAGACAAGCCTCTACCCAGGCCAGCACTGTGCAGTATCCACAGGCTTACGGCCTTCCTAGTGCCTAGCTCCACACCGTGCCAGCCTCTGGCTTTATGGCCTAGGAGGACGGCATCCTCAAGGACCAGAATCCAAAGGCGCAATCCTGTCGGTCCCGAAGGCTGTGGGAGTGAGATGTCTTCTCACAGAATGCTGTTCACACCATAGGCCCCAGCCTTTGCTTTCTTCCTTCCTTGATGCTCTTGGGGCTGGCTGACCAGGCTGCCAAAGCCTAACTGCCTGGTTTTGAGGATTCTTTTTATTGCTTCCTCTTTATGCCCTCCCTCAGACTGATTCTGCTAGAGATTAGGGTCATAAAGACATCGGTCAGGGCAAATGACAAACTTCCTGAATATCAGTACAAAGTGCTTCAAAGACAGATCCCAAAGGTATGGAGAAGGCGTAAAGGCTCTGGCTTCTATGGGGCCCTCGCACGCTGCAGGGGTAGCAGAAATGTCTAGGCCCTTTATTAGATTTAAAACTTAATTTCCTAGATTATTTAAAAAAACAAAGTCATCAAACCTGTGCTTAGACACCTTAGGAAAAGAGAAGCCCCCTTCTGCTAAAGTCTGGGCTTCCGCAGCACCAAAACCCACCTTGCCCCCTAGAATAAAGCTTCTGGTGGGCCTCAACTGAGGAAGGGGGCACTGAGCGAAGGGGGCACTGAGCAAAGGGGCTAAGGGAATGTTCTTGGCAGGAGGTGGGCGGTCAGTCCGTCCACCCCAAAGCAGAAGCAGCTCTTTGTGTAGAAAGAGACGTGGAAGTGCTTGGGGCCAGGACGACAGACCGTGGCCCCTCCCCGCCTAGGCCCTCTGACCTCCCAGGCCCGTCAGGCCTTCGGGTGCTGCAGCAAGGCACCCAGCCAGCAGCAGTGTGGGGTGGCAGCTGGGGTGGGGATCCACAGGACGGGAGACAGGGCTTCCTGGGCCCGGCCTCCCTGAGGGTCTTGTCAGTCGCGATGGGCAGACTGGTGGCCAAGTTGCCGGTCGTCGTAAGTGCTGTAGCGCTTGACGTGGATGCGGCGCACTCGGTCCCGCAGTTCGAAGGTCTCCTCGTCTTCACTGGGGGAGGCCTGGCTCCGGCTGCGGCTCGTGGCTTCCAATAAAGAGTTGTCGGGAACTCGAGGAGTCTCGTAGAGTAGGACGTTGAGTGTCTCCTCATAGATTCGGGCCTCAGGGAATTCCACCTGGGGCGAGAGGAGCTCAGGTGAGGTTTTATCTCAAGTCAGGGAGGGCGATGTCGGGGCGCTTGCCCCGTGCGCCTGTGTGAGGCTGCTGAACCCTCCCGAGAGCGACAGTTGGCCAGCTCCAGAGGGGGAACCGGTCTGAAGGAGGTGAGAGAGGAGACCACGGGCCTAAGGGTACAGAAGGCGAACAGCAGCCTCATGGGGCGCTGCCATTCAGGACGGATGGCCAGGTGTCCACAGGCAGGGGACATAGGTCTGAGCACTTCCCCCGTTTACTAGGCGAGGTGAATTGGGGCTAAGGTTTCGGGGCTGCATCTCCTGGATGTCAAGTAATGGTTAACAGCTATCTCTTCACAAAAAGCCTGACGTGCAGTAAACAACTAAATAAACACGAAGCGGCTGCTCAGTTGGGCATGCTGACGCACACCTATAATCCTTGCTGTCTGGGAGGCTGAGGCAGGAATCTGTAGATCAACACCAGCCTGTCAGCTGCTCTGATCACTATTTTTATTTATCTGTCTTTGCGGTACTTTGGATTGAGTCCAGGGTGTCCTCACTGAGCTGCAGTCCCCTTGTTGGGTTTTATTTTGCACCTGGCTGTCCTATTTCCTTTTACTGCTTACCTCGCCCAGTGTGGAAGAGAAAGAGGATGGCTATGAAGGCCTCAGAGTTCTACTAGCAACCTTGCTGCACCACATGGAGCTTCTGTGCCCTCATCTGTCAGACGAGGAGGGCAGCTCCGGCCTGCCGGTCTCGCAGGTGTGCTGTGAGCGGTCGAGGGAGCTCATGCACAGGAGGACACTTAGAAATCTGACAGGACTGCCACTGCCACACCTCACCTGGCCCTGAGCCCTGACCCTACTGACGTGGCTGGGAGCCTGTGCTAACTCTCTCCCCTTCCCTCCACTGCCAAAACCTGCATGGGGAGCAGGCTCCCCGCCTGTCAGGGTCCTTCCCCAGCCTCAGAGGACTCCTACCCAGCCGGAGGCCCTGCAGCAACCTGGGGGCCAAGGCCGTGGTGCCCGGGCCTCGCTGCTCTGAGCCCTTCATACCCACTCGGCCTCCCCAGGTGAACTGCTGCTTCGCCCAGGCCCTCAGGGGAGACGGCGAGGACCCCTGCTTGCTTCCTGGGAGAAAGGGGCTGGATTTCTGGAAATTGTCACCTGCGAAATGTCTGGTGCCTGCAAAGGCTAAGATGACTGATCAGGTGTGGAACAGCATCCTAACTCCAAAGCTCCAGTGATGTCCCCATCCCACACTGGTTTTCTAAGTGCAGTCTTGTTTCCAAATCTCTGTTAAATTCATGCTCTCATTCCGCTGTTTGCAAACAAGGAAACTGAGGAGAGCACCATACAGTATGATTGGGAGAGAGAACAGAATGTGAGGTCCTTCTGGGACCTTGTGGGCAGGGCTCAGCTGGGCAGCACGGTCCTGAGCACCAGCGCTCTGGCTGGGGTCCTGCCCCGAGCAGAACAAGGCCACGTACCTTGGTCTGCTTCTTCTCCGTGGCATACACGATGGAGGTGCAGCACACCTCTGCCAGCTTGCGGCCCTGGCCATAAAAGGACCAGCAGCAGATTTCGTCACCAATGACATCCTTGATGAAGAGCACGCGGCCATTGAAGCGCAGGGACAGCTTATCAAATAGCTCGATGTTTTTCAGCAAGTGGTCATCAGAGTTGCTGAAAAACCCAGCGGGCCTGGAATGAGGTTCTGGCACAAGGGGGCGCTGCTGGGGCAGGCTGGCTCTCCCCTCCCCACTGTGCCCAGCACCCTGAAATGAAGACAAGTCAGGACGGCGGGGCAAGGAGATACAGGGTCAGGGGGCACCCTCAGAATTCGAGTGTCTGAGGAAAAGGGACTGAGTTGGTTCTCAGTTGTATTAGAGAGAAATGAGGGAAGGAGTGGCCTTAAGCTGGAGGAAGGAGTCACACTGCAACTTGAGTAGGTGGTGCTTCTTCCCTTTGGGGGGTAACCCTGGCAATGTGCCTGCCTACTGGGGATCATGGGGAAAGTGTAGGACTCTGCACCTCCAACGACTTGTGTATATCTAAGTGTGACTGTAAGGACACTGGGCCATGGGGAAAGTCAGTACAAGGACTCCAGAAGGTTTAGGGGGACTCCTGGCCCACTGGCTTCCCAACACCCTCCTCCCCTTGGTAAACATAATCCCAACATGACACGTATTAAAGGAGCAGTTCTTGTCCCATTGCTGATACTCAACCAGGGCCCTGGGCCAAGTTCCAAATGCCTCTGTCCAATAACCTTCTACTCCCTCCTCTTCCCTTTTAGCATAAGTGAGTCTAAGACCCAGATGCCAGGAGTGCGAGCGGCTTCCCGTGGGCCTTGGCCAGCACCCACTCCAGCCACTTAGCCCACTCAGCTGCCCCTCCGGCAGGCCCCACCCTACCTGGTGTAGGAGTACTTGTTGTTGCTCCTGTTGTACAGCAGCTTTACCACGGGCTGTGGAGGAGGAGACAGTGAGCACAGGCCAGGGCCCTGGCAGCCCCGGGCCGTAGCCCTCCGAGCTCCCGGTACCTTGGTAGAGGATTCGATGAGCCTGTCCTCCTCCCTCAGGGATGTGATGACGGGGATGTTGCACACAGGCTGGTAGGAGTCCTTCTTGTCCTGGGTGACACCCACACAGAGCAGCCTGCTCAGCCAGGTACCCACAGAGCCCCCTCTGCCTTAGCCACCCCTACTCGGTAAGGACAGACAGAGATCACGAGGCACCTGGTAACAGACACTGCCCGTTAGCAGACGGAGGCCCCTGTCCAGGAAATCTGAGGTCTGGGCACCCAGGCACATGACGGAGAGGCAGGGCCTCTGCACAGTGCTGAGCGGGACACTTGGCTGCCTGGCTGCTTGGGGAAGGTCACACCTCACTGTTCTAACCGGGTGTGGGCTCATCAGCCTCACTGCCTGCACAGAAAAGGGCCCTTCCATCGTCCTTGGATGCCCACGATGCCACTCCACCTCTGCCCTGTACCTGCAGGGCCGTCTGGCACATGTTCACCAGCCCCTGAATGAGGTAATATTTTGCTTCAGCCATCAACTCCTTGATTTCTTGCCGGTTTTGAGGGAGGGTAATGGTGTCATCTCGGAGGTAACTCAGAATGGTGCCAAAGTGCTTTCCACATCGGTCTATGAGGATCCAGCCTGGAGTGAGGGATTCAGATGGGCCCCGCAGGATTACTGTGTGCCTCCTAATGACCTCGGAAGCAGGCAAAGGCCAGCTGATGAGGCAGGTAGTGGGCAACAAGGGACATATAGCCCAGGGTCCAGGGTGACAGAACACAGACAGGACCTAGGGTCCATGGCTGCCTTCATCCTTCCTCCCTGCACCTAAGAGCTGTGTGCCACGGGAGACACAGGCCGGACAGGCTCTGCGCAGGCCCACGGAGGTCTGACTCAGGAGCTGCAGACCACCCTGGTGACACAGAGACCACCAGCCCTTGGCGTTCGTCCCCCTGCTCATACCCAAGTCACAGTTCTGAGATTCCAGTCCCGTGGTGATGACCCTATGGCATGCACAGGCTGTTTGTGTCACTGAAAGTCCTAAAAGCTTTGCCATCACTGCAAGTCTAGTCCTATGTGACTATTTAAAAGGTATGAAGCTGGGCATAGTGGCGTGTGCCTGTAATTCCTGCACTCTGGGAGGCTGAGGCAGAGGGATTTCAAATTCAAGCCCAAAGACTGGAGATACAGCTGAGCCTGAAGACCCTAGGTTCACTCCCCTGTACTATCACAAGAAAAACAAAACAAAAATAGATAAGCATATAATTATATATATATATTTATATATATATATATATATATATAAATATATATATATACTGGAAATGGAACTCAGGACCTTGCACTTGCCTGGCAGATGCCATGTCACTGAGCTACACTCCTGGCCCATCCTATGTGTAATTCAAAGGACTCTGAGGCTCTCCTAAGGACCGGTGAAGGAGTTTTATACTCTGTGAAGGGGAAAGAAAGGTGAATCTGGACTCCAGATCCACCAGACCTAAACCCAGTCTGGAAGTCGCTTCCTCAGGGCCTCTCTTTGCTCCCCACCCTGCCCTCCGAGCCCCAGGCCTCACCTTCCTTGTCGGTCAGCACCTCCATGCGCCCGCTGAACATGGCCTTCAGCATGGTGTCGTGCCGCGTGAGTGCGCGCACGGTGGTGTAGTACAGGGAGCCACCCACGTTGAGCTGCACATACTTGTTGCCCAGCCCTCCTCCCTTGAAGCTGCTTAGCTTGGGCTTGGCCCCTGAGGCGGGGCACAAGCAGGTGTCCCCAGACATCTCCCGCTGCAGATAGATCACCACACGACAGGAGGTGGGCTTGGAAGGCTCCACTGTGGTGGAAGTGGTCACGAGTGAGGCCAGAGCCTCATACTCTCAACACTGGGAGGAAGAGGAAAAACAGAAGGCAACAGAACAGTCAACAGTCAAATGGCAGGTGACAGCAGTAGGAACTCTGGCTGCAGTGTCCCTTCCTTGATGAGCCCAACCACTCCCAGCAGGCTAAGTCCTAGGCAGCAGGGCACCATCTCCCAGAGCCCAGCCCTGGTGACTCAAGCCCAGCTTGAGACTCGGCTCAGAACTGGGTGGTGGAGAACAGGCAAACCCTCAAACGAGCCAGAGAGGGGCTGCCAGAGAGGGGCTGCGGAACAGGTCACTGCAGAGACCTACACTCAGACTCCAGCCCACCCTACAGGGAGTCCAGCAGGCCTAGGCGCCTCTCAGGAGCCAGAGGGATAGGATGCGCTTCCTTTCTCAAGACTCCAGATCCACAGGCAGCCTGGCCAGGGCTTAGCCAGGGCTTAGCAGCAGGGGAGGAAGCTGGGCTTCAGGAAGGAAAGAATGAGGCTCCCGGAGGAGGACTGGGCGGACAGCTTGCGGGCAGCTGGCCAGTGTGCTTGGCAGAGGTTACCTGCGCACCCACTGGCTTTCCTGGCCTTTTCCTTTTTTGGCACCAACCTTGCCCCCCGAGTTCCTGAAATTGTCACCAGTTTTCAAAGCCAAATAACTCAGAATGGCTATTTTTGCTTCTTTTTCTGAGAGGGAGCCCAGCCCTTACTTTTCGTCTTTCCTCCCAATGAGAATGGGGAGAAAGGACCAGAAAGACCAGATGATAAATGTAAAAATGTTTAAGTTATGTGAAATTTGTGTGTGTGCGTGTGTGGCAGTACTGGGGATTTAATCTAGGGTCTTTGCACTGAGCTACATCCTCACCCCTTAAAAATTAAAAAGTTTTTTTTTTTTTAATTTTGAGATGAAGTCTTTCTAAATCACTAAGTTGTGCAGCATAGGTTTGAACTTCTGATCCTCTTGCCTCAGCCCTCCAGAGTGCTGAGATTATGAGAGAACTCCACCACGCACAGCACAGGAATTAAAACGGTAATAGGGCACAGCTCTTCTTGTAAGTGGCCTGAGGTAACATGTGAAGATGGTTTGCTGCTCTTGACCTAGAAAACCTCACAATATCATGCAAATCAAAGAGCGTCAAATCTTCTTGCTCACTTTAAGAACATCTGTGAAACTGCTCAGGCCATCAAAGGTATGCATGTCCGAAAGCCATCAAGTTCTATGAACGATGTCATTTTAAAGAAGCATCTCGTGTGCCCAGGCCAAACAATGGGGCCAGACCCAGGGTCAGTGACCCAGAAAGAGTGCTGAATTTTTGCTGCACATGCTTAAAAATGCAGAGAGTAATGCTGAACTTGGGGTTTAGACATAGATTCTCTGGTGACTGAACATACTCTGGTGAAGGAGGCATGCAAGACACACCAGTACTCAGAGAGCTCATGGTCGCATTAACCCATCGAGCACTGGCCCTGCCTTACTGAGACGATCCTGACTGAAAAGGAACAAAATCAGTGAAGGAAGTTGTGCAGAAGAAAAAGCCCACAAGAAAGTGAGGAAGCAAAAACTTACAGCACAAAAATAAGTTAAGCATAAAATAAATGCAAATAAAAAATTAAAAAAAAAACAAAATAAGGAATTCACAGAACCAAGAGGTGAGAAGTCTCTCAATCTTATCCACACCCTACCACCTAGGTCCCAAAACTGTGGGTTCAACCAATAGCAGGTTGCAAATATTTGAAACAAGCCAGGATGTGGTGCATGTCTGTAATCTCAGCACTTGGGAAGCTGGGTAAGGTGGAGCACTCATGGATGTTGATATCTGCAGAGAGGTTCTTGAAGTAATATTGCAAGACAAACGTATGTGTTGTCTATCTAAAGAATCACTGAGAGGCTGGGGATTTAGCTTAGCGGCATAAGTGCCTGCCTGGCATGTTGCAAGGTTGTGAGTTGGATTCCTGGTACAAAAAAAAAAAAAAAAAAAAAAAAAAATCACTAAAACTCAGTGAAGAAAAACTTCCAATAGCTACCATTCACTGCATGCTTACTATAAACAGGCACTAGTCTAAACATTTAGTACATGACTTATCTCATTTAACTCATTTAGCAGTAAAACTACAGAGTGCCTACTAGGTTAAACAAGTGTGCACCAGTGGGGAATCATGCAAAGATGTTGTCCTTGTCTTTAAGTAGCCTAAAGAACATGGCAAAGCTGGGCATGGTGGTGCATGCCTGTAATTCCAGCTCTTAGGAGGCTGAGGCAGGAAGACCACTCAATGTTCAAGATCATAGAGGAATACATAGTGAGAAGCTGTCACAAGGGGAAAAAAACCCAAGAACCAAAAACAAACAAACAAAATCCCGAAGGACATTAGTGCCAGGCACTGGGAACAAAGAACAAATCCAAAGAATCATTTGCCTCATTCTAGTGGAAGGAAACAAGCCAGGTATGATGGTGCATGTCTGTATTTCCAACACTCTGGCTGAGTGAGGCTGAGGGAGAAGATTTGAAGTTAACTCGAGGCCCACTTGAAGCACATAGTAAGATTCTGCTAAAAAAAAAGAAAAAAAATGTATATATATATGGAGACAAACAAGCAGGTAGTTGTAAAAGGTGATAAACTGATAAATGCAATGAAGAGAACAAAACGGTGATAACAAGAGTGATTAGGGACAGGCGGTAATTTAGAGAGAGGGACAGGGAAAGCCTCTGGGAAGGTGACACTTTGGTATTCCAGGTGGAAGAGGAAGTGCAAACCTCCTGTTCCAGGTTTTAGGAGCAGAAATAAGGACATGACCCCAGTGCAGAGAAAGCAGGGGGCAGGTAGTTTGATGCAAAGCTGTAGATGACA
This sequence comes from Hydrochoerus hydrochaeris, assembly GCA_004027455.1. NCBI lineage: Eukaryota > Metazoa > Chordata > Mammalia > Rodentia > Hydrochaeridae > Hydrochoerus > Hydrochoerus hydrochaeris. Next base: position 140,303 of record PVLA01004249.1, on the reverse strand, counting down.
GAAAAGAGTTTGGATCTCAGCACTTGGTAGGCTGAGACAGGAGGATCACTGTGAGTTCAGCCTCCCTAGTGCTGGAATTACAGGCATGTGCCACTGCCCCTTGGCATTGGTTTTTTTTTTAATTGTGATATAATTGCAATATAGAATAAAGAATCAACTAGAAGTCTTCAGGCAGCGATGTGGTCTGATTTCGTCACAGTTAGCAAAGGTAACTGTGGCTGCTAAGTAAGGAAGGGATTGTAAAGATGCATGAGAGGAAATGGGAAGGTCAGAGGAAGTGGTGGTGCAGGGAAGAAATGACACAGACTCAGACCATGGCAGTGGTAATGGAGACGGGAAAAAAAGTCAAATTGCCTCATTTCATACTCATAACATCAGTTTCCAGCTGCTTATAATCTTAAGTGCAAGTTGCAGGCATAGCACTGGTTTCCCCAAGTTTACTGCTCTCTGCTCCTCAAACAGTGCCAGGCACATTTTATGCCGTCAACATGTCAGATTATCAGACTAAATTGTTCCGAGTGTGGTGCCACACACCTGTGATTTTAGTACTCTGGGAGGCTGAGCCAGGAGGATTGAAAGTTACAGCTCAGCCTGGGCTGCCCAAGAGATTTAGCGGGACCCCCCCCAACGCCCTCCTCCCCCGCCACTTTTTTTTTTCTTTTTCTGAGACAGCGTCTAGCTAAATAGTGCAGGCCTGCCTTGAGCTCAATACTGTAGCCCAGATGGCTTCAAACTCTGGCAATCAGCTTCGAGTGCTGGGTTTACACCATCACAACTGGCAAAAATTTATCCCTTACCCTGCTTTAAGGGAAATTTCCCCTCAAGCCTTTAGTGTAGTGGCACTTTATTTTTGGTTCTGTTTTTTGTTTGTTTTGTTTTTTGTACTAGGGATCGAATTCACCATCTTGGGCTCCCAGCTGGCGGCTTATACCGTTGAGCTAAATCCCCAACCTCCTGTTTTGTTTTTTTGAGACAGTTTTGTTCTGTAGTTCAGGCTGACCTTGAACTCATTACGTAGCCCAGGTTGCCTTGAACTTGCAGTGAACCTCCTGCAATGCATGCACTGCCATGCCTGGCTGTCCAATTTCAAAATAAAAAATGAAACAGTATTAAAGGATTGGGGATGTTGTTCAGTGCAAAGGTCCTAAGGTCAATTTCCAGCGAAACACACTGGCATGGCACATGCACATACACATTTTTGTAGGTCCCTGGGAAGAATGTTCAAGAAGGGCCAGAGTTGGTGCTGTGTAAAGTAGTGAATCCCTTAGTGGCTTGTCCACTAACATACTAGAATGGTATGAGGTCACCTTACCTTCTTTGCCCACCCCAGAGGAGTATGTCTAATTCTGAACAGGTTTTAGCAAGTTTCCCATATCTTCTGTGTTCAGTTCCAATTTCTCTGGGATCAAAGAGAGTGCACATACAGCTGCACCTGGTGGCAAATGGCCAAGGCCTGCCTGGGCAACTTAGTGAGACCCTGTCTCAAAATAAAAGCCGAAAAGGGCTGGGCATGCAACTCCCCCTAGTTTCTAGCCCCAGTACCACAAAAAAACAAAATCCAAACCCCAAACCGCACGCCCCCAAAAGCAACACATACACATTTTCTTGCCAAGTCAAAGGAACTCAGTGGTAGGCTTGCCAAGACAAATCCTGAACTAATCTATTCTCTTCCTACAAAGCAATTGCTTTAAACCTCCGGATGACGTCAGGGCTGATTGCATTCAGACCAATGGGTTCCAGGAATCCCGTGGCAGGTGACGCCCCAGAAAGTAATTCCAGCGAGAATGAAGTTCCCACCACTAGCCTCGGCGCTCTTCCTTCCGGACTCTGTGTGTGGCTATTTGGGGATGCCTAGGGCTGGGGGCGGGTCCGTGTTTCAAGCAGCAAAACCAGTGGGGACCCAAGCAGAACAAAGGACAAATAACTGCGGCGGTGGAAGGAGGTGAGGTCCTAAAGGAAAATGATCCACGAATCCGTCAAATAATGGGGAGCGGCGGGCGGAAGGGAGTTTTTGGCTAAAGACTGAGAGCCGAGCAGAAATCTTGCGATGAAGCTTAGGCTTCATACAAAGGGTGTTGAGGATACTTAGCAACAACCAATCTCTCTTGGCCACTGTAGGCTCCTCTCCAGCCCGCAGCCGTCTCTCTACTGCAAAACCAACATCAATTGACATTCACCCCTCAGTGGAAGATTTAAAATCTCCGTCTTCCCTACCTCGTCCCGTGGCTTTTGTCCAGGTCCCGGCATGGGGTCCGAACACCCCTTCCCCTACGGCGGCTGCAAGTAAAGCTCTCACCGTCCCGGTGGCTCTTCTGCTTTCAGCTGAGTGGCAAGGGGACGCCGTGCCTCCCCAGGCCCGTGGCCACCTGCCCGCTCGCGATCCCGGACTGTGAGCTCATATCCTGCGCCCGCCGACTCCTCCCGGCGGAGCGGCCCAGCCCTGCCTACACTGGAAACTGAGACTACAATACTCTTTCAGCGGGCGGAGGCAAAATGCCCAGTTTCTCCCACCCTGCCCCTCTCTACGACAATGCAATTACTTCCGGAGGCCTTGTTGGTGCAAAGGCCTCTGGGTCTTGTAGGCAGTTCCTGGACTCTGTTTCCCAATAGGCTCTGTAGGATAGGCGGGGGTAAGTGCTTCCGGTGTCTGGTGTGAAGTTGTGGGTAAACAGATCCTGTAGCCGTGGCAGCGGCAGAGGCTGGCGGACTGGCTGCAGCGTAGCGGAGAGAGGAGCTGTGTGCCCACAGCAGCAGCAGTTACTGGGTCGGCAGGTAGGCCGTGACTTCGGGTCGGAGGGCGCGGGCAGACTAGGGGCGAAAGGAATGAAGACAGGCTCCCGATCTGGAGAGGCAAACCCAGGTCAAAAGAAACTTGAACGTTTTCCCTACTTAATTTTTACGGAGTGGTTTTAAACTCAGTTTAGTTAAGCTTGATGCCTGGTGCGTTGATGTTCGCAACGGTCTTATGAAGAAACTGATGCTCGGGTAATACAAGGGGCGTAGCACCAGCAATTGGGCTTCCGTCTTTTCTAACTTTTGCCAGGTACCAGTTCCACATTTCACTTTGTTCACTTTGTTCTCCCAGTGCCTCGCAAGCATCTGGGAGAACAAAGGCACCAAGACCGTGTCACCGCCCTTATGCCTCGGGAGCTCAGTTCCGGATCCCCTCGCCCACTGTTTTCCATTGCTCAGTCACGTGGGTGGTGGGAGTTGGGAAAGTATCTGATAGTCTCCTGTGAACCTCTCTTTACACACCTCTTCCATCTTACCCATCTCGTTGAGCTATGCTCTCCTGCCACATACTTGGTCCGCGCCAGATTTCTGGGAATCAAGCCTCATTCTTTTGTGTACTCACCTCCAAACCCCCACGTTGTCATTCCGTCACTAACTCATACCAACTCAACTCAGAAAACGTTTCAGCTCGGAACACTTGTCTTCACTTGCAAGTCTTAGTTACTGTAATGGCTTCCTGTTTCCAGTCATTCATTCTACATTCATTGAGTGCCAGTTATGTGCAGGTAGCCTGCAAGGTGCTAGGGTTGCAGTGAGGAATCAGGTAGGTGCTCTTTTGTTCCATCCAGTATAATCTCCAGGCTGAGGCAGAGTGATCTTTTAAGCTGATAGTTACTCTGCTGAGAACCCACCAGCTGCCCATTCCTGTTACAAAATCCAAGCTCATCTGGGTGTGATGGTGCATGCTTGTAATCTTAGCACTGTGGGAGGCTGAGGCAGGAAATTTGCAAGTTTAAGCCCAACCTAGGTAACTTAGCAAGATCCTGTCTCAAAAAGGAAAAAAAAAGGGCTAGGGATGTGGCTCAGCACAAGGCCCTGGTTCAATCCCCAACACTCCCCCCTCCAAAATGGCTGAGGATGTACCTTACTGCTGAGGCTTTTGGAGCCCTTCATGATCCAACTCTAGCTTTCCTCTCTTGCTTCATCCTGTTTCTCTCTCCATTTGGTCACACTAGCTTTTAAGTTCTTGGGCAGATGTCCTCTAGCCTCAGGGTCTTCCCAAGATTTTCCTTCAGCCTAGAATATCTCCCTCTGCTGTCACTTAAACTTTTGGACATCCTTTATGTCTTAATTCAAGCATCACTTACTTGTTTTGTTTTTTAAGATGCCGTGTTAAGCCAGGCGTGGTGGCTCACGCCTGTAATCCCAGCACTCGGGAGGCTGAGGCAGGAGGATCGTTGTGAGTTTGAGACCAGCCTGGGCTACAAAAGTGAGCTCAAGGCCAGCCTGAACTGCATAGCGAGACGCTGTCTCAAAAAAAAAAAAAAAAAACAACGCGGTCTTGCAATGTGTTTCAGTATGGTCTTGACCTCACTGGGTAGCCCAGGCTGGCCTCTTGAGTGCTAGGATTATAGGCATGCACCACCATGTCCAGCCAAGCATCACTTTCATAGGTCTTTATTGATACTTCTCTGTCACTTGAGTTTTATTGTCATGCTGCATATTCACATAGCATCAGATGCTTTTCCATATACTGTCATCACAGTTTGTGGTTATTTGTTTACTGTCTTTTCTGAGGCATTTTTTTCACTGCACCACCAGAGCAGGGACTCATTTGAAGGGAAGGCAGTGGAAGGTGAAGCCGTATTTTCTCCCTTCCAGGGTAACAGTGAGAAGGGAAGAGTAGCCTGAGGTGGTGACAATAAGTAGTAGAGAATTGAGCGAGGTGGCTGCAGTGGAAAAGTGGACAATGTGCTAAGCAGGTAAAGATGAAAAGTGATGATTGGATTCAGGCAGAAATGAAATGAGAGTGGACTAAGGTGGTAACGGAAGTGAATAAGGGACCAGCATGGCAGGAGTAACAAATGGTTAGATTATGGCTATGTTTTGAATATAAAGACTATCCGAGGGTTGGATGTGGGATGTCATACAAGACTCTTAAGACTGTGGGAAGACTGAATGGCCGTCAACCTGCAGGGGGTGGGTTTAGGGGAGTCAGGAACTCCAGTTTGGACCTGTAGGACTGAGGAGCCTACTAGACTTGTAGAGATGATGTGGGGAAGGCGCTGTGATGCAGTATCTTGAGTTTGGAGGCATGGTCTGGGCTGGAGATGTACCTCTGAGAGTCATCTGGTGTTTTAAGTGATCTCTAAGATGAGGGCACTGAGAGAAGGGAAGAGGGGCAGACTGGAGACTTGTGGCCCTCTTGATGGTGGTTCTGGAGGTGCCAACTGCAAAGGAGGCTGAGGAGTAGCAGCCAATGGGCAAATGAGCACCAGTGAAGAGTTCTGGAACCCACATGAGCTGGGTTTGAATTTAGTTCTGAGTATCTATGCTGATGGGAACACTGTAGCAGGACGGAAGACACATACAGGTCAAAGAAAAAGGAAGTCAAAAGTTCTGGCAACAGTAGGATTTAATTCCTTTTTTTCTCCCTCCCTTTCTCCCTCCTAGAGATGGAACCTGGGGATTTGCATATGCTGAGCACCCACTGAACCTCTGAGCCACATCCTCAGCCCAAGGGACTTAATTCTTTCCCAAATACCACTCCTCTTGTGGCATAGCTGCTCTGGACAGCACTCCCAGAATCAGCCCATTTGGAGCAAAACACTCCTAAAGTAGGAAAGGGAATAGGCACAGCTGGGAGCAGGGAAGGGGTGGTACAGGGCACTGTCTCGGGAACACTGGGTTTTGGGATTGGCCTAGAAGCCAATGACTAGCCCCAACCAGTGTGTGTGTGTGTGTCTGAGCCTGAGCCACAATGCGGGTGGCTTGTGTTTCTTCCAGAATTGAGGCGTCCTTTGGACCAGGAATGAAGGGTCCAAAGACTTTGGGAGACAGAAGATATCTTTGTTGGTTCTCTGTTGCCTATAGATAAAAATCCATACCCTTAACTCAGCACAAAGAGTCCTTGATCTGGCCCCAACCCACTTTTCTAGCACCATTCTTTTTCCTTAGGTTCTTTGGCAGATAGGCCTTTTCATTGGGCCGGTGTCCATGCTGTTTTCTCTGCTAGGCACAGCTTTACTTGGCCTCCTCACTTGTGTTCTTGCTGGCCCTGCATTCCTTTTTGTTTTTTGATAGAGACCCAACTTTCATTCCTAATTCCAGAAATTGTACCATATATTCTGGCATATATTTTCGGTAATATTCTTATGTTAGTTTTTTGTGACTTGTTTTTTAACCATAATTTTTTGTTTTGCTTGTTTTTTAAATTTTAGTTTTTTAGGCTTTTGAAATAGGTCTCACTATGTAGTTCACATTGGCCTTGAACTCGCAATGTAGCCCAAACTGGCCTTGAGCTCATGGTGATCCTCCGCCTCAGCCTCTCAAGTGTTGGGATTACACGCATATGCCACCACTTCTGGCCAATTTTTTTTTTCTAAGGAAAATATATTGGAGAAAAGGAATAGGGAACAGTAATGGGGGGGATGGGAAATAGGGATAGCTACTGAGACAGGAGAGGTCCTGAATGGGTTGCCACATCTGGCTTATATTTAACTCTGATTTTTAATTTGTCCAAGTTTTGTTTTTTTTGTGTGTTACTCCAATGCAAGCCTGTTTGTGTCCTTTTGGGTACATAACTGGGGATTATAAATATGCTTTTGTCTTACAACTTAGGCCAGGTGCCACTCACTTAACTGCTTTGTCCTCTTCCTGCTCTCCTTAGTGATATTTCTGAAAAAGCATTTAACACAGTGTATTTTTCAGCTTACATGTCTATCTTCCTCCAGCTGAACTATGTGCTTCTACAGGGCGGGCACCATGTGGCATTCATCTCTGTACCCCCAGCATCTAGCAGTCCTGGCATGTAGTAGGCACTCAAGAAATGTGTGTTGAATGAAGGATGTCTGTGCCAAGCAACTGGACTTTACTCTTTCCTGACCCTTGCTCCTATGACACACTTCCTCCTGACTGCCACTGTCACCCCTTCAGAGCAGAACTTCCCTAGGGAGCCTGAAAGGGAAACAGGTGAGGCTGGGAGGTGGAGACAGAGGGAAAACAGGGGCCTTGGAACTTGTGGGGTTTGGGTGCTGGGATCTGGTGGCAGGCATAGCCTGGGCTGGAGACATTTCCTTGTGTGATGGGAAATGACAGGTGTCAGGGCCGGTTTCTTTGCAGCCATGGCCAAAGACATCCTGGGTGAAGCCGGGTTGCACTTTGATGAGCTGAATAAGCTGCGAGTGTTGGACCCAGAGGTTACGCAGCAGACCATAGAGCTCAAGGAAGAGTGCAAGGACTTTGTGGACAGTGAGTATCTTTGGGGGAGACAGGACGTCACTCCGCTTTGATCACTTCCAGCTGTTCCACCCTAGCTCCTGCCTGCAGCTCTTAGCCTTGCCAGAATGCAGCTGCTGACTCCATGGAGGATGAGTCTGACCTCTGAATTCCCACCCCCTCTTCTGATGCCCTCAGTAGTCCCACACTGAACCAACACTGGAACAGGAGGGGTTTTTAGATATGCTGTGTGCAATTTTTTCCCTATTTTTTTGCTCAAAAACCTTAAACTTCATGGGGCAGAACCATGGGCTGGGAACAGGAAATGCAGTTAGGTATTCTGACTTGATTTCTTGGTGGAAATGGTGCTCTTATGCAGACAGTCCATTATTTGGAGTTAAAGATAATACAGCTTCTAGAAGCAGCTCACCAAACTTAATGGAGTCATGGGCTAGAAATCGCTGAGAAGTTGCCTGGCCCACAGTGCAGGCAGAGGTAAGGTCAGTGGCAGTGGAGTTTGATGAGAGGTTGCTTGGATTCCACTGCCAGTCTTCTGTGATGGCTAGGTAGATACTAGATCTTAGTTTCCCCCAATAAAGTGGGGTTTGAGCCTACCAAGGTCATTAAAAATGTGAATGGAACACCTGGCACTTAAATGCCAGGTGCTCTTTATTCTGGTTACAGGTAGAAAGTTCCCACCCCACCACTGACAACTAGTGTTGTGTTCATGGCTACTTGAGGCCACATGTTCTGAGACAGTCCTTTGGGAACTCTTGTTTTGTGCTTCCTGTCACTCCTGGGGAGAGAGGCTGGGTTAGAGCCCATCAGGAGAATGGGTCCACCTGGAGCCTGAGGTAATAGCAGGTGGCTGGCTCGGTGGTGATTCAGGGTCGAGATATCCTGGGTCCAGCTCTGGGTACCTGGCCACCTGCTCTAGGTTCACACTGAGCAGGGGAAACTTAAGCCCAAAGGCACCAAATTCTTTTGATATAAACTAGAAGGGGCAGTTAGCTCTGCTCTCTCTGCATCAAGGGAGTGCTAAAGGTGAGAAAATATTTTTTTGTTCTTTCCCCAAAAGAAATTGGACAGTTTCAGAAAATAGTTGGTGGTCTAATTGAGCTTGTTGACCAACTGGCAAAAGAAGCAGAAAATGAGAAGATGAAGGTAAGAGCAACATGTCTTCTATCTTGGCCCAGGACCCTCATTCTCTAGCCTCTCATCCTCTGCTCTGTCAATTTGCTTGTGGGTTCTCTTATTTAATTAAAACAAGATCTTCACCATTTCTGGTCCAGTTTACCTGCTGATCTCATAGGCCAGTTTATTTTGTCATTACTTTCTTTGACCTTCACATCAGCATGGATGGGTGGTTTTCTCCTTTTACAGCTGGAGAAAGGAAGGCTTGCGTGGTGTAGATGTCTGGAGGAAGCATACAGAGCTGAATGTTGCTACCCAGTAGGCCACTGAGTACTTGCATGCACGGCTCTGGGAATACTGCTGGACCTGAGTTGTAGGCCAGTTCTCACCAAGCACTTTGGGAGCAGTATTAATTTTGGGAGTAATTAATATTTGGGAGCAGGTTAATATTCCTTCTGACTAAGCTCCGAAGCCATGGGGCAGCACTTTCTTTGTCCCTGTGGATACTGACATAACTCTGAAACAGCCCTTTTCCACTTTGGGGACTTCCTGCTGTTGATGGGTTTACCACATTGGCAATGGCTTGGACTACTGGTGATACATGTGTGACTGTCTCATCAGGTCACTTGTACCACTGGTGGTATAAGCGGATCTGATCACTTTTATCAGTCTTTTCACTAATAAAATAAGTCAGAAGCCACCCAATGCATTTACCACCAGTAGTTCAAGCTGCCTGGCAGCAGAACATGGATTATGGCCCCTCTGTGACTGTGTTAATGAGGCCATGACCTTCTCTGGCAATACTGTGTTTCTTAGGCCATTGGTGCTCGAAACTTGCTCAAATCTATAGCAAAGCAGAGAGAAGCCCAACAACAGCAACTTCAAGCCCTAATAGCAGAAAAGAAAATGCAGCTAGAAAGGTAAGTCATGATGTAAACCAGGTTTACTCCACTTAAATTCTACTTTTCCTTGAATGATCACCTCATCTTTATTCTTCATTTTCTGAGGAATAGCATCTCACCCTGATTTGGAGATTTTAAAAATAAAATTACATTTGATGGGAAGGAAAATTGGCTAACATCAAACACTTAATAGTACTGTAAGCAGGCCAGGGATTTAGCTCAGTGGCATATGCACCTGTCTTGTAAGCACATGGTGGTGAGTTTGATCCCTGGTACCAAAAAAAAACAAAAAAACCCCCAAAAAAACCATATATATATAAAACCTTAAGCATGACAGTTCAGGTAGCAGGGGCCCATAGCTACCTAGCCCTTGACAAGCGGCATCCTTCCCAGGGCCGTAGATTTCTCATGAGTGGCCCTGGAAAGGACTTTCTTACCTCTGTCTCATTTCTGTTTCTTGTCTTCACTAACTTCACCCTGAACTTACATCACTTCTTGCAATTATTTAAACCTCTATATTATTTTGTAGAAGAATTAAGTCTGTGGTTTATTTCATCCTTGTCAGGGCTTCAACAATTTTGTTTTTCAGGTATCGAGTTGAATATGAAGCTTTGTGTAAAGTAGAAGCAGAACAAAATGAATTTATTGACCAATTTATTTTTCAGAAATGAACTGAAAATTTCATTTTTATAGCAGGAAGGCAAAAAAAAAAAAAAAGCCCCCCACCCAAAAACCTCTACCATTCCAGATGACCTAAGTGTGTAATGAGACAATGTGTAAGGAACGCAGCCCTGGAAGGCAATAATGCAAGTCTGGGGGAGCTTGTATTAAACAATAGTGCTCAGCACTGCCAGTGGCCACACAGGGCAGGTCCTCACCTCTTGCATTCTTAGTGAACTAAGAAGTCTGTAACTTTGCTCTTTTTTGTAAATTCACAATACCTTGGAAGGAAAAGCAATAAATTATTGTTTTCAAATGGTTTGATCTACCTTTCTTCCCCAATGCCTTGCCACATGCTTAACCTCTTTTGATAGGATCCTAGATGTTCTGGCCCCTGTTCTACAGAACAAACCAGGCGGTGGCCACAGTTACCTTTATTTAGACCAGACATAGACAGATCACAGACACCATACCAACAGTCAGAGCAGTGTGGCTTCTGAGCACAAAGGTCAACACAGAATTGATGGGAACCTGTTTTTTTCCATCTTTTAGGAATGGTCTCAAATAGTGGTCTAGGAAAACCTAACAGGACACCATACACTAGGATCTAGTGACCCTTGGCAGATGGGTCTGTCACTGGGTACATTGGGCTGGTCTTGGCCAGCAGGCCCACCCCTGACAAGACAGGAATGATAGTACCCTATCAAGAAGAGCAAAATTATCCTTTACGGAACACACTTCCAAGTCAAGCTTGAGATGCCACACTTTGAGTAAAGAGGATTATCTCAGATGGTCTCTAAAAATAGGAAAGACTAAGATTTTGAAATAAGACTACAAGTACAAAAAAAGGAAAAAAAAATCTCTTGGGATGATTAGTTTAAGCCAGAAACAAGAACACCTTCCAGATTAACCTATTTCTGACTGAAAGTCACACTAGAGTTAACCCTTAAGGCTTAAACCTCTCTTGCATATTTCACTTTTTTTCCCAGGTCTAGGAAATAGAGACAAAAAAAATTTTTTTTTGAAATTTTTAGTAACTATTAGAGAAGTATAGTTTCTACTTTTAAAATGGCCTGAAACATTCCACTATTCAGTTGGTTGACTAGTGGTATCTATAGAGAATTGCAGTCAAGGGCTAAGTCATGGCTGCTGGCACTGTAATAACTGAGAATGTGGCAAGCAGGCCATATTTTATAGAAGGTTACCTAGTCTGTGGTCTGGTCCTGCATTGGATCTTAGGTACTACATTCCTGTAACCTGGCCCCCACACCCCACCCTTGCTAAGTGGACATGACCCTTGCTGCCACCTTGCTCTCGAGTACTGTTGCTAGTGTTTTCAAATGCCACTGAAGCCATGAGTTCCAAACAGTTTTTCTGTATTGGGTCTGAAGATGCCCTTATGATAAGGCACCCTCTCCTTGGCCGGTAGTTACTTCCTCATTTTTTCTTTCTTTTATCCTCATGATTATAGTAGGGGTTCCGCAACATGAAGAGCAGCAGTGTAAGAGGGATGAGTAAGTAGGGAGCATAGATGCTTACGAGGGTGAGTCTTTCACTGAAAGTCTGAGGTCCTCGTCCTTTGAAATGACTAGTTTTGGAGAAATCGTCAAATAGAAAGGAGGCGAGCACTGGAATTAAAGTTGTCATGGTGTGAACTGAGTAGATGATGGCAGGGGTGCGGATCCACCTGCAGCTTCCTGCAGTAGAGAGAAGATGGCTGTGTTCATGGGATCACCTGGGAACTCTCCACCCTGCCCTCCTCAATTGAGTCACTCTACCTCCCTGTGGGCAGAAATGCAGAACAAACAGAAAACTAGATTTCTGCCACCTAGTATGCAAACTTATATAGCAACTGAGATCCCAGCTCACTACCAAAGAACTGAGGAAGAATATAACTAAGAAAAACCATCTGGCAGTAAAACTTGTTGCCACCAGTGTGGCCTAAAATGTAAGGAAAGGGGAATCGCTGGCAGCATCTGTCAGTGAAGTAATCATACATGGGCACGGGGCAAGGCATGGATCCAGTGACTCTTGCAGATGCCAGTGTGGGATCAGTATTTTCAGCTGTAGGCACTTAGTTACCAAGGACAGAGGTATAGCCACTTTTATAAACATATTCAATAGCAGGCGTGGTGGTGCATGCCTGTAATCCTAGTACTTGGGAAGCTGAGGCAGGAGGATCACTGAGTTCAACCCCAGCCTGGGCTACATAGTGAACATGGCCAGCTTAAACTACACAGTGAGACCTTGTCTTAAAAAAATAAAAAAAGTTAAATGTACATGAACATGAAAAATTTTTAAATGAGAAATTAAACCTTTTAGGGATTAGCTTGATGCTATTGCTTATAAATCAGTATGGTATCATCCAAAGCAGGAGAATAAAGCCAATAATAAATTCTGTGTGTTAGGGGAGGAGGATAAGGGAGTAAGCTCTTCTCTTACGTGGCCGCAGGTTTCACATGAGACTGCAGACATGTGAGGCAGCTGTGCAGCCTGGCTGACCAGGGCATTGGCCTGAACCACACTGTCTCTTTACTGGGCCCTATGGCGCCCTCAAGCAAACTCCAAGGACTGCTCCCTTTCCTTTGGAGATACTTTCCCAAGAGATTTGTGAGTGAGTACCATTTACCAACCTTTGAAGAAGGCATATGCTGCAATGGGAAAGAAAGGCAGCTGAAACAGAAGCTCGCAAAACAGAAACGACGTAAACCACACAGGGCGATCCTCCAACAGGCAGTCTTTGAACTCTGCAGTATACCACTTCAGCAGACTTGTAACCTAGAAAAAAAAAAAAGAGAATGAGCCCCGTAAATCACAGCGACCTGGCTAGGACAGACTCAGCAGCTCCTGAAGACACTCAGACTGTCTCTCACTGGCTTTTGTGATAGAGCCAGATGGTCACTGAATAGAAACTCACTAGCTCTAATTCAAATGTTACTTTCAGTACGAAGTTTTTTTCAACTCTTTCAGTGCCGCCTTTGCACTACCCGGCATTTGTTCACAACTCAACACAAATGCAGGAGGGTTGCCCACTATCAAGAACAGCGGTATCTAGCACTTAGTAGACATTCTGATGTTTGCTGAATGAATGGATGTGCCATATCTGCAAACATCATTTTTTGTAAGGAAATGACAAATACAAAAACCATCCTGACATTTTCCCTTTGATAGCAATTGTATAACTCTGAAGATTATATTCTCTCAGAGAAATATATTGAATTTCCTATTTTGGTGAGGAGAAGGTGGTGATTAAAGGGACAGTAAATCTAACTTCCTGTGGATATGTAGCTTATTCTGTACTTCTATCAATATATATTAGTTCCATCCATGCCTACCACATATATTGATCATAATTAACCACCCCTGCCTGGTAATCTTGTGGCGATGTAAATGTTGGATATTTTGACTCCAACTTGTGAATAAGTTAGTTATTCGTCAGTCTTTTTCTTTGTTTTTGGGTTTCCAAGACAAGAGTCTGGCTATGTAGCCCAGGCTGGCCCTGAACTCATGATGATCCTCCTGCCTCAGCCTCCCAAATACTCGAATGACAGGTATGCACCACCCTGTCTAGCATTACTCATTTTTAATTCCCTTAATTCTAATTTTTTTTTTTAATGGAGCCCAGCAGGTTATTTGTAGAACAAACTGAGCTGGATGTGGTGGCTCATGCCTGTAATCCCAGCAACCGGGAGGCTGAGGCAGGAGGATCATTGTGAGTTCAAGACCAGCCTGTGCTACAAAGTAAGCTGAAGGCCAGCCTGAACTCCATAGCGAGACCCTGTCTCAAAAAGATAGACAAAAAACAACAAAAAAACCCCTGCTCCAAAGTGTGTAGCTTTTGTGCTACAGCAAGGCTTGAGTTAGCAGTTTCAGCTCTAGCTTGGACCCCATCCTTATAATTACACTGTAAAAAGGGTGCAGGTCAGCTTGATATGGCTACATGGACAGGAAGGAAACAGAGTTTGAGGGTGCCTACTTTGTGCTTTATAAGAGCCCAAAGCCTTGGAGTATGACTGTCCCAGCATCCATATCTTCAAAGCCAAATAAGTGTCTTGACATGATGAATAAAGCAACTTCAAGAATTTATCTTACAATGCTAAGTTCAGGAATATTTTTTCTGTTAATTTTTAATCAGAAGATAAAGGCTCACTGCTATGAAACAAAGGCCTTGTTGCCACAAGGGAGCTTTGAGCTTATATCCAGAAACAAGCATTCTGTTAGCATAATACTAATTTCAGAGGGTTCTGGCTAGATAACCAGTTTTTAGACCAATGACCTCTGATATATCCTTGATGTGAATTTGAATTCATGGCAACACTGCTTCCTCCGAAGCCCCTTCTAGGACATAAACATGGTAGGAAGAAAGACATATAAAGGGTAAGTCACTGCCCCTTCTCTGGGACTCTGCTTCCTCACCTTATGTAAAAGGAGCAATTGAGACTAAATGCTTTCTTTTCTCTTTAGAAAGAACTAGAGGAAATTACCTGCTTGCAAAGATTTACAGCCTGGTGACGCACCCTTGTGGATCCCAGCACTTGGGACCAAATCGCGATGGGGAGTCACCATGAATTTGAGACCAGTCTGGGCTACATAGTTAAAGACCAGCCTGAACTGCTTAGCGAGAGCCTATCTGAATCCCCCGCCTCACAAAAAGTTTTACCACAAAACTTAAAAGGCATTCTATACCATGTGAACTTCATTTTTTATTTAACATGCAAATAATCTTTGAGAGCTATTCACCTCCTAAATTAAGGTTAACTTGTATAGCACTGTAATGGCTAAGGGCTGCAGGTGAGATTAGCAAAATTTAATCTCATCACCAGGCTCTCCTAAGTCACTTGATAGTAGAATGAGGCCTGGACAAAGCATGTGTGGAAGAGAAGGCCCAGGCCTCCAGTGGAGTGGGCAAGAATACAGAAGCCAGAGGTACCACGCCTGGCCCAGTGCTGGCTCCAGGCACAGCCCTTACTCTCACCATGCTTGTCTGTAAAGTAGAGCCAGCAATAGCACCTACACCTTACTATTGTTAAGATACAGTGACTTAATACATGTCATCTTTAGATCAATGACCAGCACATAAGATCACTTAATTAAATTAATATATAGCTCAAATTTAATCCTAGTGAAATCTCAGCATGTTTCCATTTATACCTGATGCACATTTGAGAACTCATCATGTTACCCATTAGGAGTCATTTGGCCAGGGTGGGGATGTATTGCTTGCTTAGTATGTCTGAGGCCTTGGGTTTAATTCCCAGCACACACAAAACAAAAAGCAAAACGTTTGAGCTTTCTAAGTATGATCTCTCATGGATCCTGTATTTCTGTAACTTAAAATGAGGACAGACTGATTTTGGAGCCAGATGCTCACCTGTTTTTCCTTTCTTGAACAGGAGCAATTTATCCAGCTGCAAATTATATGTTTCTCATCTCCCTCCCAGGTTCTATCCCAACTAAATTTTTTTACTGTTTTACAGTAAAAGCTTTTTCCAAGTGATTTGATTCAGACCAAGAAAAAAGTTTCACTTGCAAATTTCAGCCAAGCAATTATGTGACTTCTCATAATGCTTTTCTAGTTCTAGGAAAAATTCTATTTTTGGAGGAAAAACAGATGTTAAATTTTGGTATTTTCTAAAGAGAAGCTGGGACTGAAAGTTTTTATTTTTCCCATAAAGAAGCAACAGATGTGTCATTTCACTCAAAGCAGTAAGAGTGAATTGGGATATAGGCCTTTCAGGCCAGGATAACCCCTAATGCCTTCAATCAGCAGCAGCATCTCAATTTGGGCTTCTGGCCTGCACTGGTTCTAACCCTTTTCTAGTATGTTAAAAAAAAAAAGTTATTAGTATTAGTATTATTTGGTTCTGAGGATCAAACCCAGGGCCTTGCACATGTCAAGACACATACTCTTCCACTGAGCTATACTCCCAGCCTCAAAAGAGAAATTTTTATCAACAAAATATATACATTTAAATAAAGTCTTTATGATGTTGGCACATTGTAGCTGGTTTTTGTTTGTTTGTTTTTGAGACAGGGTCCTGGTATGTAGCCCAGGCTGGCCTTAAATTCCTAGTAATTCCGTCTCAGTGTTCTGAGTGCTGGCGTGCTAAAAAAATTAAAAAAAAAATACACACACAAATACACACACACACACACACACACAAAGCCAGGTATGGTGGTGCACCCTTGTAATTCTAGCACTTGGGAGCCTGAGGCAAGAGAATTACCCAGAGTTCAAGGTCAGCCTGGTGTTCATAGTTCAAGGCCTGAACTACATAGTGAGACTTTGTCTTAAAAAAAAAAAAAAAAAAAAAAGTGCTGCACTACCCATTCGATGCCCTAAGAAAGGAAAACCTGCTGTTACTCTCAGTGGCTTTCAAACCCCGAGTGGTCTATTTACAGTCTCTTTAATACTTGGCAATTAACATATTGCTCCATGTAGCCATTCCAGGCTTAATGGCTGTTTGTTCTTTATTCTTTCTAACTGCCATTCTCCCTCCTTGCTCACCACTTGAAAATACAGCCAATGCCAGGGATGGTGGTGCGCTCCGGTAATCCCAGACTAATTCTACTCAGATTTTTTCTTTAACTGCCATTCTCCCTCCTTGCTCACCACTTGAAAATACAGCCAATGCCAGGGATGGTGGTGCGCTCCGGTAATCCCAGACTAATTCTACTCAGATTTTTTCTTTGGGATGACTGGGATTTTACAGTTCTTTGAAAAAACATCAGAAAAGAATCCAACATGTGATAATAGTCACTGGTTCATTCAGGGTACTTCTTTCAACCACTGAAAATTAGCCATAGGCGCGACCGTGGGCGCCTCAAATTCCTATTTTTTCTATCCTGTTTTGTTTTGCTTTCTAAAAATAAAATTAAAAAGATGATTTTAAAGAGAACAAAGCAGCCGGGCTGAGGCACAAAGATCTCAAATTCGAGTACGGCCTGCACAGCTTTGCGCGACCTTACCGCAGAAATCAAAAATAAAAAGGGGCTCGGGATGTGGTCGGCGCCAAGGGCCTGGGTTGAATCCCCACTACCGGGAGGAGCGCGAGGAGCAAAGCCCTAGTCCTCGGGGAGATGGGCGTGGGGCAGATGGAAGACGCCGAGTTCACGTTCGAGGTAAGGAGCGCGTGGGGCCCGGAAGGCGGAGGGACAAGGGGACAGAACTGGAATCTGGCGGGCGAGGGAGGCCCGGGAGACGAAGAGCGCCAGGACCGCGCGCAGCAGGGCTTCAAACTCGGCGGCCCGCGGCGACCGTTACCCACCGGTCCGCTCCTCACCTGGTCAGGATAGAGTTGGCTCGGCAGCAACCCCTGTAGGTCCAGGAGCAAGGTGATGGGTATGTGGGAAAGGAAGTAGAAGCCGAGCAGGTACTCCACGCAGCGCCTGGCGCCCACAGCCCCCATGTCGTTGTCGCAGAACAGAACGGAGAACAAGCCCACCAGAACCCCAGTCGTGAGGAAAAGCTGTGAGCTCGCGCGCCAAACTGTCCCGCCCCCTGGAGATCACGCAGGCCGCTCCCATTGGCTGGCGAAGCAGAGGAGGCGGGAGGAGCCCGCGGGACTCCTTTCAGAGCACGTCCATTGGCTCCTCTGAGTACAGCCCTGAAGCGAACGTGTTCTGCGAACTTCCCATTGGTTGTTAGGAGAGCCGCGTGAGTGGGTCGTGCAGAGCAAAAATCCGGTTGCCTGGAGATATGGGGCGGACCTCGGCGCGGATTGGGTAGTGGACAGGGCTGCTCACGTGGTTCCTTTCACTGGTGGCACCTTTCACCTATTTGCTTCAGTTCGATTTACCAGCACTGTTATGTGCAGGGCTATCGGGCATATGGAGCTGGCCTTCCCTACACCGTGAGTTTGTCGGTGGCAGGTCGGTCTTTTCATGATGCTCCCTGTCCTCAAGGTCAAGTAGGATGGGAGTTTGAGGGCTCTGGGAAGCTTTGTGAAGGATGGAAAACGCTAACCAGCCTCAAGACAAGTGTCTTAGTTACTTTTCTCTCGTTGCTGAGACAAAATACCCGATATCCAAAACTAAGGAAGGAATGGTTTATTTAGGTCATTTATTTAGGTTTCAGTCCGTACCGGGCAGGCTCCAGAGCAGTGTGGCATGGCACAGGGGCATGGTTCACCGGGGCAGAAGACAGCAAAAGCAGCAACAGCAGAAGTGGGGAAAAAGTAAGCCTCTTTTCCTTTCTTATACTGTAAGCAAGCTACCATCCCTAGGGTGGGTGTAGCACACCGTCTCTATGCCCTCCTCTTGCGCAAGGTGAGGATATTTACAAAGTGAGGATCCTGGTCCCCTGCTGAGTCACTTCATTAAACTTCTGAACTTCTCAAGTTGACACAATATATCTACCATTACAACAAGCAAAAGGGACCAATAGAGGAGGGGATATGGTAGGAGGTAAAATTGGCAGGGCTTGATGATTGGCTGAGGAGAAAGAGAGAAGCAGGGATTTATATGTCATTCAGCAAATACGAATCTTTATTCTGAGTCCAGGTAGGCTTGGGAGATGGGTTGGTCCCACTAAGAACAAATTCAAGGAAAGATAATTCAGGTTTTTTCTTTGTTTTTGTTTTTGCACTGGGAATCAAACTCATGACCTTGCGCTTGCCAGGAGGTGCTGTACCACCAAGCTATATCCCCCGATAGTAATTCAGTTTTGGCCTCCATACTTAGCTGTCTCTGTAACGCCTGAATGGAATAAGCAGTTGGATGAACCTGGTGGACTAGATTTGGGAGACACAGCATTTGATGGGAGTTTAAATTTTGAGAGAAGAGGGTCTGGAAGAGATGTAGAGGTGATCCAACCCCAGGGGTCATGGGAAGAGGTGGGTGATGTCACTGGAAGGAGGGTTAGGGTAACTGTGAGGCAACATGGGTAGTGGCCACTGTCAGTTCTCTGGAGAGCAGTTATGGGGCAGGAGCCTCATAGTAGTAGAGTAAGAAGGGTAATGGAGCCGGGTGTGGTGGCACATCTGTCATTCCAGCACTTGAGGCTGAGACAGGAGGATCACTGTGAGTTCAAGGCCAGCCTGGTTTACATAGTGAACTCAAGGCCAGACTGAATGACACAGTGAGACCCTTTCTCAAAAAAAAAAAAATGTCTGTAGAGAAGGAAGGGAGCAGGAAATGTGTCTGAAGGCCTCTAGGAGGTGGAGGGAAGGGAGATATTGTGGTTTAGTTCAGGTGGGCTGTATGGTGCTAGGACAGGATTGTTGGTGGGTGTCACGGGTAGTTGGTAAAGGAAAAGGTAGGTGGACTCATCCCAATGATATAGGGGAATGAAACTCCCAATCTATTGTGTTCACTGTTAGGTTTTCGGCACAGTGAGAGAGAAAATATAAGTAAAAGTAGCCTTTATTCCGAGGACGTGGAGAGAAGCTCATGACTATAGCCAGCTTGGTTTTTCTCTGTCCGGAATGTGGGGCATGGGGTATATATAACCTCTGACTGGGGATGGTGCTTAGGGTGGTGCTTAGGGCAATGGTGACGCACAAGGAGCTGACTGGAATTTTCTGCACATGCAAACAGCAAGGGGAGTTGCAATTAGGGCTGAGGAAGAAGCAGGAAGGGGTGTGTTCCCATTTTGGCCTTCTGCCACATTAGACCACCACCATGACCATACAGTAATTTATTCTAGGGCAAAACTCCTTCATCCACGAGGTCGTGTTCTTTAAAATTGAAGAATGAATTTTAGGAACAATGGAGGTGAAGAGTAGAACTCATATTTACTGAGAGAAAGAAAGCTTCTGTCTGAAGAGAGACATAAGGGGGTCCTGAGTGGGTTGCCCCAGACTCTGTCTTTTCCAGACAGATTTGCTTTTATAGAGCAAAGTCATGAGATTAGATGGCTCAAAGGTGGGGAAATGGGAATTTGCAAAGTGGGCATTAAGATGATCTAGACTTAATCCCTAAGGATTATACTTAAGAGTGTGCTTTGCATCTGACCTGCAGCAAGAGGTATGTGTCTCCTCCAAGGTCACCAGACACTGGTCCTCTGTGCCAGCTTCCTCGAGGGCCTAGCCCTGTCTGACTGCCTATAATATTTATAACTGGCTCAGCTGCCTGTAACACCAAGTGGGGTTCAGGAAGGCAAAGATGACTGAGGAGCTGAACATCAGAGTGGCTGAAGTGATGGAGCATGCGATTTGGGCTGGATTGGGAGGCTGATGTCAGGCCAGTTGAGGAAAATGGGGAGAAATGGAGAAGTGAGCAGAGTTGAGGCCCTTACCAAGGAAGCACAGGGCTATGTTGATATCACTGGGTCAGGAGCCTGGGAGATTAGGACAAAGGTATGGTGTCTGTATTCCTGGTATTAGGGTGTGGTTTTGCTCTGAGGAGGGAAGGCTAAGGTGGAGTGAGAGGGAAGGTCTTTGGAGAGGGGGTCAAGAGACAGAGGACCCATAGCTACCAAGGGTGGTGGTGGCAGTTGGGTAAGAAGGCCTGTTTATAAGAGGAATGATCAGGAGGAAGGTGGGGGGGGTCTGAGGTGTGCCTTGGCCTCAGGGGGTGAAGGAGAAAGTGTGGACATGGCCTTGGTGAGCAGGCAGGCTGCTGGGTCTGGCTTCAAAGGGTGAGAAGATAAGTAGTTTGCCATTGAGAGGGCTGTGGGGAAGCTGAGTCCTGGGGAGAGCCGGGTGTCATTTTCTGCAGAGGTGACAGCTGATGCCACAGTGTGGGGGAAGAAGCAATGTTTATCAGGGGAGGAGTCAACAGGTGAAAGGAGACATAACAGCGGAGGGAAGGAGGGAATGGAGGTTAGTCTGGGTTGTGGGCAAGGGCTGAACAGTGTGGGTGGCTGAGCACCTGAGAACACAGTTCTGACCAGGTGCCGAGCTGGCAGCCAGTGTGAAGAGGTGTTCAGTGCTGCCCTTCCTGCTTCACAGGGGATTGTGCCCAGGGAACAGAACTGCTTCCCTTCTACAGAGGCTGTGGCAGGGAAGACTCGGAATCAGTTGTTGCTTTGTGTGTGTATGGGGGTGGGGGGTGGGGTGGTGCCTGAGGAACCTTAGGTTGCCTGGAGAGGGAATGCGTGGTTCATGATTTAAGGCTTTCAAGGCAAGTTGCTCCTTTCTGCCTGCCACCGTGACCTTTTTCCTTTTTTTCCAAACCATGCACTTGAAAAAGAATAGGGAGAGCCAGGAGGCCCCTTCCAGATAATCCAAGGTTCAACACCTCATGAAGAGACTGAGGCTCAGCGAGGTATTTGTCCCAGATCACCAAGTGAGTAATGAGGCAGAGTAGAAGTCCAGTGTCCTTGCCACCATCCCCAGGCTTACAAAGGTCCGTCTGAGTGGTGTTTGGTTCAGGTCTTCTATCCTTGGAACAGGGTGGTCCCCTCTCTGACAAGGTCTGCAGGCCCCTCTGGGTCAGGCTCCAGGCCTAGGAGAGGTCTGGCCACCTGGAGCCCTCTGTGTCTGGCTGTACGAAAGGGTCTGGCAACAGCTGTTCGCCCTGGCATGCACTGGCTTTTAAGGACTTGGTGACATCTTTTAACATAGTGGAGAACAGATCCCAGAGCCATGGATTCCTCCTTGATTATAGTTTGTATTTGTTTGTTGTGTTTCCTTGAGACAGGGTCTGGCTATGCAGTTTGGGCTGCTTTTGAGCTCACTTTGTAGCCCAGGATCCAGGATCTCAACAATGATCCTCCTGCCTCAGCCTCTTGAGTGCTGGGATTACAGGCATGAGCCACCAAGCCTAGCTTGATTATAGCTTTTAGCTGGGGGAGGGAGCTAGCTGGGTAAGTGCACAGTTGTCAGTGTGCTGTACCTAAACCCCAGCCAGGGCTGTAATCTGTAAATGTTCTTAAGGCCTCACACCTGGATGGCACATCCATTAAAAGAAATCTCTAGCTGTTCTCTTCAGTTTGAAATTCCTTTAGTGGAAGAACTGAAGTTTTGTTTTTGAGACAGTCTCCCTAAATTGTCCAGGTGGACCTTAAACTTGCGATCCTTCCATCTCAGCCTGCTGAGTGGTGGCCAGCCCAAGGGTTCTTAATTTGATGTCAGGTGATCTTTGGATGCATGGAGGAGGCTACCACTAATCTATTGCCCAAATCATGAGTCCAGGGAAAGTGGAAAGTGCCCAGCATTGTGGGAGGATTGGAAGTTCGAGCTCAGCTTGGGAAACTTAGTGATTTAGCAAGGCCCTGCCTCAAAAAAGAAAAGGTTAGATAGTGGTAGTGGTGGGGATGTAGCTCTATTTAAAAGGGTTCAATTCTTTTTTTGAGACAGGGTCTCACTATGTAGCCCAGCTGGCCTTGAACTTGCATTGACTTTGCTGCCTTGGTTTCCTGAGTGCTGGGATTACAAACGTGTGTACCATGCCCTACTCAAAGGGTTCAATCTCAGTAGTGATGAAATAAAATAAAAACAAAAAAAAAGGGAAAAAAATCTAAACTCCCTCTCTTTATAAGAACCTTTTTTGCAAATTACCGTGTTGAGACAATACCACTATCCTCAACCAGTGGCCTTCACTGTGGTGCGAAAGAACTGCATAAAGCTCTTTTCTCTGTTCTTTTGCTTCATTTTCATCTCTTAAAATGCATCCACCCTTCTTACTCCACCTCTGCCCCCCTGAACCCATCCTTGTCTACTGTAAGGCCCAGATGAAGACCACTCTCCAACTGTCTCCACTTGATGACATTTCCACATGTAAGCCCCTGTGACACTGCCTTTAAAAAGTTTGTCCTGTTCCACTCCGAGCATGTATGTCTCTGGACACATTTTCCACTAGATTTTGTTTTCTTAATAACAAAGCTTGTGTCTTATGCAACTTGATTTTACCATCACCAAGATGGAATTACTGTTGCATGAACTAATTGGGAAATCTACTCCTCTGTCACAGCTGATCAGCCAGGAGGGCATGATGTGCATGAGTCAGAGCTGAATAGGTTGTGGCACTGTGGAAAATAAAGATCTCAAAAGCTACTGTGGCTCCAGTCCATATAGCTGCACACCTCAAAACCAAACTTTAGGTGTTCACTCTGCAGAGCTAAGGTTCTGTCAGTGTGGCAGGCTTGGCAAGGAGGCTGTGGGGACTCAGAACTCTCTTCAGGTCTATGGGAGTCATCGAGGTAGCTGACCAGCTGGCTGGGGCTGTCCTGTGTGGTCACTCTTTCATGTTAAATCATGGACGTGGGCAGAGGAGGTGCAAATTGTTTAAAATTTGGGCATTTTGTCCATAGCTCTTGTACTGAACTAGATTCATAAAAGTTACATTAAAATATTTGCCTTGGTTACTTTTTAGTGCTTAAATTTTTTGATGTGAATGTCTACCTCGGTCCACCTAGTCCCAGCCCTGCTTTTAGGAAGGAGTGGAGGTCCGTGTGACTTGGGAAGCAGGGTCAGTTTATGGGGTGTAGAAAGAAGTCCACAGATCTCCTTCCAGGGTGATAGGCAGACAGCAGGAGCTCTGGACCAAGGCAGTTTGGGATGGCAGCAGTGTTTCCCAGAGATTCACTGGGCTCCAGTGTGCAAGGAGCAGTGGTGGAGGAAGGCTGGGAGACACTGGCATTTGCATCCTAGGTCATGTGTTTTCAGGAGTTGGGCAGCTGGGAGGGGGAGAGCTAAGGTATCAGCTTAAGCTTTTCCCAAAATACGTGTGTGCATAAGTAGTCCATCTAATGGAAAAGTAAATATTTATCTGTGGAAAACGTACTGTAGACTTAAAAAAAAGGCTAGAGAACTTTTACTGCTAACAGCTGGAAGATAGATATTTTAGGTTTGGCAGACTAGTCCGCCCCAGCTACTCAATCAGCCATTTGTTACAATGAAATTGGCTACGGACAATGTGCCAGGAGTGAATGTGGCTGTGTGAAACGCAACTTACCCACTGTGGCCACCTGCAGTGGTCATCAACTGACTGTTGCTCTAAGGCATGGTTATCTTTGTGGCCATGGATTGTGGCCAGAAGGGGAAAATAAGTCTGGAGGGATGCACCTGTCACCTTGGGGCCCTGATGTCACATTTCACTGTAGATGATTTCGCCAGAAGCCCTCATCCTACCAGCAGAGGGTGTGGGAATTCGGACTAGCTGTGTACCTGGAAAGAGGCAGAGATTTCACTGGTCCAGGAGCCACTTTTATAGAAAGTATATTCAGGGGCTGGGGATTTAGCTCAGAGGTACAAACACCTGCCTGGCAGGCGTGAGGTTGTGAGTTTGATCCCTGGTACCACCACCCCACCCTCTCAAAAAAGAGAAATTACGTTCATATACTCAAATGGGGTCTAAAAGGAAAAGCTGTGGTAGAAGGAATAATAGGATTAGGAACTCGCCATTGTCCAACGGCGGAACAAAGATAATAATTGGAACAAAGATAATCAGTAGATGCCACTTGATTAAAACATGATTTCAAAATATTTCTTACAGATTAGTTATTACAAAGGGAAGTAATAATAGTATTATTACTTAATAGGAATATTAATACACCAAGTAATTTGGTATATTATTTCATACACCAAATAGTTTCTGTTAACAGAAGTGAGACAAGGTAACACTTGTGTCTCTTGATTTGATGGAATGGGAAGTGTACCATGTCTGTGACAGTTTTTCCAATAGCGTTTAACCTGAATCCAAACGTTAGAGGCAAATACAAATATCTGTGGGATTTTTGACACAGCAACTGCGGTTTCACCTTCAAAGATGATGTCATGAAAGAAGAAAAGGCGTAGGGAGTGTGTTACATTAAAGGGTAACAGAAGAGACAACCAAATGCAGGGTGTGATCCTTAATTGGATCTTAAATTCTGTAGAAGACAACTGAGTGATATATGGGAGACAATTGGAGAAATGGCAAAATAATAGGGTGTATTATGTAATATATCAATGGTTAACATTTCATAGATATTTAGCATGATACTGAAATTTTAGTTATGTAGTACTATGCCCTTATTTTTCAATTCTGCCTCAGTCTCTGGAATACTGGGAATACAAGTATGTATTACTATATTTGGTTTGCGTCCATGTTTTAGAGGCTAGCTTGAGGGTTTTTATAATATTTGAGTAGAAATAAGCAAGCATATTTGTATAATAAAGCAAATATAGCAAATTGTTTAAAATTGGTCAATCCAAGGGCAGTGTTTAGTGGTTTGATCCTATTTATCTATTTTTCAATAGGCAAAACAGAGATAGGCAATCCTAACAAGCCTAATTTTTTTTTTTTTTTGGTAGTGAGGATCGAATTCAGGACCTTGCGCTTGCCAGGCAGATGCTGTGCTGCTGAGCTACATCCTCAGTCCTAAGCCTAACTCTTAAACAAGTGAGTGGGCTGGGGATGTAGCACTATGGTACAGTATTTGCTTACCGTGTGTGCAGCTCTGATCCCTAGCAGTGAAAAAAAAATTTCACTATTAAATGGCATCATCAGTGTTTTAACTTTTTATTATTTCTTATCCTCAGGAAAACTTTATAAAGTTTTTATGTTGTTTAGAGGACTTAAAACTTTATTATAAAATTCTAAATACATATATTTAAAAAAAACAAAGCATTTCAACCAGGTTGTAGGCTAAATGTTGATACATAAACATCAATGTTTTAAAAAACAAATGAACAAAAACAACAGAAAAAAATCAATTTTTTAATACACTAGTAATAATCTAGAAGTGAAACTAAGAACTCTCCATCCGCTAGGTATGGAGGGTTGATAGTTTGAGCCAAACTTGGGCAAGTTAGTGACTTGGTGAGACTTGTTTCAAAAACAGAATGCACACAAATAAAATAGGAATAAATTTAACAGAGGAAGTGTAAGATTTATGTACTGAAACTCACAAAAGATTATTTAATAAAATTCTAAAGAAACCAAATCCTGCCCATTGATCAGAACTTAATATTGTTTAGATGGCAATATTACACAAACTGATCTACAGACTTAATGCAATCCTTATCAAACTTCAGGTAGCCTTTTTGTAGAAATTGACAACATAGGGCTGGGGATTTAGCTCAGTGGTTTAAGCACCTGCCTGACAAGTGTGAGGTCGTGAGTTCAATCCCTGATCCAAAAAAAAAAAAGAAATTGACAACCTGATGCTAAAATCCATACGGAATTGCAAGGGACCCAGAGTAGCCAAAATTTGTCGTGAAAAAAGAACAAAGTTGGATCAATGGAATATACTGAGATGTAGAAATAAACTCTTGTTATTACTTACAATCAACTGATTGTATATATCCTGTAAAATGAGTCTGTTACTTAGACTGAAAATAGATGACTTAATGGTTAAACACCTTTCTATTCCTGGGACAGTACTGTGTCTCTACATGCATACAAATGGTAAAATGTACAGAAAACTTCAATGCACAGTTCTGTGGCTTTAATCACATTCACACTGGTCTGTAATCATCACCACCACTAAATCCACACCTTTTTTATCATCTGACACTGAAATTCTCAACTCATTAAATAGTAACTCCTGAGTACCTCACAGATGTAGAGTACGCTTATTCCTTTGTGTCTTATTTCGCTTCGTAGGTCCATAAAGTTCAGCCATATCATTTATGAGAATCTCCTTTTGAAGTCTGTATTATACTGTTGTATGCACCTACCATGTTATTTATTCCTTGATGGACAATTCGGTTGTTTTCACCATTTGACTGTTATGTATAGTGCTGTGAACATTGGTGAATTATGTTTGAGTTCCTGTTCCAACTCTTTCATGTGTACACTCAGAAATGGGACTGCTAGATCAAATGGCAATTCTGAAGTTTAATTTTTTTTGAGGAACTAAACTGTTCTCTGTAGCAGCTGTACCATTTTGTATTTCCACTAGCAATGTACAAAGCGTTTCAATTTCACGTCCTTGCCAACGTTTGTACAGTATACATATTTATTTTTTAAATCTTTGCTTTAAATATAGGTTTTGCCAGAACTTTGTAGCTGCAGATTCAGAATAATTCTAAATATGGGAAATGTCTACCATATAAACCATTGACAAAGCAAGCAGTCAAAATAAAAGTTACTGCCTGGTGGAAAAAGCCTTCATTTTATATGTGCTTCTGAAAAAAAATAAATTTTCCTCTCCATTTTAAGACAGATGAAGCTGTGCCATCAATTTGCTGCCTGGGTGAAATAAAATACTGCTAGTATCAGTATTTAGTTTGTCTTCCTAAAGTTCACTTTACTTTCAGAGAGTTCTCTCTCAGGACAGATACGCTACTGGACCGTAATGCTATGATACAGGTGACGTGTGTGTGGGGGGCATGGAAGCCAGGGCTTCTAGTGTGTAGGCAGGTCCCCACCACTGTGCTCTACTCCAGCTCTAGGGCCTGAGAAACAGAACTGCTCTTCAGTGTCCCATTGTTTGGCAACCAAAGATTTTTTTCTTTCTTTCTGCTTGAGACAGGGTCTCACTATGCAGTTCAGGCTGGCCTTGAATTCACTTTGTAGACCAGGCTGGCCTCAAACTCGCAGCCATCCTCCTGCTTGAGCCTCCCAACAGCTGGGATTAGAGGTGTGCACCATGCCCAGCAACCCAGGGTGTCTTTATGGCCAGGAACACTGTGCCATATTTACCTGAGAGGTCTAAGAAGTGTGTCTTCTGTAAGTGGAGGAATAGGGATAGAGGAAAAAAGTTGACTCTTGAAAAAAACCTACACACACATGTTCCGAGAGTCTTTATTATCCCATGCTGGCTCAGTTTAAAGAAGGATCTCTAATTCACTCACTCTTGCCATCAGACATCATTATGTAGCCTGTGTTTGCTTAGTTCCCACTGCATGTTCACCAATTTCTTTGTTCCCTATTCTTGTGGGGAGATATGCTTTTAGTTTTTTTTCTCCTGTTATGGTATTAGGGGCTGGACCTGGGATCATGCACACACTAGGCATGCACTCTACTGCTGAGACACATCCCTGACACTTTTTTAAAACTACTAAATTTTGAGACAGGGTCTCACTACATTGCCTAGGTTGGCCTTGAGTTTGTGATCTTCCTGCCTCACCTCCCCAGATGCTAGGGTTACAGGCATGTGCCACCGGACCTGGCTCTTTCCTGCTTGATGTGATCCCCTCTAGACCTGCCTTTGGTAAGGCTCTGTTGACAGGAAACTAAATTTGCTTTCTGAAAAGATCCCCAGTTGTAATTTAAAAATTCATGCAAATTTTGTTTTCTCCTTTAATGCTTTTATTTTAATATAAAAGTAATATTTTAAATGACAACTTAGGAAAAAATTTCCTGCAAGAGATTATTTCTATCTTTTGGGGTCGTAAACTGCAAACAAATTGCAATAGATCACAGCCCCCTAACTTAACTGCCCATTCTGATTCTACCGGCTTTAGACATTCCGTATTTTACAATTTCCAACAAATTCAGATAAATAAGACACAAATTCTTTGGTTCACTAAGCATTATCTATGAACGTTAGCTTCAAAGTTACATGTACATTCAAAATGCACATATTATTAAAACCTGTTTTCTTATTTTAAGCATGACTACAACAAAGCTTTCCTGTAATTAGTAAGTATTTAGGTTTGTTGAATGAATGATTTTTTGAATGAACAAATGATATGTGTATTTATGTTAATTTATATGAGCTAGGACAGAACAGCTGATTTCTCACAGTTCCAGAAAAAAAAAAAATCCATTTTGCAAAATCAAGAAAATAGCCAGGGGTTTAGCTCAGTGGCATAAGTACCTGCCTGGCAAGCATGAGGTCATGAGTTTGATCCCTGGTACAATAAAAAAAAAAAAAAAAAGAAAAAAAGAAAAAATATAGAAAGAAGTAAATGCCACCTACAAACTCAAGAGTAATACTGCAATTGGGCATGGTGGCACATACCTATAATCCAGCTACTCAAGAGGCTGAGGCAAGAGGATCCCAAGTATGAGTCCCACCTGGGCAACTTATTCAGACACTGTCAAGATAAAATAAAAACAACAATAAAGTCAAGCTGGGAGGAATATGCCTGTAATCTAACACTTTCAGAGGCTGGATCAGGATGATCACAAATTTAAGCTCAGATTGGCCAACTTTCAGTAAGGCCCTGTCTCAAAATAAAAAATAAAAAAGGGCTGGTGATATATGTAGCTCAGTGTTAAGCCTTAGGTTCAATTCTATCACTGGGGCAGGGGGAGTCTGGAGATCTAGCTCAGTGGTAGAGCACTTACCCAGTGTTCCATTCATGAGGTTCAATTCCCAGTACTGGAAATTAACAGTGACACTGCTTTGTCTGGCCTCGGAGAGCACATTCTGAAGTTAGGTAGTCTGGTTTTGGGTCTGGATTGCACCACCGAGGAGCTGAGATGAGCTGGAAGTACCTTTGGATTGCAAGGGGCAGGAGCAGGAAAGAAGAGGAGGCAGATTCAAGTCCCTTGGCCAGCTGTGTGGGGAGGCAGCTCATTTAGTGCAGCAACTCCAATATACTGGCGTAAAACTTCCTATGAATACAGGTTTTTTTTTTTTTTTTTTTGCCTCAACAGAGAGGGAAAAAAAAGGCTTGACAACCACAGGATTCAGACTCCAATGTGTAGAAGGACTTTCATGTTGAATATATTTAAATCACAACATCTTTTGTATCAGTAAAGTTTTGAATATTTTTTTCTAGCAACCTTAAGTTTCTGGGAAGATTTTTTTTTTTTTTTGTCTTTTTGAGACAGGGTCTCACTTTGCAGTTCAGCTGGCCTTGAGCTCACTTTGTAGCCCAGGCTGGTCTTGAACTCACAATGATCCTCCTGCTTCAGCCTCCCGAGTGCTGGGATTACAGGTGTGAGCCACCATGCCCGGCTTTCTGGGAAGATTTTTAAAAGACAACATTTAATTTCCTCAGAGATACAAAAGTAGAAATATAAAGAGCAAATCTCTTAAAAGTCTGCTATTCTGGTCTGGACACAAGCTCCACTGAAGAAAAAAACAAAGGAAAAAAAAAAGGAAATAAAATAGACAACACGTCTTTTTCAAATGTCACATTTAATGTTTTCACCACTGTACTTCAAATCTACATTGTACAAAGTGACCAGAAAGTGTGCCACGGTAATTGACCAACCTCTGAGATTGTACCTTTCACACCAGTGTCTTCTCGGGCTCTTTTGATACTAAACACGTTTCTCATTCAAGTGAATTGAAATGCTTCAGTTGGGTTGATTCTCAGGAGCCTCATAAAAAAAAACAAAGATATTGCACCATCTTTGTTTAGTAATTCAATGTTTGTTTCTTTCACAGCAAATAATTACTTCATTGAAGTTAAAACTTCCAAACATAACTTATTAATAGTCTTCAAATTCAGCTCAGATCACTCAAGATGAAAATACTCTGCTAAATACAGATAACTTACAATAACTTTAACAGTTAATTGTCCATAACACACACCAAGGTTTTTCCTAGACCAATTTTAAGACGATCCATTAGTACTCCTTGTACAGGTGAAAAACGATCTTCAATTTTCTTGTCTTTTTATTTTTAATATAAAAGTTGGAAGGGACATTCAAGTTTCAAGTCTCCACATTGAACTTAAAAAAAAAAAAATAGTCATCATCAGCATGTGGAGGTAAACAAGCCAAGTTGTATAACTCCAGGAGGTAGAGGCCTTCAATTTGTATTCATATATACATATGCACAGAAGAATTCAGTGTTCAACAGAAAAAAGAATTTGTCAAAAGTAATAAGTTATTACTACTGTGACATTTCAAGACTCCCACAGCTTTGCCTAAGGACACAAACACATTTGACATAATTCCCTATGTGCCTTTTTTTGTGGCTTTAAATTTTTTAAAATTTGTTTTTGTCTTTTATTTATTATTTTTTCACTGTCCAGTGCAGGAAAAGTCTCACAAAATTTCACAGACCTAAAATGTGCAAGCTAGTTCTCTCTCTATACAGCAATGTTAGAATTCTTTTGAAATTAGCCCAGAAATGAATTATTTACACACATGGAAGATGCATGCTTGGGGTTCTTTTATGTAAGAAAGAGCAGAAAAACTTCTAATAAAAATAGATTAAATATATATATATATATTTATACTGGGTAAGGAAAACAAAAATTTAGTCTCTCCTAGTCACAAACTCATTCTCTCTACCCACAACATTGGATTTAGACAGCACACATCACCATCACGGCTCTAATGAGAAGCTAATTATAGGGCTTGATCATTAGGTGGCATGCCTGCCTCCCGACCCCCTCCCCCTGGTGCAGCCACAATCACTTGTGGCTCCATGATTGGTCGCAGGCAAGGTTTCTAGATTCTTTAGTTTTAGAAAACCCCAAATCTTTAGGAATGGCTCAAATATGAAAATGTGTGACTGTCCTGTGTGTGTGTGTGCGCGCGCGCGCACGTGCATGTGCGTGTGTGGAGTGTATGTGGACAATCTCACTTCATTTAATAAAAGAAAACAAAAACCCCAAACTCCCGAATTTGGTTCAATTCTCTTTTGTTCTGAGGTGAGCCATAACAGCTGCACTAAATTCACAAAACGTGTGCAACTCTGGGTAAAATATTTTTTCTTCTAAAAGCACAACCACTTTACAAGATTAAAAGTCTAGTAACATTTCTAAATATTATTCATATCATACAAGTAGTGGTTGTTAATTTAAAACTTCATTAGTAAAATTACAGTACAAGCATGATTAACCTCCAGAATTGCAAATCCCAGACTCCAGTGGAAAGCTACATCACATCTTCAGTAGTACACTATCTCCCACTGTCACTCCCACACCAGAGGAGACGGTGGCATCTCAGACGGCTGAGCAACAGTGGAACTGGAAAAGAATGGAGGCATGGTGAAATTAGTTTTAACACTGTAACAGGCAAAAGGGCAACACATGATGACCTGTTCTCTTCCCTTAAAAAAATTATAAAGTCCATTTCTAGAATTTTAATCTACTGTTTTAATATCACTGAAGTCAAAACTGTTACAAATTTTTCATTAACGATCTGTTATCTACAAGGAGCCAATGTGGTATAGTGGTCAACACACAGGTCTGAAAACATGTTATTTATTGGTTATCTGGCACCAAGGTGAAGTTCTTTCTCCTTTGGAAAAAATTATGCTGCATAATTCATAATATATTGTGAAGAATAACTGAAATACTGTATGCAAACTTTTCCACAGTACTCACTTTATAATGTAAATAGTTATTACAGGTAATAATGTCTACACTTAATTGGGAAAACAACTTCTAAGATGCAGAATGACCCATTTGAAAGTCTCTCTCAAAAAAAAAAATAGCCTTTCAAAATAGTGACTTGAATTAGGGGCCTAGGAGGAGTGTCATATGTTTTCTTTTACCAAGTATTAATACAGAAGGATGAATAATCAATCGTTTAGCACTTGTTATCCAAAGAGCTGTTATTAGACACTTCCCACATCTCAGGTTGCTAATTGGATTATGAGTTTATGTGCAGGTAAAAACATTTTGCTTCCCCAGAGGCCAGGATAACAATAATTTGCACCTAGAAGGTGCTAAAACACCTGACTGGGTCATTAACTCTTACATCAAAATAATAAGTAATTTAAAATCACAAAGAAGCAAAAAATAGTCTGATGCCTTCTTTCTATAGAAAAAAATATATGGAAGAAATCAAACACTTTATATACTTTAAACAAAAATTCTTAATTTTGGTTTAACTAATTCAAACAGCTTCAATACCAGGTAGAAAAGGAAAAGAGAAACAGAGATAGGGGTCAGAGAGAAAGGCAGGTGAGGAAGAAAGGAGTTTGTAATGGCCTCTCAGATCCAAACTCCTCCTCTGTCACGCTTTGTGATACTGGAGCAGGACCTGCTACAGTTCTCCTTTGCTCACAGGCATAATGTTAGCTTTTGTCAGCAGAGGGCGCTGGAAGCAAGGGTTCTGCACCGCTCTCCGTCAGGAAGCAGCTACCCTTTCAGCGGCTTTTGTTGGGTGTTTATGGACTTCTTTTTGATAAGGAACTACCCCTATTCACTGGCAAGGTTTTCTGCAATCAGCAGGCCTCTGTGATGGACTTGTTTTGGTGTGAAAGGAGGATCAGTACCAGGGAAGCTCTACAATGAGCCACCTCACCAACCCTTTTAAAATTGATTTTGTGACAGGGTCTCTGGGGGGGGGGGGCATTTGTGATCCCCTGCCTCAGCCTCCCACAAGTGCTGAGATTATAGGTGTGCACCATTGCACTTGGTAGTGTTCACGGCTTTTGGTGCACTTCACCACCATCATGCTAAGTGTTCCTGTGGCAGCCAAACTCTCTCCAAAGAGGTCCCTGGGTGGAAGGGCCTCTTCCAAGTTAATTCGTTAACAGAAAGTAGCTGCTTTCTGTGTTTGCCACTTAGGATCCTTCCGAATTCTTTTTATGTCTTTTAGTAATTAATTAACCATTTTTCCCTAGTTAAGGATTCTTACCAAATTCTCCCCATTCATATTACTGGGGTAGTTTCTTCCTTATGATTGGATCCCGACTGATATGAGTAGTCAGGGAAAAACTCAGAAGGAAAGAACAAAAGGAGACAAGAAAATGACACAGAGATCCCAGAAGGTTCACAGCTTCCACAAGTCACTTGGCTACCTCTTTTTTCTTTTGGGGGAGGGATAATACTGGTGATTGAAGCCAGGCACTGTGCACTAAGCTACTTTCCCAGACTCTTTAAAACAGTTCTTTTTTAAAATTTTGAGACAGGTTCTCCCAAAGCTACCTACGCTGGTCTCAAACTCGCAATCCTCTTGCCTCAGCCTCCCAGAGTGCTGAGGGTACAGGTGTGCTTTGCCACACCTGGCTGGCTCTTCCTCTTCAACAGGCCACACTAGCAGTCAAAGTGAAATAGTAATTTTCTTACTTACAGTTAATTAAGGGGGTAAGATTGAGGTGGGACCAAAATGACCATATCTAACTTCAGGGACAGGGCAGTGTCCTTTCATACTGCTGTCCCAGTAGGACTACCATGGAGGTGGTCAGACAGTACAATGATCATTATCAGGGAAAAACTACAGTGAACTGGCACCAGTGTAAAAAAAGGGTGCTTACACTTTTAATCACTTTTGACCGAAACCCAAGTTTGTAAAAGAAAAAAAAATTTTTTTTTTTAAATGTAGACAATCTTGCTGAGTAGCACAGGGTGCCTTAAACTCACTTAAGTAGCTCAGGCTGGCCTCGAACTCACCGGGATCCTCCTGCCTCAGCCTACTGAGTACTGGAATTACAAGTATGTGACACCACACCCGGCTCATAATAGAAACTTTCTGTTGGACCTTTTATTTATGTTATCTCAATGAAAACAAATATGCTGAAAAACACAATCACAACAACTGTTTAACAAGAACATTAGCATAACATATATACATATATATAACTACCTAATAAAGCTCTTAAAAGCAGCAGACTGAGGGTTGATGCAGAGAGGCACTCTGTTTCCTTTCTGCTGTTCCAAAATGAACTGGTGGATAATTTCTGTAGAGAGAATAAACATCATAAAGCCATTGACAATCTGGAGGCCTGGGAGTAGATTCTTGGCTATCTCTAGCCAGCATCTAAACAGAATTTCCTACTGGTTTAGTTAAATCAGACACACACATCACCTATAGTGCAGAATCCAGTGGACCTTTTCTGAAACCACAATGATTGTTGCTGAACACTGGCAAAAACTTCAATGGTGGCATTACACAGACTGAGCACCCATCCATGGGAAGAGTAAACAGTCCATGGATTTGAAAGAATTCACATAGCTGGCATTCTGGGTGGTTTTTTCTAAATGTTGGTAGTTACTGCCTGTTTGAAGGTCATTTTAGAACCTCATTTGGTGTTTAGGTACAGATAGTTTGAGCTGGTATTTTGGGGCCTATCTTTTCTTCTAACATGCCCTCGAGCAGATGCTAAAATCATTCAGAATTCTGAGTGTCATTATTCCCATCCCAACAGAAGATTATGCCATGTAATTTTATGAGTAAATTATCAGAAATCCCCCTCTCTCATCACGAAGAATTATTCCCTTGTGAATTTTTATCCTTTAAAAACTTCCAATATGTTTCATTTAATGAAATGATACTGGATGAATACAAATTAACTATATTTGCAGTACATTTGTTAAACTTTGAAAATAAGGACAAAATATTCATTCCTCTGGCTTACCTTCCCCTGGATGTAATATTAAATCAGCATTTTTGTAACACATAGCTTTCTTGGCATATATTCCCTGGACAAACAGCTATATGCAAGGTTGTAAAAGAAACACGGAGGAACTCTGGTCAGCACCCAGACCTTGGATTTCTGGCCATACAATGAAAAATGTTACTAGTCATCTTTCCATTGCCAAAGGTCAAAAGACACTCACCTTTTACCTGTCGAACAGAACTGAGGTTCTTCTCAAAAGTGTCATCAAATTTGGGATTGGTGACAGGCTCAAAGTCACTGGTATAAACTCTTCCAGTAGAGGTGGAAAAGCAACATTTACACATACAGGTGTGATATCTTAGTCGCCCTTCATCTAGGTAGGGGTGGGCTAAGGCATCCTTAGCGGATATTCTTTTTGACTGCAATCAAATTTAGAGACCAGCACATCAACACTGAAGATAAACATGACTGTCCACACAGGATCTTTGGCAAGACAAAGTTACTGCTTTACACAGTTTACATGTAACATATAGAACATTCTGCTCAAAGAGAGGTAATTAAATAGAGAGGGAGTTTATGACTTAGGAGAAGTCACTACTGTTATCATCTACCACTGTAAAGCACATACAAGCCTTTTTCTGGTAAGATTCTGAAAAGTATAGAGAGTAAAAAATGACAAACACAGCTGGGGATGGTGGTATACGCCTGCAATCCCAGCACTTGGGAGACTGAGGCAAGAGAATTGTACCAAGTTTGAGGGCAGCCTGGACTATATATTGAGTTCAAGGTCAGCCTGGACTACATAATGTGACCCTTCAAAAAAACAAAAGCCCCCAAAACCACCCACCCAAAAAATAAATAAAAAAAGAGACAAACATCATGACACTTAAATGTGTAATGCTTTAAATGCTCTAAAGGGGATAAGTTTACATTTTGAATGACAGGCAGGCTACAGTTTAAAAATATGTGACAGCATTTAGAGGAGACGTGATGCTGGCAGTTTTACAAAGCTGCCTGAAATTTTTATTCTCTTCAAATACTGAACAGACCAGAACACTCACACATCTAAGAGCTATTAGAGCAGTGGATGATGGTCTGATGCCACACTGGGAGAGACGGCTCCAGATGAATATCAAGAGAAGCTACACTGTTTTTTTTTGTCACTTTACATTAGAATACTTAATGCATTAGTCTCAGGCTTTCTAACACTAACTTTTTTTAACTCATTACTTTATTAAAACTTAAAAGAAAAAATTGTCCCTGGACAATGTTCAGTGGATCTGTCAGCACTATAAGGGAAAGCCTTTTTTACATGATTTAAGGATGGATTCAATAGTAGCAAGAACAAAACCCAACAGTGCCCTGCTCCAGTGCAACCACTTGCTTCAGAGAACACAATTTTAAAAAGAAAACAAGTTTGCACTAAAATAAAAAAAAAAACTAGATCGTTCTGACTGGTTCTGGTTCCCAAACAATAAAATGTAAGATAGTTTCCATAAACCTTAATTTCCCCAACCCCTCCCCACTTTTGGTCCTGGGAACTGAACTCATGGCCTCGAGCTTGCCTGGCAGGCACTTATGCCGCTGGGCTAAACCCCTGGCCCTCCCCCTAACCCTTTTATCTCTGATTTTTTTTTTTTTTGCCATGTTTATATGCCCAGTGGCATGCCATGACCTTTCAAGATAAAATAAACACAAAAGAAAGCTGCTGTTTGAACAACAGGAACAGACAGACAGAACTTGATAACCTCGCATGTTTCTTTTTGGCACCTAAATCTGCTGCTCCAGTCTTTCTGTCGTCAGACTCCATCCTATTCTTAGCAAGTACGCTTTTCTTTTCTTTTTCTAAAAAGTCTGAGCCTTTGACAGCTCTTCCTAGATATGGCAGTCCACTGGGCTAGAAGTCTACCGCTTGAACCCGAAGGCACCAGCAGGCCGCCAGAGCACTGTGCCTGGTCCTGAGCCCTCTTGTCCTTGGCTCCCCTTTCTTGGTGCCTCTGGCCAGTCTCTGAGCTCCCTGGGTTTTGTGTACCAACTGTGGCTATTAGCCAGCTCTGTGGCTGAGCGTGACAATTGTTCACAGGGCAGCAGTGATTGCAGCTAGGTTTTAATGCTATCATCTGACAATTAAGTCATTCCTGTCAGGTGGCAGATGGCAGACATTGGGTCCCAGTCAGCTGGCACCAGCAGCTGGACTCTGGTTTCCCTGTCAGCTTCTTTTGCCTGCACATTCTGGTATTTCCTGAAATTTGAGAATGCAGAGTTTAAAAGATTTAGGTGTTTTCCCCAACAACTGATACCACCTCTGTGCACACCAAGGAGAGTTCTTCTTTACCTAAGAGAAACCTTTGGACAAAAAGTAAATCAATACCCAGGCATGCACAAACCAAATTCACTTCTCTAAACAAATTAATGTCTCTGTAGGCCTTCTCAAGTGATGCTAAGGAAAGAAGACTACTGTTTCATAAAGGATATGATCACTGAAACATAACTACCTTGCTAAATTGGAAAACCACAAATTAACTCAAATTTTCAATAATGGTGTTCTTCTGTACACTTCTTAAATCTCAGTTACATATTGCACTATCTTGTTTCAACTGACCAATATTTGTAATAGGTATGGATAATATGGAAATAGGTAATAGGATACCTACTTTTAGCCTAAATTTTGTTGCTTTATTAGCTTTTGAGGAAAAGTTCACAAAATTCTCCATTTCACAAATACAAAAATACCTGTAAGTCAGGCATGGTGGTATGTATCTGTAATCCCAAAACTCTGGGAGCCTGAGGCAGAAGGATCACAAGTTTGACACTAACTTGAGTTTTTTTTGATTTGCAAGATTCTGTCTCCAAATTAAAAAAAAAAAAATAATGAAAGGGCCAGGGAGGCCCTGCATTCAAGTTCCAGCACAACAAAAACAACGATAATAACAGCAATGGCAACAAGCCTAAAGGCAACCCTGGTACAGGTGACTGATGCACTTTTTGGCTCCTAATCTAAATAGAACATAAGGAATAAAATATTTCTAACACACAGAAGGAAAATTTAAACCTAGGACCTTTACAAAATCCTCTATCTACATACAGAAATTATCTTGGAGGTATCAATTTCCTGCAGCTCTGATTTTATTAACTATATAAAAGGAGGTTCTTTATGTATTCATCTTTGTAAATAAACCTGCAAAATAAATTATCAAAATAATGATACTAAATCAACTAGCTCATTATGCAAATTATGTGACCAAAAGTGTCCTTAACCATGGCAACATGACCTAAAGGAGAACAACAGCTGCCTCTTTGTCTTATTTCTAATATCACTATATACATGGCATGCCTCAGTAAAAAATGGAAACAAAAATAGTCCATCACTATAGTGTATACCTGGAGTCCCAGCTACTAGATAGGGAGGCTGAGTCAGGGAGATCCCAAGTTTGAGCCCAGCCTGAGCAATTTAGAAAGACCCTGTCTCAAAATAAAAAATAGAAAGGGCTCAGCAGTAGAGTGTTTGC
This sequence comes from Hydrochoerus hydrochaeris, assembly GCA_004027455.1. Lineage (NCBI taxonomy): Eukaryota > Metazoa > Chordata > Mammalia > Rodentia > Hydrochaeridae > Hydrochoerus > Hydrochoerus hydrochaeris. The sequence continues at coordinate 101,913 of PVLA01004249.1, read as the reverse complement.
TTAGCATCTGTGAGGCTCTGCGTTCAACTTCCAGTATTGTAAAATAAAAAGCAAAAAACGAAACAAAGCCAGGTAAAATTAAAAACAAAAATCCACTTGGTACTAAAATGTCACAACATTAATATGAGTCACCTGGATTGTTTCTGATCTCCCAAATAATAACACCTTGACTAGTTTTTACAAACGTGTACCTTGAACAGAATATGTTTTACCTTTATCATCTTGCTGATGGCTGAATTATGATCACTGTGGATTGGATTACTTAAGTAAGAAAGTTGCTCTTATCACAAACAGACCAATGGAAGCTTAGTAACTCTGGTAATCTTGTGGTGTTCTTCCCTTTAAATACCTGTTGTGTTTTATATTTTGTGACTTCCTTGTGCTTTTGTCAAGTAACATTTTCCTTTTTAAGTGAAGCTGTATTTTAAATAATTAAGTTTATTGCTACACTTTAGGTCTACACATAATAACGACGTTCATCACAGGGAATCTGTATCGTACGTGATATAACTTGATACTTTTAACCTCTCTTTCCCTTCTTATTTACAAAAGCTTTGTTTCTGTATTTTTCTTCTCTTTTTTTCCTTTTCCCTTCCCCCCTCTAGTTCCCCTCCCTAGATGAATATTTCTTCCTAGTTCCCAATATCTATTATACATTTTAGTCCTTATTTATACATTTGGTTTCTCATACCAGAGAAACAGTGTGGTATTTACATGTGTGCCCTATTTATTTCATTAAGTGATACCATTTTTGGGTCTTCTCTTTCAATAATTACTGGTATGAATATGAATAAAATAAATATTCTTCGGATGAATGAATAAAGAGACAAACTGACAGTGCAATTTGCATTATGTAACAAAAGACACAAATCTAGAAAGACTTTAGAAAAACTAAATTTTTTTTTTTTTGCGGTACTGGGGAACTAAAGCCAGGGCCTTTACGCTGAGCTATATTCCTAACTTTCATTTTTTAAGACAGGACTATGGTAAGTCACTAAGGTGCCAGGCTGGGCTTGAACTGAGAATTCAATGACTCAGCCTTCCATTGTGCTATGATTATGTACCACCATGCCCAAAAGAAAAGACAGCAACCCCAGCCAATCCCCTAAAATCTAAATGCTTCCTTATTCAAAAATGAATGGTGGAGTGTTTCAAATAATCTTGAAAAATTTTCCTCCTGATTCAACCTGGGGTTAAATTTCCTTTACAAATACTGAGATAAGAATGGCATAGTTCCTGCTGGGCCTGGTGGGGTGTGCCTGTAATCCCAGTGCTTGGGAGGCTGAGGCAGGAGGATTGCAGTGAGTTTGAGGTCAGCCTGTGCTACATTTTGAGTTGGAGGATTGATAATATGAGTATACATGATTGAGACCAAAACTGGGGAATGAAACATCATTTACATTGCCCAAAGCAGAATGTTTCTCTTAGAATATGTGTATTTTTAGAAATATAAAAACAAACACTACTTACTGGATCAAAGACCAACATCCTGCAGAGGAGATGAACAGCTTCATGTGTAGCCTGGCTAGACAGGGTATAGAGTACAGGAAGAGATGGCTGTGAAAAAAAAAATCAAATAGTTCATTAAGACTTTGTACATGTAGATGTAGAATACAGCCAATTTATAAAAGGAGCTAGCTGAAAAAGCATGTGTACAAATAAGTCTACAATGAAATGAATTCTCCCCTCACTAGTCCGTCTTCACAAGCAACAATTGCCACTGACTTCTGGTAGTGTATTTGACACTGCATGATGACTCACTATAGGTCAGAACATGAAAGGGCCTATGAGAAATAAAACTGGTCCTATAAATGTGGTGGCTCCCGTTGGTCTTGTATCGAAGAGTTTTGGCAAGAAAGGAAAACCAAATATGTGCATGGGTGGGAAAAAAGATTCAAAATTCTGGCTACATGCAAAGTTAAACATATAAAGTAGGTATATCTTACAGCAAAATTACCATAAAGGTGCTAAAATAGTTCTAACGGAGGAGCTAGAAGGTATAGGAATTTATAGGCTCTTCTAAAAAGAAACTCATCTTTTGACGCTTTCCACTTGACTTCCTTTACCACTGATTTTCTGGGGCAGTTGTATCCCTGAGGCCGTGCCTGGTCTCCTCATTGAGGAAGGGAGACAGCTTTGATGAGATGGTCACAGTGGGTGAAGAGCATCACTGCCTTTCATGCAAGTAAATTCTTTATCTCTAACATACAAATGGAAGAATTATGGAAGGTCACAAAAATGTTTAGGCACACCTGTTTTTCTAGTGGTTTAACCTTTGGTATTCTCTTTCCTCACCAAGTCTCAAAAATTCTACATTCATAGCCTCCCTTTACTGCCAGGATTTTCAAACTTTTTTTTTAAGAAATTGATTTTTTGCGGGGGTAAACTCCTTTCCTAATGGTGTTTAGAACTATCTTCTACTTGTGACCTTTCAGTGCTCTGACAAATCTGGCAGGCCAAAGCTTAGGAAAAATCAGCTCAGGTAACAACAAAGTCAAAACATGATTAAAGAAACTAATTTGCTGGACTGAGGACCTACTGGGTGGCAGAGTGCTTTCTTAGCACACAAAAGTCCTTGGTTTCACTTCAAACAAAACCAAAAACAAAATAACTACTTTGACTCTAGTGGAATTGACTTTATCTTTGGGAAGTGCAGAGGCTGAAAGTAACAAACTACATTTTATCTGAACCTGGTATCTTCCTATTGGCTGTAAATATTTCTTCAGAGGTTCCCTGTAAAACTCTAAACTTCTAGGAAATAGTATCAGATTAGAGGAGCCTTTTGTAGTTCTCTGGGTCTTCCTATCTTGTACAATGACCAGACTGCTTCATTATGATTACACAATAATATAAAAACTTAGGGTTGGGGAAACCACAGTGGCGTTTTCAAACTGTATATGAACACAGTGGTATCACCTTCAGCCTTGGTATCTCGGGCAGACACTACTTACTCATCACTGCTTTGAAGGTGCAGCACTTACATTTAATGGAAGAGAAGAACCTTGAGCAAGTGAGGCGGAGACAGAGAAACAGAGGGAGGAAATAGAGAGAGAGAGACAGGGAGGAGAAAGGAAACAGACACACAGAAACAGAGACAGAGAGACAGAGGGGGGAAAGTAGACAGACAGAGACAAAGAGGGAGGAGAGAGAGGGCCCTAAGGGGAAAAGACAGACACAGAGATGAGAGCGGAAACAGACAGGAGGGAGGAAAGGAAAGAGGAGGTGGGGGAGGGGCTGAGAATGACTTCCGGTTAGGACAATCTGACCACTAGAACAACACTATTATTAATTTAGAGGCAAATCAGAAGCAGCTCCTACTTGCAAACTCTTCTGCATTTCCTGTAGGGATCCTGTCTTGTATTTCTAGGCTATCAATGGATTAAAAGTTCAAAATAAAACCTTCTGCCACCTGAGAACCGGAATGCAGGAAAGAACAACACTAGTGGCAACATCAGTAGTTTTCCTGTTGGTTAAACTCTGTGCCACCAAAAACAAGAGAGGCAGGATCCTGGGAAGATTTTATTGGACCTGAAGCACAGCTTCAAAATCCTGTGACAACTACCAACACCACGTATTTCATGTATCTGCCTCCTTCCAACAAAAGCTACATTGGAAAATTCAACAAGAACAACAGGAGGACATTTCAGAATTGGCAGGAGATGATGATTTACCATGCAGACATTTTCTTCAGAATCAAGGAGTAACAGATGAGATTAGCTGGGGGCTGTAGGTCTGTCTCGTTACTAATTAGATAAGCCAGTATGCCTCGATCTCAGTATCCTTAAATATAAAAGTAAGAAGGTTGGACTGGATAATCTCTGAAGTTTAGTTTAATTCTAAAACTATCAGACTTAATGGGATTATTACAGGTAGAAACCATTAAATGCATAGGACCCATATATAGTTGGTATTTAAATATTTGTAGGTCAATTTATTATTCCCTGGTGCCTTTACATGTTTGCAGATAGCTGGGAAGTATTTTTAGAGAAGTATTTTTCATTTAAAAATATGTAAATCACTGTAGGACTGAAATCATCTGTAAAACCAGGGATACAGCTCAAACGCACAGTGCCTGCCTGGCCAAGTATGAGGTACTGAGTTTGATTCCCTGTACACACACACACACACACACACACACACACACACACACACGAAATCATCTGTATTGGTAAAGATATTAGGTTAAGTTGGGAGTGGTGGCACATGCCTGTAATCCCAGCACTCTGGAGGCTGAGGCGGATGAATTGCCACAAATTGAGGCCAGCCTGGACTACATAGTGAGTTCAAGGCTAGCCTGAACTAGGTAAGGGGATTAGTGGATAGAAAATTTAACTTAACAATTTAATTTGTTTGTTTTCTCCATGAAGAAATTTTTTTGTGTGTAAAGTTATATAATTTGATATTCTTGCAAGATTATTGGGTTGACTTAACTAGCTACCCTATCTTTCACTGATTTGGCAGTCAAATTCTACACACATTTTACTAACCAAAGTGAGTGAACCAATTACCTGATTTTTATGGTAGAATTATGTTATAATTTAGGGGAGGAAATACCAGGATAAGTATTAGAAGGTGTGGGTTTAAATACTAATTCTGACATTATTAGACAGTTATTTGAGCCTTGGATTTTTTATCTATTAAATAACTGTATTAGCACAGGCATCCTTACCTGCCCACACTATTGCTAGCCATTTAGCATTCATCAAAATGTTTAGGCCCAGGTTAGGTGTTTAGACAACAAAGATGAATTAGACCTCTTTGGTGGGCAAGAAAGACAGGTAAATAAGCAGTTCCAGACCCACCAAATGGAGGATAGAGAACAAATTAGAAGGTAGTATTTGCAAAACTTGAAGATGACTTGATATGGTCAGAGGGTGGGAGAAAAATCAACTGAGTAGGTATTAAGGTTATCTGAAGATTTAAATGCACTCCAATTCATCTTTCTTTACAGCTATAACCCTGCAAACACTAAAAAGAAGGGTAAGACTGATCTTAACCCCAAATAATCATACCAGAATGCCAATACTCCTTCAGAAATACAACCATTAATAATTTAGTTCCTAGTGTTGGTTCCACAGAGCAAGATGCATGCTAGAGGTGCTGTATTTCTATTTTCATTTTCTCCCCTGTATTTTGCCAACTATTAAGGTTAAAACCAGCTAAATCTAGGATATCGGCAAGAGACAAAAACTCTTTCTCATCTGTGCAAGAGAATCTTCTTGAGTAAGACAAAAAATAAAACGCTTAGAAATCTGTTCTAGTGGCCAGCAAGCCGCTCTGGTAAGAGGCTGTGGCCTGGCAAGCTGTGGCCACCACAGGGCGAGAACCGTATCAGCATTTCCTGAGATCTGTCTGCTACGCGCCACGTTGGAACTTGGGGTGCTGGGAAAACAGGCAGCCAGTTCACCCCTCTGGTGGGCAGCTGTGAGCCTACCAGGGTGCGGGCTAAGAATCACACATCCACCACCAGCACCACCACCACCCCACCCCAGCAAGTGAGAGCCGGAGATCTGAGCATGTCTTGCGAGTTTGACTATATGCGATATAGCAAATAAGGGGGATTTTTTTCTGCCATCTCTTTGAGGGCAAATATTTTTATCTGTTTTGCTCAATGGTATTGCTCTATTCAATATTCTGTTCTTGTAATTTCGGTATTTCCTTCCATATTGCTCTGCCTGATTGAAGGAACAACTATTGTGAAGAAAACCAACTATTGTGAAAAAAACAATAGAAAACTATTGTGCCTATTGCTGTTGTCCCGGTGGCCTGCTGTGAGGTTCTGTGCTAATTTCACTGCACTGCCTCAGTTGGCTATGTCCTGTCTTGTTCTGCTGTATTTTACTACCTTCAAAATAAAATAAATAAATAAAATAAAAAATAATAAGAAAAAATAAATAAAAGTAAATAACAACAAAACAGATCAGCAAGGTACTGAGCAACCTGAAACATGATATAACTAAACAGATAATGGACTTAGCAACATAATTATCAGTCTTACACCCTTAAATATACATGCAGTTATATCTTTTAGAGCACTTGCTTTTCCTCCTTTTGCTTTTTTTGCTAAGTTTTTATTGGATCAGAGAACGGAGCTGTTTGCAGCCTCACTGTCTGAATGTGCACTTTGTATACTTTGATTTTGTAACTTGAACAACTACATCCAGGAACACAATATGTAATGTATCAACTAGTGATTTCCTACTGTTCATTTTTTTTGAAGTTCTGTATTGTTTTTAACTTTTTCTGTTGTTTTATTTTTCCCCGCTCTTTAATTAAAAAAAAAAAAAAAAAAGAAATCTGTACTAGTAACTCATTTGGATATGTTTTAACTAGTTCTCCCGATATTCACATGTATAAAATTTCTCTTTGAAATGACCGATCCACCATACATAAAGAGTGCTCTATTAATGACTATGATTAACTGCCAGTGATGTGAACCAAGGATGAGTTTCTAGACTTGGGCGAGAAGCCCTAAATGTTATGCCATAGTCATCATAAGCTAAATGCAGGGTGCTGGTCACAGAGGAGTTGGCCAGGCTGTTCAAGTACCCTAAGCAGATGCTCCTGTTAGTTTTCATCAACTACACACAAGTTTTAGACTTTAGCTGGTAGCAAAGCAGGAGGCTAAGGTGGGAAGATCACAAGTTTGCACCAGCTTGGGCAATTAAGTAACATCCCATCTTAAAGTAAAAAGGGCTAGAGGTGCAGCTCAGTGTACGAAGGCCCTAGATTCAACTCCCAGTACCCACTCCCCCACCCCAAGTCGCAGCAGCAGCAGCAGCAGCTGTGATAACTCCACATTAACTGAGCATACAACTGTAAGCACCCTGGGGTGAAATAAAAGATCAATTTGAACGTAGGCCTAGTTTAGGAAGACTAAGCTTCATCTTAGCTAGTATTTTGAGCTGTAAGAAACAGACAGAAACAAAACAAACCAAACAACCCTAAAACTATATAGTATTTCTCTCTGCCAGGAATTCCCTGACTTTTGGTGAACCACTTCCATTTTGATTGGGTTGATGTCAGTCTCCTAATTCCAAGGACAGGCACCTGACCCAGTCCTAACCCATCAAATGATATTATTTCCTAAGCACCATTACTGGCCCCAGGAAGGTCACAAGGGACACATAATGGAACGGCTAGTCCAACACAGACCCCAACCCTCTGGCTTTACTATTTACTAAATGCCCCCCCGCCCAACAAAACAAAACAAACAAAACACCAAAACAAAAAAGGTAAATACTCACTTTTTCAGCTTATTTTACATCTGGGAGAGTACATAAAACAGTTCTAGATGGCTACATGCGAGCAGAAGTATGCTAGGCCGGCTTCTGGGAAAGGGGTAGAAAGTGGCTGTGTTCCCTTTCCCTTCACTTTGTTTTGAATATGAATGTGATTTCTGGCTAAGTTAAGTGTGACCATGAGGTGATAAGTAAGACAGTATAAAGTCAATACTGTAAAGCTAGTTCACAGTGGTTTACAAAAATGAGTTAAAATCAAACATAGTGGTACACGCCTATGATCCCAGCACTTGGGAGGCAGAGGCAGGAAGATCACCAGGAGTTCAAGACCATTCTGGGATAGAGTGCATTCAAAGTCAGCCTGAATCACATGAAACTCTGTCTCAAAAACACCAAATGATAAAAATTAATTTTCCTGGAGCCAGGCGTATACCAATGGTTCCCAGAAAACTCATTTTAAAGAATTACTATAATTAAGATTTTTCAGTGCTCATAATCAAACAAATTCCTATCTGAATCAGAAACTTGGTGCATGTCTCTAATCCCAGCTATTCAGAACACGTAGGCTGGACTGCAAATTCAAGCCCAGACTGGACAACTCAGCAAGACCTATCTCAAAAACAACAACAAAAACAAAAAAAATACATGTATATACATAAAATTGCAACAGGGCCTGAACTCAGTTGACTTTTCATTTTTACAGTCTGTAAGTCATCCTTTTGCTAAGTCAGTTTGAATTTAGTTTCACTGGAATTTTGGCTAATGTACCACACAGAAGTATGAGCATTAACCAACCAATACCAGTAAATTAATCTGAGGCAGTAAGCTGATTTTCAGAGGATAATCAACTGGATTCTCCTACATATATATGTGGGGATTTTTTATTGTCCTAATAAACAGTAGCACATATTTGTTTATATATATGAACAGAAAAAGGTTCAGAAGGATATTCTCATTTAAGTAACTACTCAAAGTTGGATACAATAAACATTTTTGTTAGTAACAATTTCTAATAATAATTAGAAGTTTGCTTTATCTTAGAAACTGCCCTAAAGGCTTCTTATGTATTAGTTCATTAAATGCTCACAACAGCACTGGTAATATACCATTATTATTCCTTTTTATCCCTGGGAAATAGAAGATTCAGAGGTTAAATAACATGCTTAAATTGAAATCCACATTTCAAAAATAGATTTCTCTAACTCTAAAATCTAACAAGCCTACCTGGTACCTCCACTTTTACCTTCACAGGAGATTTTTCAAAAAATTCCATTTGTACATATGAAGTAAAATGTAAATACATATAAAATGAAATAAAAATTGTACAAAGAATTTCAGTCATCTTCAAGCACCACCCTTAATTTCACTCTCTACTATTAATTTGAGAATATCTCCTTAAATGAGAGCTAGTTAGATGAAGCTTAGTTTTTAAAATAATTCATACTCAAAAATTTACATAAAGTTTTTTGAGACAGGGTCTCACTATGTAGTTCAGGCTGGCCTTGAACTCAATTTGTAGCCCCGGCTGGCCTGGAACACACAGGGATCCTCCTGCCTCAGGCTCCTGAATGCTGGGATTATAGGCATGTACCACCATATCCAGTTACACTGACTTTTTTTTTTTTGGTACCAGGGATCGAACTCATAACCTCACACTTGCCAGGCAAGTACCTTGGCCACTGAGTTAAATCCCCAGCCCCTACACTGACTTTTAAAAAGTATCACTAGTTTAAATATAATCTAATATTACTTTTTTAAAAAGATGGTCATGGAGGGAGCTGGGGATTTAGCTCAGTGGCTTAAGTGCCTGCCTAGCAAGCACAAGGTTGTGAGTTCAATCCCCGGTACCAAAAAAAAAAACAAAACCCAATAATAAATAAATAAAATCACAGGGACTGAACCCAGAGCCTCATGAATGCTAAGCAAGTGCTCTACTAATGGGCTACATTCACAACCTCTAAATGAAGTAATTCACAGTAAATACAGTTAAGATAGAGCTTACTCCATGAACACTTCTGATTAGCTTAAGCAGTTTCATTGAAGATTACTAGTTTTTTTCTAAGAGGTAGAAAGAGCAAGCATTTTCATTTGCAGAAGCAGTAATATGCTATATATTTCCTTTTTCCTTGTTTGTATGCTTCAAGGAAATCCACTGAAAAATTTCAATAGGCAGAGATTTCTTATATATTAAGGCATAAAGGACTAAACTTTATCAAATGCCTTTTCTGCATCAACTAATATATTCATAAGTCAAGATGTTAAAATATTTTTCTATAGATGAGCCATCCTTGCATTTCTGGGATAAACCCCAGTTGACCAGAATGTGTAATTTTTAAAAACACAGACTCTTCCTGTTTTAACGATCACATTAATGGCTAATATTTATTGTGTAGTATGTGCTACACAGTATTCTACACTCTCCTTGTATGCATATTGCATTATAAGAACTTAATAAAGTAGCAAGTATTTTTATCCCCACTTTACAGATGGATATACTAAGGCACACAGAGGTTGAATAATTTGCATAAGGTTATAAGGTGAGTTACTGGTAGGGTCAGGATTCATAATCTATCTGAAAACTGTATCGCACAACTCCGGGGACACCATTCAACGTGTGTGCAGTGTGCTGAGCCTGAGACTGACACCACAGCCTTAATCACTACAGCTGGGGAAACACAAACTGAATGAACACCTTGTGTGCAGCCCTGAGAGAGAGCACTACACATTTTGCAGAAGTCATAGTACAAAAGCTATACTGTGTATCCTGGGGACCAAATTAATTTTCTGAATTTGAAAAAATCCATCTGGCTATATATAAGAAATACACTTGTGCGTGAGGGTATTTGTTGTCCAATCTCAGTTGTAAAAAGTTATAACATGAATACAAAAACCTTTGAGCAGCTGTTAACAGGCCAAGGAGGTGTAAAGAGGATGCACTGTGGGGTGGGGAAGGAGGATGGTGGGAAGTGAAAGGCTGAATCTGACTGGTGATTTGGAGTTTCAACATCTTGTTAGCTTCTTGAGAACAGTTATAGTATAAAGATCAAATAGTGAATGTAGACTGGAAATAATGTCTACACTGAGCAACAGTGGAACCTTTCACAGCCTACCAAGTGTGTGTCTGTCTCTCGCTTGCTTTCTCTCTCTCTTTTTTCTTTCTTTCCTTTCCCTTTTTCCTTTCTTTCTGTCCTCCTTATCTCTTTTCTTTCCTTCCTTCCTTTCTCTCTCTCTTTCTCCCTTTTCCCTACTCCTTTCCCCACTCCCTCCCTCCCTCCCTTCCTTCCTGAGAAGTGCTCTTGCTATGTAGACCAGGCTAGCATCAAACTCCTAGCAATACTGCTACCTCAGCCTTCCAAGTGCTGGGATTACAGGTACCCACCACCACACCTGGTTCTATTTACACTATAAAAATCTACAGAGTTAACAGACAAAGACTATTAAGACTTGTCAAAAGAGATCATTTCCAGCACTGATTAAAAGCCATCTAAAGAGAAGACTAAAATCTGTTTAGAGTAGATATAGTATCTAGCTTTTGAAGACAAATGGCCTCCTAATTATCATCTTTTCAATTTTCTCTTTAAAATCAAAGTACTTATTCTGACACCCATAGTAGCCATGGTTACCACTAATTTCTGTGATGCTCCCTTAGGCCATTAAGAAACTTAGTGATAAACACAATGATAAGAAGCTTAATGATAAGCAAAACTCCAAGCATTACTATTTATAGGCTAATTCATGTAAAAACTTAAAGTCTGATTCAGCAAACATCTCCATCTGTTTAAAGAAAAAGTAGCCCCCCACACCTGTAATCCCAGCACTCTGGGTAGCTGACATAGGATGATTGGAAGCTTAAACCCATTCTGGGCAGCTGTGCTAGATCCTGTCTCAAACAAAAAAGCGCTGGGGATGTACTTCAGTACAAAGGTCCAGGATTAGATCCCCAGCACTCCCCCACCCCCCAAAAAAGGGAACCTTAAGTATTCCCCCCCTTTCATGTTTTCTTTTTCTTTCTTTCCTTTTTGTCTTTTTGAGACAGGGTCTCTCTATGCAGTTCAGGCTGGCCTTGAGCTCATTTTGTAGCCCAGGCTGATCTTAAACTCACAACAATCCTCCTGACTCAACCTCCCAGGTGCTGGGATTAGAAGCATGAGCCACCATGCCCAGCTTGTCTGTCTGTCTTTCTCTCTTTCTTTCTTTTCCTCTCTGTCTCTCTCTCTTCCTTCTTTCCTTTTTTGTCTTTTTGAGACAGGGTTTCTCTATGCAGTTCATGTTGGCCTTGAACTCACTTTGTAGCTCAGGTTGGTCTCGAACTCACAAGGATCCTCCTGCCTCAGATTCCCAAGTGCTGGGATTACAGGTGTGTCCCACCATGCCTGGTTCTCTCATGTTTCTTTTAGATTACTTTTGTCTTTTTGAGACAGGCTCTCACTATGCAGGGTGGGACTGACCTTGAACTCACTTTGTGGAGCAGGAAGGTTTGGAACATGAACTTGCAGCATGAACTTGCCTAAGCCTCCTCATCTTCCCTAAGTCTCCAGAGTCCTGGGGTTACAGGCAACTCCGTGCCACCATGCCCAGCAATTTTAGAAAATTTGATATTCACTCTTTTTATTTAATCGGACACTCAAGGTTTTTAAAATTTCCAGATTTTAACATTTCTAAGAGTAGAAGGATCACTTGCCTGGAATGTGTGAAGGAGTGCACAGTGATTTTTGGTGCAGTCAGATATTTTTGAACTGTTCTAGACACAGGAAGTCCTGCTTTCTCAGCTGCTATTTTGTAACTCTTTGACACAGATTAATTAGTTGGTGACCATGAACAATAGTTGAAATGCTTCTAGAGATGGAAGAGTAGTACCAGGTTGTCTGATCTTCACCACATTTTATTACTATCTTTTCTTTTTCTTTTTTAAAACAAGGTTTGCTATGTAGTCCAGGCTGGCCTTAAACTCACAATCCTCCTACCTCAGCTTCCCAAGTGTTAGTATCATTATGGGCTATCTTTAGCCAGGTAAGATTTACTATTTGAGGAAGTCTGTAAAAGAGGAAAATTATTTTGCTACTTCCAAGGATATATACTTACCATGAGGTACTGACAAATTAATGTTTTTGATGCTGAATAATAAACAGAAAATAATGGATCTTTTAGTTCATTCTACAATGTAGAACCTCCCTATAGGTTAAGATTTACCATGGTACTCTAAGAGTGTTGAGGCACTGAATTATTTGATAGTTTTAAACTAAATACAATAGAAACATGTAACTGTCAAGAGATCTTCCCTCCCTGCTTCTGTAACACTAGGAATTGAACCTAGCTAGGCCTTCATACTGAGGGACACTCCTAGCTCTTATTATTTTGAAATAAGATTCTTTCTCAGGCTGGGACTGAATTTGTGATCTTCCTGCTTCAGCCTCCCAGAGTGCTGGGGTTACAGATGTGTGCCACCATGACTATCAGTTATGACTGCTTTAAAATATAAGCATGTGTCTCTATCTACTAGCCTGGCCTGGTCTTAGATGAGAACACACTCCTTGCCTTTCATGGCTGAAAACTGAAAATCTAGACTTACTAGAATTACCGAGTGGGACCTGTAAGGGGAAGGTAAGAAGTCTGGCTAGCAGCTAGAGAGGATGAGTATCAGTCTGTTATTTGGTACTATCAATCAGATCACCAAAATACCCAACTTAAAAGAAATCAAGGCAAAACTCAGAAAAATTAATTTCTAGCTCCTGAGTCTAAACCTTATCTGTTGGTGTCAGTTTGCTGTTCTAGGAAAGTATTCCTCTTACTCTTCACATCATTAAGATGTTTTTACCAAAGGAGGTCAAGAAAGTGCTTATAAAAAATGCTGCTAAATCAAGCATGGACATAAAAAACCACCTTGTCTTTCTCAACAGTGACCTGGCTGGTTGTAATATCACTAACAATTTGGCAATTTGTCTCCATACTTCCTTTCTAACAATATTCACATCTGACTTTGTTAGCCGCAAGAGCACAACAGCAATTGCCAGGCATGGTGGCGCTCATTTGTAATCCCAGCACTTGGGAGGCAGAGGCAGGATGACTGCTGAAAGTTTGAGGCCAGCCTTGGCTATACAGTAAGCCAACTTTAGCCACATACTGAGCTCAAAGCCAGCTGGAACTACATAGTAAGACCTTAGCTCAAAAAAGGAGTCAGGCATGGTGGTGCATGCCTGTAATCATAGCACTTGGGAGGAGGCAGAAATATCACTGCGAGTTTGAGGCCAGCCTGGTCTATTTAGGCAAGTTCAAGGCTGCCAGCACTGCACAATGAGACCCTGCCTCAAAACAAACAAACAAACAAACAAACAAACAAACAGAAAGAAAGAATACAATAGTAATAGTTTCAAATTTCTCATTAAAGTAAGAGGTATCAGGGGATACTGGCTCAGTATTTGGAAATGATATACATATACATAGGTCAAACCTCTGCTTCCAGTAACTTTTTCCATACATATCAATAAATCAAGAGACATAAAACCAAGAATCATTTATTAGCAAGTGTTACAAAATACACATTTTTCTTCCATGATATTAGGAATGCCTATATTTTATTTGGTTTGGCAAAATTCGAACATTTCCTTCTTTAAGGCCACCATATAAAAAATAAATAAAACCTATAATACCTCTGTTTAAAAACTCTCAATAAATTATTCTTTTAGAAGAGAATTCCTGCCCCACAGTTAGTAGAACCTTCCCGCTAATTTTACCTGCTTATGAGGACCCCTGAGTATGTGTGCCTTAGCGCCTTCACAAGCTGTCCTCATCGCTTCCAGTGATGGTGTGCCCAACAGATCTGTGATCAAATCCAACTACAAGGAAATATGGAATTGAGATGGACAGGTGAGTGCCTGGAAACAAGCTTTCAATACTTTTAAATCATTGACTCAGAAACAAGGATAGTATCTAGGGAGAAACCTTAAAGCAAGCAACCTCTAGATTAACTGACATTGTATTTTGTGGCCTGTTCAACAAACCAACCAATCAGAAAGGACACTAGGAATCCATGGGATAAAAATAAAATAAAATAATAAAACAAAATAAAGTATGCTCCAGCAAGCATGGCATACAAAGGCTAGAGCAATGCATGCCCTATTATCCTGATAGTACAGCACCTATAATCCTTGTAGAGGTGAAATGCTCTTCTCATGCTGGCTAATGATTGTACTTTTCAAACAGTTAATGAATGGATTCTGATGCTTCAAATGGATTCTAGCTCATTAGAAGGCTAACCCACAATCAGACATATGTGACTTCATAAATACTCAGAGCAATTGTATCTGAAATGAAAGATAAGCTCTCAATGTTTGGGGCAGTACACAACCTTTACATTCTAGTCACACTGCAAATGTCTTACATTGGCAGAAAACTGTGGTACTTAGAAAAAACTTTGATACTGTATAAAGCAACATTTAACTAGCTGGGCAAATAAATAAGACTGATAAAACGGTCTTTTGGAAAAAAGTCTTTGTAAATAGCAAATTACCTTATCAATTTTCTGCAATGCTACAATTGTTCTAACAACATAACCTAATTAACAATAGCCATTTTATTTGGATCCCTCCAGGATGGGAAATTCTTACCCAGAGAACTCAATTTTCTGCACTTATCTAAACCATGGGGCATCCATTAGCTTCACTGCCATCTAGGATAGTAGAGATACTTAAGAAGCTTGCTTTCCACAGAGAAAAGACCTCAAATATGCTTTTCTACACTTTTAGGGTTCCAACCACCACACTAAAAGCAGGAGGAAATGCCTCATGTAGGGAAACAATCAGAATATTGTCCAAAATGACTCATATCTATTATGAAGTCTGCTGGTAGTTTAGTACTTAGTATTTATTCCTCAAAGATACAGAGAAAGTGCAACAGAAAATAACCAGTTTGTTATGTAAGTTAGACTCTTCTATACCTTGATTTCTCACCCTAAAACATAATGACAATAAGTACATATGTGTACTCCTTTAATGTGTATGTTAGACTGGCAAGCTCAAGACCTATGTATTTATGTACAGAGTAAGATATCTGAATCCCATTCCAGTTAAGTCTGCTTGCCTTTACATATTCTTTTCAACATCAACCCAAGATTCTTATTCAAGACGTAGGATTGGAATATCTGTAGTACTGTCTTTATTTAAGCTTTTCTGTAAGGTAACAGTCACATTCATTTTATGAAAGCTTATGTTGATATATAACAATCTTACATGTAAATCTGTTACACTGTATTTTTTTTGTACCGGGGATCGAACTCACAACCTAGTGCTTGCCAGGCAGGCGCTTAAGCCACTAAGCTAAATCCCTGGCTGTTACACTGTATTTTAAAGAAACTGAATTGTAAAGTGGCCAAGTGCATCAATTTATTTATAAAGTTGCACAGTAGCCAACGTGAATTATCACACCTTAACATTCCTTGCTCAAAATGCTTTCCATTACATTTACAGTAAAGTCCAAAGTCCTTTTATCAGGTCATCATGGGCAGGTTCTTTCTCTTGCCCTCTGACATATCCTATCCATACAGGCTCTTCTTGATCATATCATCCTTTTAGTATGCTACACTCTTTCCTCTTCAGGGGCTACATTATGGTGGCTGTGTTGCCTTTCTTGAAATATTATTCTTCAGTTTCCTATTCTCTCATTTCAGTGGATGAAATATTAACCTCTCAGGCAGTCCTGCTCACCATCATTCTGTATCCCTAACCTGGTATCCTTTTTCATTCTTAGAATGCATCATTATTTGGATTCTATATTTTAATTTGTTTGTTTCTGATACATGGTCTTTGCCTTGAACTCACTATTGTAGCCCAGGCTAACCTTGAATTTGTGGTGCTTCCCCTGCCTCAGCCTCCCAAATGCTAGGATTACAGATGTGCGCCATCATGCCTGGCTAATGTATTTATGCCTCATGTGAAAGTTTCATAAAGGCAGGAATAACTTTGTTTTACTTACTGCAGTTTCTATAACATCCTGGCACATCAATAACATCATAATTACTAACATTCACTGAGTGCTTACTATGTGCCAAATCTTATTTTTTTGGTTTGCTACTTTATTTATCTTCAGTGTTAAGAGATTCCACCTCCCCAAACAAAATAAGTAACTAAAGATAGGAGAAGTAACTTGCCCAGGGGGCCAGGGATTTAGCTCAGCAATACAAGCACCTGCCTGGCAAGTGCAAGGTTGTGAGTTCAATCTCTGGTCCAAAAAAAAAAAAAAGAAAAGAAAAGAAAAGAAAAAAGAAACAAGCAACTTGCCCAAGATGTAAGCATTAATAAATGGCGGAGTTAGGTTTTGAACCAATGATTCCACAGCCTGGGTTTGCTGTTACCTATTTTTATGCAAAGAATAATGTTAAAATTTAAGAATAAAAATATTTATGATATAGCCCAAGAAAATGTGTATTAAATTAGCATAAAGGTAATTAAAAAGACAAAGTAATATGAATAGTCTTTCTCTTCTTTCTATGGTGCTAGGGATTGAACCAAGGGTCTCCTGAATGCTAAGCTCGTGGTCTACACTGTGATATATATATCTTCAGAGATGAATGATCTCTTCAGGCTATGTTTCAATCATTTTCTAGTATATTCTGCCATATTAAATGTTTTAGCCCAACAATAAAGATTATAAATTTTCTTAGATGTTCAGACTTAAAAAAATACACCCTAAAATTTTATATTCTAAGCACACAGCATAAGTACATTAAGTTATCAAATATATTTTCCAGTCAGAGCCATTCAGTTAGAAAGAACAGCAGTCCTCTAACAATTGAAGATTACACCTGTGCAAATTGTTACTGCAGTCTGCTATGCATCAGTGCATGTAATAAAGTCAACACTTCTAATAGACTTGTAAGTTATAAAATGAATCTCTTTCTAATCTTCAGCTTTATAACTTTCTGAATTTTAAGTGAACCTGAATTTGCTAAAAGCACAACAAACAAGCCCAGGGCATGTGTACAGGATGCCCTTCTCCTTCAAATCTGTAATAGAATTGAAGGCTTACTAAACCCTTAAACTGAAATTATACCTGCTGAATGGGACTTTGTGCCTGAAACAATATTCTTCGACCTAGTAGTTCTGCAAAGATACACCCAACAGACCAGATGTCAATAGCAATGCTGTAATGACGACTGCCCATCAGGATTTCTGGAGCCCGATAATACTGAGTAACAACTTCCTGAGTCATATGACGGGATTCATCTAGTTCTTCCACTCTGGCCAATCCAAAATCGCAAATCTAAATAGAAAAAAAAAAAATTATCAATCAGACAAATACATTTACAGATGGGAGAATGAAAAAACACAAAAATCCTGGTAGACCTCTGAACTTTGGCTAAGTTTTTAACAATACAGGTAGAGTACATCTGTGTAAGTATACAATCTGTCTTATTTGGCCAAGAAAGGGAAAAAAGTCCCAAACTTCAGTTTTTCTATACAAAATGATGCCCTCACCCATGTTTTGTGTTTTCAGACAGCGTCTTGTTATGTAGTCTAGGACAGCTTTGAGCTCACTGTGCAGCCAGCTGGCCTTGAACTTGCAATGATCCTCAGCCTTAACTTTCTGAGTGCTGGGATTACAGATGTGTATCACCATGCCCAGTAAAATGATGATGTTTTAAAATTTTCTCTCAATCTGTTTTCGGTTGATAATAAAGAGAAAACCAAAAGCCCAAAACAAAAACAAAAAACAAACTAACAAAACAAAAAACCTAACAGCTGGATATATATATTTCTAGGTTGTAAAAGCCAAACTATCTATTTATGAGCTGGGCCTATATGCTGGGCCTCTGTTCACTATCTTCACGGTCTCTGCTCGTGCACACACACATACACACACACACACACACACACACACACACACACACACACAATTCAGTTTCAAGCTGAGATCTGTTTAATTCAGTTCTACTGAAGTAGTTTAGGAGTTTCTAAACCAATTTATCCAAAGTTTTTTTTTTTTTTTTTTTTGTCTTTTTGAGACAAGGTCTTGCTATGCAGTTCAGGCTGGCCTAGAGCTCACTTTGCAGCCCAGGCTGGCCTCAAACTCGCAACGATCCTCCCGAGTGCTGGGATTACAGGCGTGAGCCACCACACCCGGCCAATGTATCCAAACTTTACACATCTCTTTAAAATACTAATTCACAGTCAAACATGTATATGTGACAAAATGTAGTGCTCTGTGGAATATGATGCTACTGGACCAATTAGTTTCTTCATGCTATATTTATAAGTACTTGAGTATCAGTTATATTTTAGACAGTATCTGAAGACATAATAATAAGACAGACTAGCTAGATGTGTTGCTTGGTGGTAAAATTTATGTTTAGTGTATGCAAGGTCCTGGGTTAAAAGATTAATATATATATAAAAAAGCTAGCTTGGTCAGTTTCTCTGCAGGCCAGTGGATAAATCCTTTCTTGTTATTTTTACATAAATGAAAAGCTGGGTGAGGTTGCAAGGCAACTGTTAATAAACTGCAGTAGGGCTAGAGCAGCAACTACTACTTATCTCTAGGCATTAAGATTTTCTTGATACTGCGCAACCAAAACAAAGGCTGGGGGCACTGAGTATGAGATCACATAGCGATGGCCATGTGAGCTCCAATGTTCTCACTGATTAACTTAACAAATCACTGTTAGAAATGGAAAAACACAAACAACATTTTAAATGTTTTTTAAACTGAGGTGTCAAAGTTAAGATACTACTTGAAAAAGGGTTCTGGCAGAATTTTTAAAAGTTTGAAAACCACTACATTAAAGAAAACAAGGTTTATTCGTAATTTGTGGTAATCTGTTTCAGACTTGAATCTACATTTGGTCACATCAAACAGATGCATGTGTGCATGTGTCAATAAGATCTCAATATCTTTAAAACTTAAGAATGAAGGAAAAATTTCCAGACAACACAGAAGAATTATATAACAACAGCAACAACAACAACAACAGAAGCCCAAATTTATCACACTTCCCAGTGGCTGGTATTCAAATAATATGTACTATCTTAAAAACTATTATATTAAGATGGTGTGCATGGTGCACACCTGTAATCCCAGCACTTGTGAAGCTGAGGCAGGAGGATCACTGTAAATATAAGGCCAGATACGCTATATAGTGGATTCAAGGCTATCCTGAGCTACCCTGTTTCAAAAATCAAAACAAAAACTTTAGTCTGAATCAGTCTTTTTAAGCAACTGAAAAGACAATTTGAGCCCTATATAAGAAGCTTAAAAAATTATAAAATAACTAAAAAGATACTGAATCCAGTTTGCACGTAGCAGGAAACAAAATACATTCAAAATATGAATAAAGACTTACTCATTTATTTATTTTGACACAAGCATGCATTCATTTTGTTCACAAAACAGCCTGATTTCTTAAAACAATACAAATGCCATGTTCATTAGCAGGAAGCTGGCCATTGGCAGGGCCCAGGGAACCCCTTGACCACCTACCCCTCCACGTAGCAGCAGGGGATCACGCAAAGAAGCTCTTTCTTCTGCAGCCATTAGCAAGGCCTGAAAAAAGGATACTTTTTCTAGGGAAGTAGCCACGATAGGAACTATTGAGACATGGGCTTGCCAGATCTCAATGGATGAATGAATAGAACTTTCATGTTTCTAAACGTATCTCTGTTGTGGTGGAGGATCCCAGTCAGGGCATGGTGGTGGCCACAGCTAGCCTGGGCCTGGGGATGGGGGTGGGACTCTTTCCTCCAATGAGCTCCCACCAAGAGCTCCACATGCGAGGATGGGTACAGAGAGGCTTCTACATGGTGCCACCAACATTCTCTTTACAAACGTGAATGGATTCTCCAGGCAAACTATGTACTATTTTTATGGTTGGAAACACTCAAAGGAAGTTTAAATGAGGGTGGAGTTAAACTATGCTAAATTACAGTAGTGCTTATTAGTAACCAAATTTCAAACAGTTACAGAAAGTTTACATTCTCTACACAAAAACAGCATCTTCTGCACTACCAACATCGACACTGACACAGAAAAGAGACTATGAATGAAGAATAATTTAAAAGAAATGTGTTGTTACTGTTTCCCTCAATAAACTGGCACATTTGAGAAAAGACAATTCATGTCTGTCACCTGGCTTTAAAAAAGCAGGCCTAAGGATGAGTCAAAGGAGCAGAGCAAACCTTGAGTTTGTTGTGATCTGTGTCAGGTATTCAAATGACACTTTCCTTTAGTTACTCATTCATGTATTCAGAATTTACAATACCGTAATAGATTTTGAAAATGCGACTTCAAGCAGTTAATGGCATCAATAATGACAGGCTCTATAGAAAATCTTATGTAAAGTCTTCCAATCAAAAACTCAAATATAAAGAAAGTCATTTAGAGCTGGGGATTTAGCTCAGTGGTGTTAAGTGTCTGCCTGGAAAGCACAAGGTTGTGAATTTGATCCCTGATTTAAAAAAAAGAAAAAAAAGAAAAAAGAAAGTGGCTTAAACTGTCCTGACACTGATTTGTTATGAATAAGACAAAACATTCTTAATTGTAATATTTTCAATTTTTTTAATTAAAATAAGTTAGAGGTAGTAAACTCTCTTCAAACATTAAAAAGTGGCCAGGTGGAGGGACTCAACTTTGAAGGGAATATTTTAATAGATTCTGGGGGGAAACGATCTCACTAAAAACGAAAGTTACATCAGCTATTTTGAGGGGAAATATGAAAAACAAGTTTTTATGTCACTAGAAGTAACACAAGGTCAGGGTTCTTCAAGGACATAATAAAGAATTTATATTCACAAGCAGTTTAACCCACTGACTTATAAACAGAACTGGCCTAGAGTTCAAAGAAAGCACTTAAAAATGAAATTTATCTATTTGGCTGTACTACTCAGTTCAAATGCTAACAATGTAAGTAGAATAATTTTGAAGACTTTTAAAGTATGTAACATTTAAAAAAGTTTTTCCTTTTCAAATGTATCAGTTGAGATGGTAAAAAGAATTACTGCAGACTTAAGCACCACATAATACGATTGCCACTCCTGACATAAATCGGAGTTCACTGGCTTATAGAGAGATGACACAGCTCTAGGGAGACCCTTATCTCTAATTTCTATGATGAGGAAAAATACAGTGGATTGCTAACTGTTCAGGAATTTTCCAATATATATCTGTAGTAGAAATAATGTTTATATGTAGATTTTGCTATTAGTGATCTCTTCTAACAAACAAAGAACAGTAAGTGGCACTAGGGAGAGAAGTAAAATTGAAATTGATGATTTTGGGTGTATTAAATATAATTAGTACTGCAATCTATTCCTTTTAAGGGCATTAACTAAGGACTGGCTAGTCTATATTGTGGAAATACATCTGATAGGTGCATATGCTCTTTTTTTTGCTAAACATTTTCACTTTTAAATGTTTATGCTTTATACTTTGCTACCTCAAATAGCATATATAAGGTATGATTTTTAAAATACAGTGTTTAAACTTAAATTTATAGCAAAAGGAAGATTGTTGTGCTGGGCATGGTGATGCATGTCTGTAAGCCCCCTCCCTTGGGAGGCTGAGGCGGAAGAATTGCCATTGAGTTCAAGGCCAGCCTGGACTGTATGGGACACCCTGTCTCAAAAAAACAAGAATGCTAACATGAATCTCTTTCAAAATACCCCCTCTTACTTTGAATGACACCTGTTCCATCATTTTTGCCACCATCTTAAGCAATTCTGGAAGTCCTCTTTTGTGTCCTTGGTTGTGTTGTTAGGGCTACCCGAATCAATTCAAAACATGTACATTTCACAGTCATTTTGACTTTTAGGAAAGAGCTGGAAGTCACATGGTACCTTATCTGGTGAACAAGGTGGATGAAAACATACCGCTGAATTTTTATAAACCTGCCTTTCTGGTGGAAAGCACTTGGCAGCAACACTCACTATGTATCTGATCACACCTCATGAAAAACAACTTCTACAACTGTTGCATAAAGTGGCAGGAACAAAGGACTAAGTATGGACAAGTGTATTAAAGAAGAGGCATTAATGAAAATGCGTGTTTTCCTGGAATACACTTTTAAATTTAATCATTCATTGTATTTTCCGATCACTCCTTCAGAAATGCTGACTATACAAAAATGTAGGCAGTCTACTTAAATCATACTTCATTCTCATATTAATAAATCTAGTCTTCATACAGCTCTTCTAATAAATACTGCCTTTAACAACAGAACAACAAAAACCACCCAAAACAACAAAAACCAATGTAACAACATGAAAAGATATCAGCTTCCCTATTCTTTCTAGTCATGTTTTAATTCTTGTTTCAGTGTTTCTAAAACACAAAATATATCAAAAACAGGAGTCAGGACTGCATTTTAGTCACTATGGTCACAGCTAGTGATACTGTTAGAGAAAACTTGGTTCTTTTAATTTTTAGTAAAGTAATGAAAATAAACTGTTCTTAAATCTATCTTGGACCTGACATTCTGATTTTTCCTCAGATCTTTAAATAAACTGAAGAATACCTTTAGAACACAGTTGCTGTTCACAAGGAGATTCCCTGGCTTAATGTCTCGATGCAAAATGCCAGCTGAATGGAGATATTTCAAACCTGAAATAAGAAACAGATTTAATTGTAGTTATTTAATTTCCTTCCCTCAACCAATGATCTGGGAAAAACCTTAGAAGAGTGTAGAGGATTTTAAATTGTTCCCTAAATAACTGTGTAATGAGTATTATTAAAAGCCTGACTTAGTCCCCACTCAAAAAAAATGGTAATTTTGCTGCAGTAAAATGTCTTGAAAGGTTTGCATAGTCTGAGACAATGTCTATAATTTAAAAGATTACACAGACTTAAGCATAGATAAGCTTCTTCTGAAGCACTGGAATGAAGACTGACCATGCAGATATCCTTGAATTGCTCATGGCCACTGGAGTCCTGCCACTGATACTCTCAACCTATGATTCTGAACTTGTTCCAACAAAACACTCTGATTAACTAAAAGGGAGCTTTGCCCAGGAGATTCTTCACTGATATGACAAAAGTCCGGAGCTTGTCCAGATTTGTCAATAGTGTTGTTCACCACCAACAATCAAGAGTGTAGTCTATCGCTTTTTAAAACTTTGAAACTTTGGCACTATTAAAAGTGATAACTTGAAGGGTGAGCTTTAAAAAAAAAAGTAGCAAATCCTATTTTTCACAAGTATAAAAAGTGCCATCTTTCCCATTTTCCCCTACCACCGAATATCAACAAATTTATTGGAGGTGAACATTTTAGTTTTAATAATGGTTAATGTGTTTTAATCCTTTTAGCAGATACTATTCAGACTCTCCAAAGGATCTCTTAATTCTATGAATTCTGTGAAGTTATTTTACTAGATAAAAAAGCTGTTTCATCTTTAAATAATTCTATATCCGTAATAGTAAACTTCTAAAGAACACATCTGAGAGCCAGAGCCCAAATCACTTCTCAGTCAAGTTGGTGCTCTTAATGAGGCAGTCTGGAATTATTTAGCTGATTTTATCTATTGGTCTTCTCCATCTGCTTTGCTTTTAAGGGTATTTGGTTTCTCTACAATTGGACTCAGCTATTTCAGTCAACAGTCTGACAGACCCACTTACTGTTGTTGCAGAATGGACATCATCTATAGGAGACAGTCACTTTCCCATTCTGTAAAGAACTAAAGGGTATTTAGTGGATTTATAAAAAACCACTGTGCTTATTTACTTACTTTCCTAGATTAAGCCACTCAACTGTGATAAACTTCACAAGGTCTCTTCCATCATGAAAATAAAAATAATAACTATCTGATCATCCTAAAACTGTCTTACTTAATACCAAATATAACAATAATAAGATACACCTTGGTCCAAAGAAAAAAGGACTTTAAGGAAAAAAGAATGCCTTGGAAATCCAGATTAAAGTTCAAATGAAAAACAAACCATTTCATATATATTATGACACTGTCTTTGTCTTAAGAAAATCTTACCTCGCAAAATCTGATAAAGAAAAACTTTGACATGATCTGAGCTGAGTGGTTGAGGAGAGACGATAATTTTATGTAGGTCACTCTGCATCAATTCTGTGACAACATATCTTGAGGTTTTATGTTAAGGATTGTTCAAGACTTCAGCCCCCAATCCCTTCTAAAAGAATAACTTTCACTCTCAAGGCTGGGTAAGTTTAAGGAAAGAAAGCGTCTAGACAGCATGATAACAGGTGAGAATTCCAGCCTTCATGAGATAAAACATTGCCAGAATTAAAAGGTACAGGTTTAAAAGTTAGCAGAAGTAAACAACCCAATGACTTTCTTATAATCAGCATTTATAAAAGAGAAAATATTTTAATAGACAGGCCAGAAAAATGTGAAGACCAAACAGTCTCAAGGTCTACTAAGATATGCAACTAGATCATCCTTTAAATCCATCCAAACATCTCAAGGTCTACCCAGACAAGTAACTAGAACATCTGAATTCAAACAAAAAGGGTAGGGGTAGGGGTTCGTGATCTCATCCTAGGTCACCTTGGGAAAAGTCAATTCACCAATCAACACAGTTTAAATTACTTTACAAAGTGTGACACTCCAAAAATGTACAAAATAGATCAAATCCAAGTCTCTCCACAATGCGAAGAACTTAATTCTTTTACTGTTTAACTTTGTGTAAATTTATTAAACCTGGCCAAGTCTGATGCCACATGCCTGTAATCCCAGCTCTTGGGAGGCTGAGGTAGGAAGATCACCATGAATTTGAGGTTAGCCTAGGCTACATGGTTTAAGGCCAACCTTAGGTATATAGAAAGATCCTGTCTCAAACAAACAAACGAACAAACAAACAAACATTTGAAACCTCTTAAGTTTCACATTGCCTATGCCTTTATTCTGTTGTATCCTTAGCATTTTTTCAATCAACACATGGCAGATGATCAAAGGGTGGAAGGAGCCTGGGAACCATGGAGATGGGGAGTTCAGAACTCTTGCAAAGCATATGAATGTTACAGATATTAAAGAATCATCTTTTGTCTGTCGAGGACAAAACAGATTATATGGCTTTAGGATACCAAGCTTCTCTTCTTCTCTTTCACTGATGGCTTCCTTTTCCTCTCTAGCCCCTTAATGCTGAAATGCTCCAGGGCCTGGTTCTCCACCCTATTCCCTGGTCACACTCACCCTCCTGTGTATCTGAATCCAGTTCCACTCCCTTAAATAGTGTCCATAGTGAAACTGCTTACAGCACCAACCACTAACCTTACAGTTATCCTTGGCATTTGTCTTTCTCATTCTCTGTTTCCCATGTGAAAATCCTGTAGGTTTAACTTCAAAATTTAGCTATGATTAGGCCACTGTTAGTCATGTGCACTCTTATTCCTGTGCCCAGGACCTCTTGGTTTCTAAAACAGCAGCCAGAATAAACTTTTTATTGATTTTTATCTATATGCTTATTATAGAAAAATTAATTATAATCTATGTTTATTAATATAAAGGTTTCTATACTCCTAAATATTTTAATCTTAGGTAATTTCAACTAGCTTCTTTCTGAAGAATCCATTTGCCTCAGTGAAAAGTGTGAAAATGTGATTTGGCATGTATTATTTCCCATCAGGCAGTTTTCAGTGACATCTCAGAATTATTCTATAAAATGATTCATTGTTATTACCAGTTAAATTTAGTTTTTCATAATAGTTTTTATTCAATTTTCATAAGAATTTTAAAACACACGATTCAAAATTCTAAAGGACTGGTGATCACTGTTTAACCACTGCCTAGATGCTATCCTGCATATTCTGCCATATTAGTCCTATCATACATTCATCCACTGCTCTTTTCTCCTATCAATTCATCTAATTTTTGGGATGCATTCCAGAGTTGTTTTTTAGGATAAGGCCAAACTGTGCCACTCTTCTGTAAAATCCTTTCCACTTTATTATCAGTAAAAGCCAAAGTCTTTCAAGTGGCCTTAGAATTCATAAATAATCTGGTCACCTTACTTCAACAGTCTTTCCTATCACTTTCCTCATGGCTATTCTCTAGACATACTAAACACACTCTAGTCTTGGGCTTTTGCACTAGTTCTCCCCTTGGCATGGATTTTAATTCCCAGTATTTACCTCCCTAACTCTTACCCTTCAAATGACACCTAACTGGACCAATTGCTTATCCAATTGCTACTTTCTCGCATAGTTCTATGTCTTCTTTTTCCTTTACTGTCCCATATAACTTATTATGTTTGTCTTTTGTAAACTCATGGACCCTGCTCCATGAAGGCAAGGGCTTTCCAAACTCTCAGAAACAGTACTTGTATATACCTGAGCACCAGGTTACTGCTAATTGTCTTAAATATATCATCTCATGCATAATTCATGGAAACCCTACAAGATAGGGTTCACAGATGAGGAAAATGAGGCTGACATCTTCCCATGGCACTACACAACCTTTTATACAATTTTTTGGGAGGTAACACCAAGTACCAAACTCAGGACCTTGCACTTGCCAGGTAGGCGCCAAGCTGCTGAGTTATATCCCTGACCCTTATATAATGCTAAGTGGTTATTTAATATTTCTTTTCATGTAATACATTATGAATTGAGCAACCCCCATCACTGGATGTGTAGGCTATTACTGTTTCAGCATAATGCAGCTCTCTGTGGAGTTCTTAGAACTTTATGGTATTGCTTCATGAAGGAACTTTGATTATGCACAAATTCTCTCGGGTTAATCTATTTCTCTAGAAAAGAACCCTCTAATCTTCTGCCATAGGAGGTACAAGTCAGGCTACCATGGTACTATGTGAGTAGGTCTAGGAGCCAGAGCCAAAGCCAGAGATATCATAGATAACCATCCTGCCTTGGGCAACAAAACTTCAGTCTCCTGTTGGGTAGCGGAGAAGAAAAACCCATCTTAATTCTTACACAGGTTTAAACCAGGTGTGGTGGTACACTCCTGTAATCCCAGCACTCGGGAGGCTGAGGCAGGATGTTCGTTGTGAATTCAAGACCAGCCTGGGCTACAAAGTGAGCCCAAGGCCAGCTTGAATTACGTAGCAAGACCTTGTTTCCAAAAGACCAAAAAATTTTACACAGGCTTATAACCAATCTTGTGTTGAGATCCACTTATTTCCCTACTTTCTGAGATACTTTGTGCCTCTAATTTCTAAGACTTTTGGTGTTAACAAAAATCAACTAGTCTCTGGCATCACAACACAGCCAGTTTAGTTTTCTGTTACTTGAATTTTTAACACTATTGATATTTTAGGAGTGCAGGAAGCATTGGTAGTAAATAGCTGTAGTCTACCAATTGTGTTTTCAAGTTGGAATCATTTATATTTTATTGGCCATGTGTATGTGTGAGCATAAGAGATAAAGAAGAAAAGCGAGAATGAGGGCAAATTGTTTATGTCTTTTGCTTAATTTTCTACTGGTGAGATAATTATTATTTGTAAGGCTGCTTCCTTTATTAAGGGTATTAACCTTCTTATGTATACTGAACCCACCACCCTACCCCACAATTTCAATTGTGGGATAAAGACAGAAGAATATTCCTACTTACATCAGTAAGTCTTAACCATAAATCCCAATGTTCTCTTCCCCACTCGTGCCTGCCATTGGCGATTGAACTCAGGAAGCACTGAGCTACATCCCAAGCCTCCTCCCCCCACTTTGAGATAGTGTCTCACTATGTACTTCAAGCTGGTCTCAAACTTATGGCAGTCCTTCCTCAGTTTCCTGAGTACTGGGATTAGACACATGTACCTCCTTATCTCAATATTTTTGAATTGTACTAATTCCAGAAATCTAAAAGGACAAAAGCAAAGGAATACAGCATTAGAAAACACACAAAAAAACCAGAAAAATTTCACAACTGCTATTACTATATTAAGTGCTGTTTCCTACAGTCTGAATGTTTTCATCTTCCCAAAATTCCTATGTTGAGATCATAACTCCTAAAATGATAGCATTAGGAGGTAGAGGTCTTTGGGAGGTTATAAAGGCAGAGCCCTCATGAATGGGCTCATGCTCCTGTAAGAGGCACAAGACAGCTTTGTTATCCTTATCTATCTGTCTATCTATCTGTCTATCTATCTATCTATCTATCTATCTATCTATCTATCTATCTATCTATAGGTCTTGTTAGTCCTTCTCCATCTATCCATCCATCCACCCACCCACCCACCCACCTACCTAGTTATCTATCATCTTTTTCTTAAAAAAAAAAAAAAAAGATCTTATGTAGTTCAGGATGGCCTTGAAGCCACTATGCAGCCCAGCTTAGCCTTGAACTCATAGCAAACTTCTCTCAGCCTTCTGAGTGCTGGGATTATAGGTGTGCAGAATGCCCAGCTTCTTCTATTGTTTTAGGTTATAGCAAAAAGACTACATGAACCAAGAATTGTGCTCCCAGCAGAAAACAAATCTATCATCTTAATTTTGGACTGCTGTACTCCAAGAAATAAATTTCTGTCATTTATAAACTACCTAGTGTATGATAATTTTTTTTGTAGCAGTCTAAATGAACTATGACAGTTGTCAACTTGAAGTTTTATCCAGAAAAAAACCAGTCCTTGAGAAAGAGAATATGAAGAAGCACTTATCTGCACAGGATGTCAAGTCATGTCTGCCGAGTTTATTGACAACTTTTTTGCTCCTGCCAGAACTGAAAAGTTCTTGCCTGGTTATGAAGAGGAGGCTATATTCTATTCTGCCTCACATATCTACAAAACTGGCAGCCAAGATATGATGCCAGGAGCTTTACTGTTAGTAGTGACAGTTGGTATGCATGAGAGCAGCAGAGAGAAAACATCTTAATTTTCAAGTTATCAGGTTGAATTTGGAATGTTGACACTTGGAAAATCTTGCTTTGACTTCTAAAAGGAACAAATTGGTACAAAAACCAAAAACAGAATAAGTATGAAATAATGTCATATGTTTTCTTCTAACAGTGACTTCATTTTCAAAGAAAGGAGAATAGGAAAACTTTGGAATAGGCACTGTTCTATTTTATAACTAGTTACTCATTTCAGATTAAAAAAAACTGTGTTTTATTTGGCATTACAAAACACATCAGGAATCTGGGAACCAGCACCATGCATGGGCCGCTGCAGGACTGGGAACAGCCAGACCCAAGCCTCTCCCCTTATCTGCAGCTATTTTGAAGACATCAAAAGGCATTATGGTAGGTACCACATTGAGGGTGCTCACCACATCAAGCCTAAAAAATGGTTATTTTTCTTGATCATTTTTTCATTATTTTTCCATACTGGTTGCTATACTGGTAAAAATCTATTACCAAAGGAAAAAATGGAGAACTGAAGACTATATAAGTGATGAGGGTATTGAAAGCGAGAGTGAACCCAAGGCTCTACAGGCTCAATCCAAACCTTGCTATCCAAGCATAGCAAGGATTCTGTGATGCCACATCCTTCAGAGCAATTATCCTCAATGGATAGAAAAATGTGGAAAAGAAAAAATATGTACTATCTTACTTCCTGGAAGTCAAACCTATGTATCGTGGCTTCCAGAGCACCAGAAATTATAGACATTTTCATGTACATATAATATACATACATATATGATTCTACAGACAATTTATTTGTAAGAAAGGCCCAATTATGAGTTTTATATTACATTTTTCTCATTTTAAAAGTTATTTCACATTGTGTTAGCTGGAAGTCACTAATTCTGTTAGTTAGTAGGCATGATATAGGAGAAGTTATAATAAACATAATGCCATGAAAAGAAAACACAAAATAAAACAAAGCAAAACACATTAGTTCTTGATGTTAATTACTCCAGGCCTAAGGAATGTGAACTGACAAATTTGACTACTTTTTTTTTTTTTTTTTTTTTGCACTAGGGATCGAACTCATGACTTTGTGCTTGCCAGGAAGGCACTTATGGTGCTGAGCTAAATCTCCAGCATGGACTACTTTTTGACCAACAACAGTTTCATATGGTCAACCTAACACAAAGTATTATCAGGTATCAAAAAATTAGGGGAAGGCTTTCACAATCAATATAGAGCATGATTTTGAGTAAGTCAGTTCCTCCATTTGAAAACCATAATTTCTCACAAAATATAAATGAGCAGGTATTTTCTCTACTAAATGCAAATGACTGTATCATCATCGTTATCAGGATCCATAAACTTGAAAAACATTTCACTGAATCTTTTATTAAAATATTTAGGAAAAGAGTTTAAAAGAATGTTACTTTAGTATCTCTGCTTGAGAAGATGACAGGTTGGATTAAAAAAGAAGAAGCAAGTAAATAAATTCTAATTACCAAAAAGTCTAGGGCAAAAACATAGAGCACTTCTCAACTTTACCACCTTCGGTTTTAACTTTGTGCAAAAATGCTTCTCCTCCTTTTAATAGCTTCTAAACACAAAAGACTAAAGCCATTTTAAATATAAGATTTTTTAAAAACAAAGTAATTAAAATAGCCTCTTTGCTGAGAATAAGTTTTATGCTTCAGTTCAGCAAAGTAAATTCTAAGGGGAAATATGTTTTTTATTCCAGGAATAGAGTTTTTTTCTACACATAAACTCTACCAAATCAGGCCAATCTTTTAAAATTTTCTTTGGAAAATGTAATTCCTGTATGTTAAAATTTAACACTGTTATCTGCAAAAATTTAGAGGCAATATATACTACTTTATAATAAGGTTTCTGCTCTGGTCTAGCAGAAATCCTCTGAAGTCTCAATCCCCAGCATAATGTCTCCCAGATGTCTCCAATAGTTGCCATGCCAACTAAAGCATCTTAAATTAAATGAGGGGCTGAAAAGGCACCTGCATCACTGCAGGTCTGTTGTGAATTAAATAAAGCTCTCTTGACAGGGACTCAGAGGTGCCATTAACTTGAACAGCATCTATCTGATTATTGTTTGAGTAAGTCAATGAGGGTCTCCACACAGGAGTAAAACAGGGTGCTCGCCCTCTCTCCTGGTCTTTCTAAATGGGCCAGCCTCTCGAACAGCTGGTGTACCTACTAGATCAATGACTTTGTTATGGTCTTTTAAGTTACCATTAGGTAATGATAAGCTACAGAACCAAAGTTAAGAGTTTTCAGGAGAATATTAGCAGATTAACCATTTCCCCTATGAAAACGTGTCATTAAAGATACGATCATTAAAAACACGGTACACAGTATGCCAACCTCAAATGATTTGAACAGCCTTGCTACAAAATAAATCGCTGCTGATTGCAGCAATTAGTTAACTAGCTCCATGAAATATGAATTTCAAAATGTACTGATTTGCTTCAGAAAAATGAATGATGCAAATGAACAATTACAAATACACTGGAGAGGGAACACACTGCATCTCTGGTGCATCAGGTGCCCAAGGGAAACAACGGCAACTCTTGTGTTGCTTTAAAGAACTAATCTTTTTAAGTTAACACTTTATGTTTCTTAACTGCTTTTTCAAAATCAGTTATTGTAGATCATCACTTAATAGAAAGTTATGTGATTTATCCAAGGCCACATTCTCAGTTAACATAAAGCTGGGGCTAGCTTAGGTTTCTGGACCCCTCAGCCAGTGCTCTCTCCACAATATCAAGTTGCTTCCCAATCAAGTTTGACTTTCTGAGTCCATATTCTCATTTCCATTTTCTTTTTTTTTCAGGATTGGGGATCAAACCCATAGCCTTGTGTATGCTATGGAAGCATTCTACCACTTAACTCTCATCCCACCATTCCCATTTCTTAAATATCATCACACTATGCAGATTTGAAATGAATGAGAGCCGAATTCTGTATTTTTAATTATGGGCTCTGAAGAGAAAAAAAGATATAGTATTAATACTCAATCTGTAACTATTCCTCTTTACAAATTGAACATACTGAGGTTGGGAGAGGTCAAGATGCTTGACATAGTACTTGGACTCAAATCTAGGATGTAATGATTCTGAAATCTGACCCTTTACTTTTCTATGAAAGAATGTTAGACTGATAACAAATAATAATTCTTCTTTTGCCAATAACTTAAAAAAAAGTTAAAAATTGTAAGAAGTTTTTTGTTGTTGTTTTTACTTCACTCTTGGCCTGTGTCTCTTTTCACTTCCTGAGTATTCAATCTGTTCAGGTCTTCCTGATATTCTTCTTTAGTCCAACTATAAAATTAAATTTGCCAATTTTAAAAATATTTTTCCTCCACCTATGAATCATATAAGATCACTTAAATAGCTTAGTATTTTTTAAATAGATGAGAGGAATTTTAAAAATTGTGTGTAACAGAAGAGATTCCAGGTTAATTTTTTGTGTGATAGAGTCGAGTGCTGGGTTAGTGGCCCTTGACAGGTAAACAGCAAAAAACAAAAAACTGAAATAGACACTGCTGGAAATATAGGACAGACATCTGATGAGAGGTCAAAGCCAAGAATATAAGTTTGGGATTCATTAGACATGAAGTAATGTGGTGATACCTCTACTTTCTATTAAAAGAAATCTGACAGACAGGGCATTAATTTTGCTTTTGGTTAAAATCTTGTTTTGTTTGTAAAAAAGTTTTTAAAATTATGTTTTAATTTTCCTCTTCATATTGAAAATACTGGACATTTAAGTTATACAAGTATATCACCATTAACAGGTGATAAATTCAACTTCAATGGCTATAAATTCAATTTCAACTTCAAATTTTTTAGAATAATACCCATCAGGGTGAACAGCAGAGTTGTTAGTGCATGTGACAAATATAACCACTAAATCTTACTAGCCGTCCATGACAGTTGCTCAGGAAGAAGATGTCTTCATGGAAGACACAATTAGAGGCAGGAAAAAGCAAGACAAGGAACTTTCAGAGAACTAAGGAGATGAGATGGGAATGTATGAGAGACACCAGAGAGGCAGAGAAAATATGGGGGTGTGTAGAATTATAAACAAATCTGTACAATTTTCTAATGCAAAAAAGATTATGGGCAACAAGCCTAGGAAACTAACCGAGGCCCTGGCAGTCAATTACACCCAGTGCAGACCTCGTTTCAATTAAAAGAAATCTGAACTGTGATCAGTATTTTTTAAACCTACCTCTATGATGCTGTATTGATTTTATGAAGTAATTTAAAAATGCAGGATCATCAGTCTCATGTCAGAAAAATCTTGACTACACCAACTGTCAAAGATAATTTTGCAGAAAAAGCCACACAATTACCACAGAAACAAATGCTGACATCAAATTCTGACCTTCAATTATGAATAGAATGATTTGAGTATTTTTCTGTTTTTAGAAAGTCATGATTACTTAAGCAGTCTCAGAGGATGCAGGACCAATGCCAATAGCATCTTTGTTTAACTGTCATCATTAACATCAATAAATACTGACTGGGTACCAAGTGGGTGTTGAAAGCACGCTAACTCAATGACAAGATAGAGAAAAAAGACAGATGAATACAAGGCAATGGTGAAGGAATTAGAAAAAGACTGACATGGGAAGACAAAAGTCAAGTAGATATGACAAGAAGGAAGTAGAAAATTTTAATGTACATGGACACACAAGTTTGATTGAAAAAAGAAAAACACCTGATACTTATTCAAAGTTTTCTATGTGTTGTTTTAAATTTATTTTTGCCTAATCTGCTTTTAATTACTCTAAAAAGTAAGTCCTATTATAGTAATAAAGGAGCAAAAAGGTTTAGCAAGGCGAAGGTGCTAGTCAAAGGTCAGAGGATTTGGTAGAGATGCGCCAGATCCCATACCTTTTTCTCTTTTTGTGGTGCTGGGGATTGAACCCAGGACCTTTACAAGCTAGACAAATGCTCTACCACTAAGCCAAATCCCTAACACTGAGCACTTTTTCTTAACCTGTACTCTCTTACAAAGGATCAAGTATACAACAGAAATATAAAACCACAGATAAAATGTAGAACAAAATAATTCAGAAGGCAGAGGGCCTGGAAACTTTAAAATAAGGAATTAAATAGATGTAGCAGTAGGAGGCAGTATGATGTAGGTTTTGGAGTCAAAATGATCAGGGTTATGATCTTGCTACTTACTAGCTTGGTAACATTTGCCAAATTACAGTTTCCCTGTACTTCATTTATAAATTAGGTACAGTGACATCTACTGCACAGAATTATTGTCAGCATTTAGATGTGTGGATTTAGAATCAAATATAAATGTCTGACACACACACACACACACACACACACCCAAACCAAACCAAACCAAACCAAACCCACAACAACAAAACAACCAGGGACTAAGTGGTAGACAATAGGTCTGATCCTCATTTGGACACACTCTGCCCCAGCTGCTGCCTGAGCTCCCAGAATGGCTCTTCTCAGCCACCTGAGCTTGTGGAACAATACCTATTCTGCTAGGACATGGCACAATTGGCCCACCTGCCAATTGTGGTGGGCCACAATTGGCACGTGGCACCCACAACAAAACATTAACCATGGCTATAGGTAAGTACTCAGCTTTTCTTTCTCCCCCAATCCCACACCTCTCCCCACCTGAGCTCATCTCATCAACTCCCTTAACCCTATTCATAAAAGACCCAGCTCAATAAATCTGACTTGGCCTCTCCTTTGGAGTTATTCCTAGAGTTCATGCCTGGAACCCAAAATTCAGACAAATTCTTTTACTGGGTCATCACCATTTATCTCACAGTAGCTATCACCGTCATCATCACCATCATCGTCATCATCAGGAGGAGGAGGAAGAGGAAGGGTATAGTTTATTAAACATCAATATACTAGGTGCTTTGCCAAAAGTTGTGACATACATTAACAGCCCCGAGAGGACAAATATCATTGAGAAAACTGATGATCAGAAAGAGAAATATCAAGTAACTTTTTTCAAGGTCAAAAAGCTGGTAAGAATATGTGTGTGTATGCGTGTGTATGTGTCATGATTTGAACTCAGGGTGGCGTGAAAGTCTATGATCTTTGCCACAGTGTATAACTGTGCTTTTAGTTCTTCAACATCCACCCCTGGGGAAAAAAAAGCAAAAGACAAAACAAAGCTGGGCATGGTGGTACATGGGAGGCTGAGGCAAGAGGATCGTTGTGAGTTCGAGACCGGTGTGAACTAAACGTGAGCTCAAGGTCAGCTTGAACTGCACAGTGAGCTCCTATCTCAAAAAGAAAAAAAATCTCCAAAAATGGCAATCACTCAGAAAAGCACCTGTAAGCCAATGTGATTTCAAAAAGAAATATCATACAATCTCAAAAGGCTAGCACCACTAAAGGAAGGGAAAATTTTATTTATTTCTTATTAATGCAGTGTTTTTGGCACTGGAAAACATTATGTCAATGACAGTCACATTCCTTTAAACTTCATTCATAGGAAGACAAAAAGTCCTTTTTTAGACCAAGGAAAGTTTTCTAAAGGACAAAGCACTTTTAAGAAGCAGCTACATGGTTTTGTGTAGACTGGAAACTCAAGGGAATAATTACAAGTGTGAATCTTGTGAGACCTCTGAGAAGCTCCACACAGGGGACTTGTAGTTGTAGTCTCTGTGAGACCTCTGAGAAGCTCCACACAGGGGACGTGTAGTTTTGAAACCTGGAAGGTTTCTTGGTCTGGAGCTCTGAGTGGTGAAAAGTAGTTATCAGATTAGTATCCTGTAACTGACTAATATTCCATTTATAAAAATGCAAACAAAAGAACCCACATACATATACACTCATGCACAAATGAAAACACACATAAAATCTCAAAACTGTGATTTCTCATGCAAATCACATTTCTTTTGGAAAAATGCCATTTCAATCTACCATTTGGCTCTCTTGCTGCCTGTATGTAATATATCAATAAGAGGAAAAGACTGACAATGTAATTATTAGCCTTACTGCCAATTGTGCAATTCAGTGTTTTTGTTTAATAATGACATGCGCAGAGTATGCAGACAGCAAGGTAATAAGCAGTACATGAATAAACTGTACGCTGGCTGAAATACAGACTGTGGTAGCATGTTTCCTGAGGTTCTGCCTTCAAATTGAGTTGGTACCGGGAGACTTAACTGGTCTGTGAAGTAGCTAAAAGCTCTACTGGTTCTCTATATCCTTCAGTTAAGGCAAGTTTCATATATTCAGCTGCTTCGGAAAACCCTAGGTCTTCATATTAATACATGCCTCCTGTTGTGTAGCGATCTTAAAAAACAGAAAGTCAGGATAGTAGAAGCTGACAGGAAAGATCAAATACGGTCCCATGAGTGCCCTTAAAATCTTACCCTGAGTCAAATATGTCAAGCAGCCAATACTCAGAAGGTTAAGCAGTTCATGGAAATGATAATGGGGTTCTGAGGCTTTTCAGAAGCTCCAATGAGGTGTGGCTTTGTACTTATTCGATGTTACCATTTAATAGTTGGGAGTCCTGTCAGTATTTTACTCCCACCAGCTGGGAAGTTTTAACGATGTAGTTATTTTTCAATAGAGAGGTGAAGAAACTAGAGTCAAACTGTAGAATTTTTTTCTCTCTCCACCTGAACACAGGTGTTTCAAAGAGCTGGCATGAAAAGTTGCTTCCACTATAGTGATTCTCTTATAAAGCAAAGGGGAAAATATTCCAATTGAGCCAGAACTTTAAACAGTTTTTTTTAGAACCACCTTAGGATCTGTAATACCTTAAAGCCTAGGTGATCTTCATGCAGAAAGGAAGGGCTTTCAAAGGAATTATAAAAGGAGATATGATAACTATTAAGGGATAAGTGCCACATATTGTTCTGAATACTGTATCCATTCATATCATTTTAATCCCCAAATAATTGAGGCAGGTACATACTGACTTTATTAATGAGGTAATTGAGGCACAGAGAAATTAAGAAATCTTCCCCAAATCACACATGTATAAAGGTGGGATTAAAATCTAAACAGTCTATAGAAAAACTCCACAGTTTCTGTCACCATCATAGATTTCCATTCTATTTTCTCAAACTAGCAAAATACTGGTGACACAGGCCCTGAATCAGTCATAAGGTTTTGAAATAAATGCATGATAAAAACCTTATTTCTATTTTGTAATGTGACAGTAAGTAACTAAACTAAAAAACTTGTCAGGATGCAGACCTGAGGGATGATGAGAATATGACAGAAAGGAGATGGATACAATTTTAGACATTGCTGTTAATTATGCTTCAACATCAAGACTTTGTGGGAAAAAGAAAGGGAGACAACTGGCTGGTCTAGTTTCTAAATGTAAGAATACTCTGAGAATACAGGATGAAGGTCAACTTTCCACATTCCTATGTTCAGACCTCCTGCCTTAGATTTTTCTCACCTCTCAGACAAAAGAAAAAGATAAAACTGATTCATTACACAGTATTTAGAGAAGCAATAAAAATTGGAATTTATAAACTACCAAGAATAAATTTTTATTATTGAGTGATAAAGTGTTATGCAAACACATCATAACAAAGCACTGCTAAATAAGTGCTTTAATAATAGAGAGCAAACCATTCTGGACAGCTCAAGTTGTGTATGTGTGAAAAGTTGTCACTGTCTTATGTAAAAAGCCATCTATAAAATACAAAATGTCTCATGATCTAGAGTTCAGAATTACAGTGGGCATGGTGGTGCATGCCTGTAATCCCAGCATTTGAGGGGCTGAGCCAGGAGGATTGCCACAAATTGAAGGCCAGTCTGGGCTACACAGTGAATTCAAGGCCAGTATGGACTACACAGCAAGACCTTGTCTCAAAATACAAAACAGGGACCAGGGATATACCTCAGTGGCACAGAGCCTGCCTGGCAAGTGCGAGGTCCTGAGTTTGATTCCCAATATTAAAAACAACACCACCCAAGGCTGGGTGTGGTGGCACACACCTGGAATCCCAGCACTTGACAAGCTGAGGCAGGAGGATTGCTTCCAGTCCCAAGGCCAGCCTGAACTAAATGAGTTCAAGGCCAGCTTGAACTACATATGGAAACTCCATCTCAAAAACAAACCAAAACCAAAATCAGCACCCCACAAACCAAAGTAACAAAAAACAAAACAAAGCAAATAAATCAGAGCAGATTGCCTGCCTGCTCAACTGAAGAACACATTTAATGATCTATGTGCAGTGAACTACTGATGCTGTATGACAAACTGTCAATGCTGTATTTAAAGCTTTCAAAAAACAAGATAAGGGCATTTAACAGTTTAACTGCACTGGGAGAAGAAAATGGAAACTGTATTCTATCACATTATCTCCTATAAAATATTATATGAAGAGAAAGCTTTGAAACCCCAATTTTAATTCCTACATACATAAATACAAGGATCAGTTAAAACACACTTAAACTTATTGTAAGCACTAATTCTGAAATCCTTATCATTTCTAGTTGAAACAAAATTCCACAACTATAAATATGTTAAACTTAATAAAATATCTTTCCCCACATTTTTTCTTCCAAAATCAGTTCCGTAAGCAGAGAAATTTCAGCCTAGATCTTAGACATGAAATTGTCTGATCTGAAATAAACATGAAGATGCTAAACAGTTATGAATAAGGAGAATACTGTTTGTGGGTTTTGTTGATTTTAAACAATGCTTTTCACATGAAAGAAAAACAGCAATGTGTCAGAGAGAGCTCTGTGTTCTCTTGTAATAAATGGTCAGTTCTAAATCTCATCATTTTCTTTGCAACAAAAAGCATGGATGCCTTTGCAACTAGAAAAATTCGATGTGTGCTTCAATTAGACTCACTGACCTTTTCTGAAGCATGTCTGTGCTTCTCTATAGAAATCAATGGAATGAAAGGTCATTTTGTTAAGATGTCTGAATACAGTACTCTCTCTTCCAGGCAAAGGCAAATTCATTTTCTTTTAAAGCATCTAATTTGTTGTACATGATGTCAAAAATTAAAACCTTAATTGCAATTTAAAATCAATTTTACCACCAAAAGCAGCAGCAGCAGCAAAGCTGTCATTCTACTTAGTCTATTCTGGCCTAGAATATTGCTGGATGAGTTATTTGTTGCTAAAATTATAACCATGTATGTAATAAACATGAGGAGAATCCTAAAGAAAACAATATTGTTTCAAATCTCAGCTCTCATTCAAAGTTATCTGGAAAATGCAAAAGCATGCTGTTTGTCAAGTATGGATGGTGAAGTATGGTGGATTACTAATCTCTTACTGTCATCCGCCAAAACAAATGCATACACATAGAAATTCTGCTGTATTTGAAAGATGAGTCTCTACCTATATTAGGAACAGTCTACTGCTGCACTTCTTTATTCATGAAGAGAAAGGGTAAATTTTTCCATTTTTTTTTGTCTTTTTTTTTTTATCGGTATTGGGGATCGAACTTAAGGCTGCGCACTTGCAAGGCAGGTGCTTATGCTGCTGAGCTAAATTCCAAACCCTATTTTTCAATTACTTAATTCAGAGAGTAAGGAAACATATACTTCTTATTCTCAATACAATGCATACTAACACTTTTCCTGAAAGGCAATGAGACCTCAAGTTAGATCTACAACTCCTTAATGGTGAGGAAAAACTTATTTCTATGTCCAGACAATTTAGGTTTTTGTTTTCGTTGTGGCTTTTTTTGGGGGGGGTGGGGTGGGAGGTGGGCCGGCCTTGAACTCACTTTGTAGCCCAGGCTGGCCTCAAACTCCCAGTGATCCTCTTGCCTCACCATCCTAATCCTCCTGCCTCAGTCTCCTAAGTCTGGCATTACAGGTATGTGCCATTACGCCTGGCTCAGACAATTTAGTTTTAAATGTTATTCTGACCAATAGAATTGGAGAACACTTACTCCAGTCTTATTTGTTGTAAAAACATGCAAATGATGTCATGCAAACCCAAGAGCAGATTGCTCAGTGGTAGAAACAAGTACAATACCATTTGAAGGCAGCAAAGGTCTCTCAATACACCAATACATAGGCACTTCTAGACCTACCCAGTGCTACCCCATCACCAACAGTTCAGTTTCTGGCTAGAGATTTCAAACAGATTTGAAGGGCAGAAAAGATTCCAAATATATGGAGAGCAACAACTCTACCTGAGTCTAGGATGGGAGTATCAAAGAAGTCTTGAGTATTTTTTTTATGACAGCTGGGAAGAGATGACATAAACGGCAGATCTATTTGAAAGGAACTGCCTTTTATGTGTCAGAATATAATCTGACATAATGCCTCATATATTTGTTCACAGTACACACTTCCTAAAAATTGTAAAATATCATTCACTTATTAGCATAATGTGTGTCACTCATTAGCATTCTTTTTCACACTGTTATTTAATTAGAATAGCTATGCCAAAAGGGTTAAATGGATCTAGGAAAAGGAATTAAGCTTGGCTTAAAATACTGTGGGAAAATTAAGAATAATGACTGGTAATATTGAAAATATACTTATCCCACTAACATGTAACTATTCTTGTTTAGGAAGAAGTATAGAGAGTGTTTTGTGTGAAAATTACAATTTGTGTGAAAATTAATTTTTCTAAGCTCCTTCTCTGAAAAGTGAGGAGAGAGGAAAGGGCAGGGTGATTTTTTATATGTAAGAAAACTCAGTTGATATTTCTATTATACAATGGATTATTCTGGTATTATAATTATTGGAAAATATCTATCAGTCTTATTAAATTGTAAGCTCCTTAAGGGTAGTGGCAATGGCTGTTATATTTTAATCTACATCTTTGCTGAGGGTAAAGTCCAAAAGTCTAAACATAAAACTAACACTGAGCACCATGAAAAGCCATCTGGGAAAACATCAACATTGTTCTTTTTTCATTTTACAACCGTCTGTACATAAGCCCCTGCCTCTCAGCCTCAAAAGGAAGGTCCTTGTTACAGTGTGCCTTGCTTCTGTTTCTAATTGTGATAAAATATATACAACACAGAATTTATTACTTTAATCATTAGGAATATAGTTCAGTGGTATTAAGTACCTTTGGAGTTATATAATCACCACCACTACACATTTCTAAAACTTTAAAAATTATCCCTAAAAGAAACTCCTTGTTAAGTTTCACAAGTACATTTCTGATTTATTCTGTCTACCTATCTATGGGTGCTGGGGATTGAATTCAAGGTGATCTACCAGTGAGCTACATCTCAAACTATTATTATTAAAACAAGATCTCTGTTGGGCATGGTGACACACACCTGCAATCCCAGCACTTGTGAGACTGAGGCAGAATGATCATTGAGAGTTTGAGGCCAGCCTGAGCTACAAAATGAGTTCAAGCCTACCCAGAACTGCATAGTGAGACCCTGTCTTAAAAAAGCAAAAAAAAAAAAAAAAAAAAAAAAAAAAAAAAAAAAAAAAAAAAAAAAAAAAAAAAAAAAAAAAAAAAAAAAAAAGGGAGCAACAAACAAAACAATAACAACAACAACAACAAAACAAAGTCTCACTGAGTTGCCCAGGGTGGTTGTGAACTTGCAGCCCTCCTGTCTAAACGTCTGAAGTAGCTGGGATTACACATGTGGAACATTGCACCTAACTGATTTTGTCATTCCTCATCACAAAAATCAATGACAAAGACCCCAATGCCTACTGAATAAAGACCAGTTTCCTGCCGTCAGTATTCAAAGCCCACTGTGAGTTAGTTACAACTAGCTTCATTTCTCATTATTTGTTAATCTTAATCAACTGAATGATTAACCATTGCCTTAAATTGCTCCTGATGTTTACTCCATATGGAATATCCAATGCTATCCCTCCAAATTCTCTTCCTCCTTCATGGATCATGTGAAATGTCTTTCCCTCCAGTCTCCTTATAGTTTTGTTTTGCCTGAAGTAATCTCTCTGATTAAAGTCTACCACCACCTGCCTACATCCTTTTGGCACATTCTGCCATATATGATGTTATTTTACATCTCTTGTCCTCATTCATGGATTGCATCCTCTCTGGAGAAGAAAAAGAGTCCCCAGAGGACAGCAACAAAAGGTTATGAACACTCCTGACCCACTGGATGGGACAACATACATTCAAATCGTAGTTCTGTCATTTCTAAGTAACCTTGGACAAATTATTTACCTTTCTGAGCCACAGATTCTTCATCTTAAAATGGAGATAGAAGTATTTAAGATAGTACCTGGTACATTAAATTTTTAAAAAATGTGAATGATTTAAGAATTTACTTATCCACCAGGGATTAGCCCAATGTCATATACATATGAGTGCTAAATATTTCACTTACTGAATAAACAAAGCTGATCATATAACAGCAAAGTGGTGATCATGTCAGGAATTTAACTGTTCTGGATTGCTCTATCAATTTTTCTTTGTTTTTTTCTTTGTGTTTCTGTTCTAGGCTTCTGAGGTAAAAAGTCAGGACTGGTGATAACAGATTAAGTGACGGTTTTGGTTTTAAATCATCAAATGCTTTTCAAATAATCCAGTTTGGAAGCTAAAATGGGAAAAAAGTAAAAATCAAACCCCAGTGTTTCTAGGATTTTTTTGTTTGTTTGTTTTGTGGTGCTAAGGATTAAATCCAGTATTGTCAGACTGAACTACAGTCTCAGCCTTTTTATAAATTTTTAATTTTGACACAGGGTCTAGGTCATGATGAACAAGAAATTCTTGCCAGGCATAGTGGCCCACATCTGTAATTCTAGCACTCAGGAGGCTGAGAAAGGAGGATCATTACAAGTTCGAGACCAGCCTGAGCTACAGAGTGAGCTCAAGGCCAGTCTGAACTGCATAGTGAGACCTTGTCTCAAAAAGACAAACAAACAAATAGAAATTCTTGTAATATGAGAAATCTTTAGGATATAAGGCTGGGCATGGTAGCACACTTCTGTGCTGTAATCTCAGCGCTCTAGGAGGCTGAAACAGAAGAATTGCAAGTTTGAGTACAACCTAAGGAATTTAGTGAGTGAGACGCTGATCAAAATAAAGACAGGGCTAGAGATAATTAAGTGTGAAGGCCCTGGGTTCAATCCTCAGTATCAAAATTAAACAAACGAAAACACTTCC
This sequence comes from Hydrochoerus hydrochaeris, assembly GCA_004027455.1. Taxonomy (NCBI): domain Eukaryota; kingdom Metazoa; phylum Chordata; class Mammalia; order Rodentia; family Hydrochaeridae; genus Hydrochoerus; species Hydrochoerus hydrochaeris. Next base: position 58,851 of record PVLA01004249.1, on the reverse strand, counting down.
TAGGATACAGATTTTTAGACACTGCTAGTACTGCTGCTGCAGAAAGAGTTCATTTATATATGCACATGTACATCTCATGTGTTTGCTCTTAGCTACTCACCAACTCCCTGAGGCTTATAGAGCTGTTTTATAGCACTGGGGCTTCTAACTGGCTAGAACTATCCTCATGACAAAAGATTACTGCTTAAACATTACTTGCACTACTTAGATCTATTATCCAACAAGGACAAATCTGAGCATGAAAGAAGTAACTTAATAATTACACCAGGATTTAAGGTTAAATCCTGACAAGCCAGGACACATGGTCATCCCAGCAGACTTCTCATTTGCACAGGGTTTAGGATGTAACTACTTCTAGCACAGGGGACCCCCACCACTCATGCTTTTCCATACAATTCTAAGATTATGTCTCAAGGTAAAAGTAAGCTTTTCTCAAAACAAATCGAATTTTAATCTCCAATCCAGTAAGCATCCAGTGCTTTTTGGGAAGGGGGCTACTTATGAGTATTATGCAGAGTCCAGAATCCTGATGAAAGCAAAATAAATACTGTTTTCCAATCAATTAGAACTCCTGTATTAAGTTTTGGTAGGCTCAAAGTAATTAAGCAACAAACTCTTTCTAAAGTTACTTCCTCATAGAAACTTGAAGTACAAAATGAAAAGTGTGATCTTTTAAAAGCTAACATGGGGCCCAGGACATAGCTCAGTGGCACAGTGTCTGCACGGCAAGTGTGAGGTCTTAAGTTCAATTCCTAGTACCAATAAATAAATAAATAAATAAAGCTAACATCAGCTCAGAAAAATATATAATCTTCAAAATTATTAAAATACGGGCTGAGGATTTAGCTCAGCCGCGTAAGTGCCTGCTTGGCAAGTGCGAAGTTGTGAGTTTGATCCCTGGTACCAAAAAAAAAAAAAAATATTAACACATTTCCTAGGTTAATATATTACATTAAAAATGATAAAAAACAATAGAGGATACAGAGGTCACAGCAGAATTTATTACTCTTTTAACACCTGACATACTACATCTGCTGCATCTTGTAGGTAGACTGACAAACGGTTACATCTAGATATTGTTCTATTTTTAGTAGCTGGAACAAATTATTTAAAAATGCATAGTATTTCAAAACCCAAGGTAAATTTCTGGTAGACAATGATACAGTTATCTTTTAGTTACAGTTTCAATCTCTACAAATAGACATGATTAACTGCATAATACTAAATGCTAATATTCTCCTTAAATACTTGATTATATCCAAGTGCTCACAGAACTCAGATTTTCTAAAATATATTAACTATTCATCTAGGTTTCTGGACAGCTAGTTTAAAATGTCTGCCACTTAAAACCTGAATATACACTATAACAGTACACTTTTTCTAATCCTTGAAAAAAGTATGAGGTAGTACCAGTTTGTAGAGTGGAAGATTACTTATTTCCTCTCATAACTTAAGTAATATAAATATTTTTTTTTACTATATTGATCCCTTCAACTAAGTACATCCATTAGTTAGACAGCAACACACTCAAAACTTGCCTAACACAGCGACTCAAACAGGCCCAAAAATGTTTCTTAAAAGCACAATTCTTTAATACCCTGTATTTCATGCTAAATCATTCCTTCCTACAAAGTCTTCATAACCCTATGGCAGTTGTAGTTATAATTCTATTTTATGTTACACGGATTCAGTTTTCACACAACATCTCTATTGGAAAACACCTTTCTCTGTAATTTTACATTATAGCTAAAAATTATAATACAGAAAATACAAAATTGGGGTTTAGGTTTGAGAGGTTTTCCTACCTGTAGTCAACTAATTACTATGAGAATAACATGTTAATTTCTTAATCTGAAGCTAAAAATGAATGGCGATAAGACAAAATAAAAAAAAGTAGCATTTAACTAAATGTTAACTAGAGGGTTCCATGAATATTTCATGACAAAGGCTCTTTATGTGAACGTTCATGAACAATTCTGGGGAGGGGAATTTCATAGAAACATTCTGTTAATAAATGGGCTAAAATTAGCTATTAACAGCTAATAAATCATCTGTGCTACGTGTGATTTTAAACTTTAATTATACTAACCTTTCCTCTGTTCCATAAGTATTTAAAATAATAATAAATCAAAGCTCTCCCAGATGCAATTAAATTATGGTCAATGATAAGTGATTGAGAACTCTTATCTTACAGAAGCACACACAGGGCTGTTTTTGTTTTTTTTTAAAGGAGTGACAAACCTACCTACACAAAATTAATGCTACCTAAAAAACAATTTGTACTTGAACTATAACATAAACAAGATAGGTATGAGTTATATAAGTGTTCAAAGAAGAGAACCTAAATAAATATATGTATTTGGGATTTATTTCACACACTATTCGTCGATTATCTCAAATGAAAACATTCTTTCCCTACAGAATGCCTCAACAGAGTCAGACTGCCCAAACTCTGTACATTCCAAAAGTCCTCAGGACTTGTTTCTGGGAAATAACTTTGGGCTACTCTGCCTGATTACAGTATCTTGGTACATGTTGGGGTCATATTTGCTAACAGATTTATGGTGAACACATATTTTTGTTTGGGTTATACTATATTTACTTATGGTATGTGTGGGGGGATGAATAGTTAAGGTCCACAGGGTATCTCTGCCCATGTAATTGACCCACCACATAATCCCTGAACACTGAGGCTCAGGTGAGCCTCCCCGGTTGGGAACAACACTTGCCCACACATATCTAAGCCATGTCTCCCTGTCTATAATTCTACTGGAAAAAACAAACTGACAACAAAACAAAACAACAGAAAAATTGACTAGAACCTGGCACCAGGCCCTGTGTACCTTTTATCATCTGATTTTAATCTATAATCTTTATGCTGTAATAAACTGTAACCATCAGAGAGTAACAGCTGTTCTGGGTCCTTTGAGTCCTTCTAGTCAATCATCAAACCTGCAGATGATCTTGGGAATCCCTGATAACCTATAATATAGTAAAATCCATATTTAATATTTAATAAAGGTAATTTCTTATAATTTCAAGGTTTTGTTCAGGCAACTTCATTTTGAAAGAGGAGAAAGAGTAGCATACAGACAGCAATGACTTCTGGTATGTGGACTTCCTTCCCATCATCTAAGGGTTAACAAAGGCAGCTCTTGGTGTAGAAAGGTCTTCTACTGAATGAAACAAGTACTGCCCACTCCCACTGGCACCTTCTTTTCCTTCACTGTGAACCCAGGTTATTTTCACCAAGTCTATGAAACAGAATAATTAATGCTTTTCCCTTAGATACTACTATCGACCTATAGTTGAGAAGAAAGGAATGTTCTTATTTTTTCTATCCTTAGGTGAAATTTGTACTTCCTTGCTTGTTTTTTGAGACAGTGATTCCCTAAGTAGCTCAGGCTGGCCTTAAACTTGCCATGGTAGTTCAGGATGGCCTTGAAGTTATGGCAATCCTACTGCCTCAGCCTCTTAAGTGATGGTATTACAGGTATATGTGTGCCGCAATGCCCAGCAATTTTGTACTTTCTTTAGAAAAAAGAAAAAATAGAGTGTGTCTCTTCTGGACCTGTGCTAAGTATGATATACCCAAAAGCACTCTTGTCAGTCAGGAGCTGGTCAAACGCCAGTCCTTTCCTCAGAATGTACACTGCTGGTGTACCCCAAATCCACTAAATTTTACTGCATAAAAGGATTAATTCCTTAAAGGATTCATGGATTAAATTACTACCAAGAATTCCAGCATTCGAGAGTTTTATCAGATTAAAACACCCAAGCAGTGTGGATCAGCAACAATTCCATCACCTTACAAGTTTTCCTAATTCTCTAGCTAGCTGAGCTGTACTTTCTCACTGAAAAGCTCTTAATTGTTGTCAGTTTCTAAGGAGATTATAAAAGATGATTGTCTATTATAGAATTACCTAACACCTGTGGGAGAATGAGACTTTCATTAATTTCACTGTTGAAGCAGAAAAAAAAAGAATCTGCTGGACATGGTGGTGCACACCTGTAGTCCTGCTACTAAAGAGGCTGAGACAGGAGGATCACTGGGAATTTGAGCCCAATCTCCAGGTCAGCCTGAACTAAAAAGACACTCTCTGTCTCAAACACAACACAACAACACAGCACAACACACCACCACCACAAAAATCAAAAAGAAAAGAAAAAAGAATCTATTACATTGGTTTCCATTCTGAGTAATGGACCTAAAATATTAATAGAAAGCCTAATTTGAATAAACTAGACTATCATAAACTCAATGAATTAAGTGATTCTGGACTTCCTATCTGTAATTCAAAGCATAATCAAACTAAATACAGAATAGAAATTGGTGACATTTCGCTTAGAAATGTCAAATAAGCTAATCCATGCCTCTATTTTTCTCACATACAATCTCAGGAAATATTACTATGCATTATTTTCCACAATATCTATTTTAGGCATTCATAGGAGTAAGAAGAAGACATTAAAGCCTCTGAGAAAATAATATAGATGGAGGTTGAAAACAAGGCTAAATAGACTGCCCAGAAATAAATTTCAATCCTAATACTTCCTGGCTCAGTGATGTTGGTCAAATTTCTTAACTTTCATGCCTCAATTTCCTCTTCTGTAAAATGGAAATAATCATGAAACCTCCCCTAGAGGACTGCTGCAGGAATTAAACACATATGTGTATAGAACTTTGCATTGTGCTTGGCATCTAGTATACACTATAGTAATGGCTACCATCATTACCACTACTACTCCATTTATTCCATGGAACACAGGGCATTTAAGTTACTTAGCTATTTTTATCTTACCTTAAATGTTATAAAGGACCACAGTATTATTTTCTTAACGAACAGGTTGCTATATATGGCAAAAACACTTTACTGGGTTATACCTCCAACATGGCTACTTCACTGGTTCCATCTGCAAAATGGGGTGGAAATGCTCTGTCTCATAAGGCTGTGTGGGTATTAAATAAGCCATCTGCTCAGATGTCCTGTTCTGTGGTATTACCACACAGGAGAGGTCGACAATACTGAGCTTTGTCGGATACTTGAGATTTCAAAAAATTACCTGGTTCTAGGTACTCAACCACTTCTGCAAGGATGAGATTTAATATAATTCAAGGCATGAACCTCAAAAGATGCTAGAAGAACAAATTAATTTAAAAACTGTCCCCTTCTTTCACATTCCCTGGTTAGGATACATTTCTTCAAAATAGTCAATGTGTGGAGGCTGGAGTATGTCAAGGGCAGAGAGTACCTGAGAAAAAGAAAAAAAAGTCAAATTTAGAGAACTAAAGAAGAAACAAAATTCTACATAAATACAAGTAAATACTATTAACTTTAAAAATTTATGGCTTAGTTATTATTGCCCACTAAAATTAACTAAATTTAATCAGTAAAGAAACAGTTTTAAACATTAAGATGTGTTTGTAAACTTATCACTTAAAAGACAATTCTAGCTAATTCAAAATGAGAGAAGTAACTGGGTTATAATATATGTTACCAAAATTCCTGTCCAGAGGAGTGTTAGGAAAAAAAATGCCCGATTTTTAAAAACTTGTATTGATCTAAGAGCATGAGGAACTATATATTTACTATGCATTCCTTTATTTCCCTGTTCAAATGTTTACTACACACATTCTACCTGACAGGTGCTGTGGTAATCTCTTGGGTTATACAGATGAACAAAACAATTATCAGCTCTGTTTTCATGACTAAAGGAAAGGTAAGAATGAAACAGATTAGCAGTTAGTTGCATAAACACATAATTATAATATCTTATTATGAAGGAAAAACAAAGAGGGGTGGAAACAAAAGGTTGCTTGAAGTCACACTATTTCAAGATTTTAAAGCTGGGTAGGAGTTGATCAGTCGATGAGCAGGAAATGTGAAGACATTGAGGCAGTTTACAGAAACAGAAAAGCCAGTGATGATGGAACATGGTAGGAGGAAAATTAGTATGAAGTAGAAGACAGGAAATATATTACATAAAATCTCTTTTAATCATATTAAGCACTATAGATTTTATTCTAAGAAAAGAAGTCATCAGCATGGAAATAAAGACTTTAAGGTACCCTGAAACTTAGGGTCCTTTATAAAACAAGAGTATTAACTACCAACATAACTTGACAAATAGGCCCACTTGCTCTATCTGGTGCTGTCTACTCCTTTAAGTTCCATGTGTGGTATCACACCTAAGAGCCTGAATCCATCTAGCTAATGAGAAACATCAGGCTCAAAGGAAAAGGAATAAATTAACAGGAAATAAACTGAGAAAAAACAAAAAATTTTACAGAAGAAGAAACAAAATTTGACATAAATGCAAGTGAATACTACTAACTCTAATAATTTATGGCTTGGTTATAATTGCCCACTAAAATTAGTGATTTAAGTTCATATTTTCTCATCTTGACCTTAAATTTCTTAAGGAATATATATATATTTCAGTATTGTGGAGAATTTCAAATGTAAAAGTAGATAGAAGGCTGGGATTTAGCTCAGAGATAACAGTGCCTGCCTGGCAAGTGCAAGGTCCTGAGTTCGATCCCCAGTACCAAAAAACAAAACAAAAAAACACAAAAGTAAATAGGATAATATAAAAAAACACCCACTAATCAATACTTGGCATTAGTTATCCACATGACCATTCTTGTTTTATCTATTACCTCCATTCCCTACATAATTCTGAATCAGACTTTTCCCAGCCATATAAGAATCAAGCTGGGGCTGGGGATTTAGCTCAGCAGCACAGCACTTGCCTGGTAAGCACAAGGTCATGAGTTCAACCCCCAGTACCAAACAAAACAAAACAAAACAACCATAAAACAATAAATCAAGTATCTGTAACAAATAACAACTTTTAAAAATATAATTACTGAATTGAAAAATCTGGTATTTTTATTTAGCCATTTAATTCTTTTTTTTTTTTAAAGCCATTTATTTATTGCAGTGCTAGTAACCAAACCCAGGGCCTTACCTGTGATATTTTAAAATACTGAATATCAAGAACTAAAATTTTTAATTATTTACATAGAGCTGTATATTTTTTCTAGCCAAAAATTTTTCACATTAGAATTTTAGATTTAAATTATTTTATTAAACTAAAACCTTCCTTAATGAAAAGGCTTCACTCATTTAATAGCCAGTTAAACAGAGGTTTTTAGTTTAAATGTTTTTGTAAGGAATACCATTTCCTTTTTGAATTAAAATGTTTATACATCAAATTTTGATATAAAGAGAAAACAGCAGATTTTCCAATTTCTTCAAAGAAAGTTTTTAGCATATGAAAGATAAATTATTTCATTTCTGTATTTTTTAAAAACTATAATTAGCTAGTCACAAATTCACATAAATTTGTTTCTCATTATGTGGTAAAAATTTTTTTTCAGTGTGAATATCTGAAGTTTGAGGAAGACAGAAAATAGTGTTTTATGTGACATCTTTCGGACTCCAAACTCTGTATCTGACCAACATACATCCTGTCTTGGAGGAAAATAGAATACAAAGAATGACAGTGTCTATTAGACAAAGCTATTTTATACTTCAAATCTATCTGCTATAATTGGAGGTTATCGAGAGGAAAGTGACAACCACACATTTCAAACCTTGAGAGAGGAGAATTGAAGCTTCCTCATTCCATATTTGATGATGCTTTTCGTAGAAAAAGTCATATAAAACAACACTAGACATTTGCATGACACCACTTAACTGTGACTGTTAGCTTTGAAAGTATAGTATTTTAAACGCTACCTGAAGTATTTTCCCTCCATGGATCTCATCCTGTCCTGCCTGGAATTTTTTTATGCCTGTTGTTTTATGCTTATCTTTTCTACCCTAAAATGTCTTTAAGAAGACAGAACTCCAGTTATTTTTATTTGGTAAAAACAGTAAGCAGAAAACTATCCTAGAATCCAAAGTAATACAAATGACTGTGAAGGAGTAAGTAACAGGGCTTCAAACGCCAATCTTTAAGGCTGACTATTTTATTTTTGACTCCCCATTTTAACAGCTAGGTTTTGTTTGTTTGTTTGTTTTGTTTTGGCCACTGTTTTATTTTTACAATCTTACTGTTTGAAAGAATAAAGTATAGGTGATCAGTCTTACAGTGTAAATAGAAAAACTCCTGTAAAGACTTTGGCTTTAAATAGTTAAAGGATGCCAGGAACAGGACTGGGGATATGGCTCAGCAGCACAGTGCCTTTCTGTTAAGTGTGAGGTTGTGAGTTCGATTCCTAGTACTAGGAATCCAGCCAGGCACAGTGGAACAAGGGTTAGTGGGAGATGGGGGGGCCACATAGGGGTGGGCAGCAGCAATCAAGAGGCTAGACTGAGCAACTTAGCAAGACCTTGTCTCAAAAGAAACTGTTTTCGGCGAGACTATACTTTTTCTCATTTTCTTTAGTAGTGCATGTTTGTAATTCATAATGTTTATATTCCTTGTGGAAAATTGGTACAGGTACATAATACAACTTAATTCCTTTTTTTAATTCCTTTCCCTCCATTCCTCAAAAGAAAATTTTAAAGGCAGCTGTTTTAGAGGATTTTAACCTCCATGTTAGATGATTTACTCTAAACTCTACATGATAAGCAAATGACCTAGTTTCAATCATCCCACTGTCAATAAAACAATTGCTGTGAATACTCTCAGCCCTAAATATAAAAATAAGAAATTTTACTGTTCATTAACAGAACATTTACTGAGTTTCTACTCTACCAAGGATTCAAGAAAAGAATAAGACACTTAAAAGAAGCCAGTTAAGTCTTGTTTAGCAAAGAAATGACCCCTTCTCCATTATCTAACCCCTAATAGATGCCAAGTTCTTTATGTGGAAATGACGTTATTACAACTTTTTTAATAGAATTGTAACACAAAGTACACAAAACCTAGGAAAATAATTTGATAAAATTTTGTTTTGTTTTGAGACAGGCTCTCACTATGTAGTTCAGGCTGGCCCTGAACTCACTATGTAGTCCAGGCTGGCCTTGAATTCCTGGTGATCCTCTAGCTTCAGCCTCTCAGTGATCCCCGTCTTAGCCTCTGGAATGCTGGGATTATACAGGTGTGTGCTGCCATGCCCAGCTCAATTTGATAATTTTTATATACACATATGTCCATGTAAACAGCATTTGGATCAAGAAATTAAGCATTTTGATGCCCTAGAAAGCTCCCTTGCCTTTTCCTGTCAAAACTCATCTGTTACCCATCACTTTTGCCACTTTACATAAACTATAAATACAGTCTTCTGCTTATGACTTCTTTCATACTGGCTATGCATTTTGCTGTGTGGATTTGTGATTCATCCTTTTTATTAATGTGCAGTATGGTATTATGTGAATGGAATATACTACAATGTACTTATCCAGAGTACTATTGGCAGACATTTTCACTGTTTCCAACTTCTAGCTATTATTAATAAAGCTGCTATGAGCATTTTTGTAAATTTTTTTGTGGATATATGTATTCATTTCTCTTGAACTTTTTAATAAAGAATAGAGTAGGCTAAGACACTGGGTAGGTTTAGTGGAAATTGCCAGTCTTCCAGACCGGTTGTGCAAACTTGCATTTCCACTAGCTATAAGACTGACTTGAGACTGACTCAGACTATTTACTGAAATGGTCAGCATTTCCCACTGGATTACCATGGCACCTCTACTGTAAATCAGGTAAATGTATATGTGTATATCAGATTACAGATTGCCTATTTTGTTCCATTAATCTGTTCACCGATCTAGTGCTTAATACCTAAGACTCAAGACCTATTATACAGTGAAATATCTGTGGTATGAATTTCTAACTATTCAACTTCTTCAAGAAGTTCTAAATAAATTTAGATCTTTTTCATTTCATAAATTTTAGAATACATTTGCAAATTTCTATAAACACTGAAACAGAAAATTTTGACTGATTGAAATCATACTAAATATATAGTTCAAATTGGTGAAATGGCCATAATGACTGCACTGAGTCTTCTAATCCACAAACATGTGAGACTATTTCAAGTATATCAATAATTTGCCCAGTACCACAGACTTGTGACATACAGCAAATAATCAAACCCACTAGAAAGTTAATACACCTACCACCTGTGTGCTGGGTGCTATTGCCTAAAGTCAAGAAAAGCCTGAGACTAATATTACAGGGTCTCCTGGCAAAAACCCAGACTCTAAAGAGGGCTCTACTGGGCTTTGGAGGGAAAGTGAAAGACTAAAATGACACATAACTGGGTGTACATGCACTTTTTCAAAATGGCTTTCATGAGATTCTTAAAGGACTACAAGGTTAAAAACCCAATCAACACTGTCCACACTAATCATATGATAACTATACATATATAGGATGGAGATGAGTGAAGTAGAAGATTATGCTAGATTTTATAATAGCTCAAATTCTCACTAGATGCTAGTTGATAAGCCTAAAAACCACCAATCTTCAGAAACAGAATCCATTTCTGTTTCCCCAAATTACCAGCAAGATGAACTTGTTCTTCAAGTAGCTACTCAGACATGTGTGCATACATGTACACGTATAAATTTAGTCAGATCATCTGAAATCAATGATTTTGAAGAAGGGACTTTAAAAGTTTCTTTCATAGGGGACTCCAAAGCTTCAAGGCATCATAGTTGTTTTCTGACATAGAACAGGCATCCAAATTAAAGTCCAATTTTCCTACAATGACCAGGTTAATCTTTCTAAATACTATCTTTAACATGACATTCTTTCCCCTCCCCTCTATTCAATCAAATCTTATTCTCAAAGACTTATCTCAAGGTTTACCTTTTCTGTGTTTGTAGCATCTTTGAGTTTCTAAGTCCACAAATAATTTTTCTTTTTCTTAATATTATGGTACTTGACTGCTATTATTTACCTGAGAAGCTTTAAAAATGACAGATACAGGACTGGGGATTTAGCTTAGTGCTGTAAGCGCCTGCCTGGCAAGTGTGAGGTCATGAGTTCATTCACTGGTACCAAGAAAACCAAAACAAAACAAAACAAAAATTACAGCTACATGGGCTTCAATCCCAGAAATTCCAGCTCAGTAGGTCTGAGGTAAGAACCATGAATCTGTGTGTTCAGGTTCTCCAGTAATTCTAATATCCTTTTAGATCTGGTTGTAGAGCTTTCTGCTATCTATTAATGTTTACAGTTTTCTGCATTCATGTTTAACCAGGCAGGCAGGCCTCCATGGCATCTTTATCATACTTTTTATTGCATTACAAAAGATCTTTTAATCTACTTGAAGGCCGAACCCCCAGCAGCTCATGTAGTTAGGGCATATGGGATGTATTATGGTTTATAGTCCAACTCATAGCGGGGGCTTTGGGGAGGTGACTGGATCATGGAAGCATGGTATGACGCTTGTAAGTAGATTAGTCCACGGATGAATCTATAGTGAATTGGGATGTTGAGAGGTAAAACCACATAAGAGAAGGTGGGTCACTGGGTGTGTGGCCTGGAAAAGTATTCTCTCTCTGCTTCCTGCTGCTATGCAATGAACTTTTTTTTTTTTTTTTTTTTTCTTCTGCCATGCCCTTCTGCCTTGCTGCCCTGTCTTGGAGCCAGTTGACTATGGAAAGATACCTCTACAAACTGGGAGACAAAATAAAATAAATCTTTCCTCTCTTAGCGTGTGGGTATCAGGTACTGTGTTTCAGCAACAAGAAAGTAACTAAAACAAGATGTACAATAAATGTTTACTAAATTAATAACAATGAGCTCTGAAGCTAGGCAGATTTATATTCTAATCTGTGTTACCTTTGTCCTTGGGCAACATTAACTCAGTCTCTGAGTCCCTTGTAAAGCAGGGTTAACAAACCCTATCTGACAAGGTTAAGGAGTAAGTGAATTACTGTATGTGAAGTATCCAGCATACTTCCAGACACACAGCAGAATATGTTATCTGGTCTACCCTTTCAAAAAAGATAGTATTGTAAGATTTTTTTAAAAAAACCCCTCCATATGACTTAGTGCTATGCTCTTTCCATGGGACATAATTAACAAACATTAGTTGCCTTAACTCCATCAAATACCAGTTGCCTCTTAAGACAGGGATTCCACACAGTCCAGGTATTCTGGCCTCTGAGGCTTTTGGAGGCAGATACTGAGCACTGTAGAAATTCATTATGTGTAACACAGTGACACGACACCATTTTCAAAAATCTCCAATTATCTGCCTCACTTTCAAACACTCCTATGGAAGGCACAGGTACTCATTATAAGAGAGTTCGGTAGTTTCAAAGAGTAGTTGTGTTTATATGCATTTTAAAAATGTAATTTCTACAACAATCATATACAGTCATTTCTGCTTTTACTGAGAAAACAAACCTTGCAGAAAAGTTAAGACTCAAGAGACATGATTAGAAAACAAAACCATAATTCAAATCTAATTTTGACTTTAAGGTCCACCTCTTATGAACTGTGTTAGATGACTGGGTTTTTGTTTGTTTTCAGTGTTGGGACTTGAACACAGGGCCTCGTGTCTTGCGTGCTAGGCAAGTGCTCTGCCACTGAGTCACATCCTGAGCCCTGTTCTATGGGTTAATATGTATAATTTTCAAGATTTCAGTTTACTTTTTTTCTTATGCTACTCACTCTGGTACTGTTTTTGGAACAAGCAATGATATCCACTAAACAAACAGCAGTTTATTTTGTCACCTTTCTAAAAGGAAGCCAAGATTAGGCTAAAAATAATAAATCATCAAAATCCTTAGTAATGAATTTCTGAAGGCATCCTGGAAGCATTTCATCATCATGGATACTTTTAGCTGAGTATCTGACACTGTATATAAGGTTTGTACTCTTTGATGGTTGAGTGGTACAAAGGCAAATTCAAGAAAATAACTAAGCAAGCACTAGGCATCATTCTATTTATTTACATATTTATGTAGGTACTGGGGATCGAACTCATGACCTCATGCTTGCCAGGCAGGCGCCTATGCCACAAAGCTAAAATATCTGGCCCTAGGCATCATTCTACATTAAGTATCTAAAATCTGATGATAAAAATACCAACTCTAATGGTTATTATTAATATTATTTTATCTTTTTGAGACAGGGTCTTGCTATGCAATTCAGGCTGGCCTTGAGCTCACTTTATAGTCCAGGCCAGTCTCAAACTTCGCTAAATTCTCCTGCCTCAGCTTTCCAAATGCTGGGATTACAGGTGTGCACCACCACACCCAGCTTCTAATGTTTTTTTTTTTTTAAATCGGTACAGGGGATTGAACTCACGACCATGCGCTTGCAAGGATGTACTTTTGCCGCTGAGCTAAATCCCCAGCCCTCTAATGGTTATTTTGATAAACACATTGCTTGGTAGTTCCAATGGACTAAAAAACAGCAATTTTTCCCCCCAGTGTAAGGGAGTTAAATTCAGGGCCTTCTGCATGCTAAGCCAGTAATTTAATATTTAGCTACATCAGCCCAGCTATATCTTTTTAAAAGAGTTAAAGAGAAAGAGATTTCAAGAGGCATAATCAATAAATTTTAATTTCTTAAAATAAGAGCCATATTTGGGACAAAGTTATAGAGGTTTTTATGCAAATGAATGCCTAGAGACACAAGAAATCTGACCCCCCAGTGCATACTGGGGATTGAACACAGAGCTTCAGGCATGCTAGGCTAGCACTCTACTACTAAGCTAAACCCCCAGCCCAAGCTATCCACCCACCCTGCCCTAGAGCCTTGCACATGCCAGGCAATTGCTCTAGCACTGAGCTACATACATACTCAGCCCCAAGAAACCATTTTTTAAGGACAAATTTTACTATGGCAATTACAATAGCACAGGTTGAATACTACTATTCAAATCGGAGGCAGGTTTTCTTTTACCATGAAACTGAAAACAAAGTTCAATGCTAATGATCTCCAAGTAAAATTTACACACAGAGATACTATCTCTCAAAACACCATGGGTATATTTATCTATGAGTCCTTACATCTGTAAACATAGCCAAAAAAATAAACTAACCTTTGTTATCCTAAAGAAACTTTTCCTACATCTCTAACCTGATTAAAAATAATAAAATAATAAAAACAAAGCACTTAAAATCAGGGCCAATTAGTCACAAGTATTAGACTCTATTTTTATGTTGAACATTAGTATTATTCTTCAGTTAAATACCAATATTTTCTTTGCATCAATTAATATTTACCTGTTAACTGACAAGTCTTACAATTCTCTTAAGTTTCCTAATTGTTAATCACAAAAAGGGTATAATTTGTCTCAGATTTCCGAGCCCCTTAAAAACAAGGCTTCCTGAAAAACACATTTTCCTTTTCTATGGGTTTGTGTAAGAGTTTACAGTCTTAGAATTAAAAAAAGCTGACAAGTGCAGAGTGCACACCACAATTCTAAAGCTGATCTAAAACTTAATAGGTGTTTTGTTTTCTAATTTGGGGTTGGGCCTAGTGTAAGTCATACTAATTTGGAGTACAATTTTCAAACTGCCAAACAAAATTTTGATAAAATAGGCTCTCTAAGTGATTTTAATACGCTACTAAGGCTAGAAAGTACTGATCTCAATAGTGAAAATTCAAGACAATCACAGAGAATAAGAACTATCTATAAAGGAAAAGCAAAACAATGAAAGAAATCACTTAGTACACTGTGTCTGTGTAAGTATATATGCGAATGTTCCTACTGGTAAGAATGTGTGAACTGAAAGCCTATTAATAGGTATTCTATAACCTTACTGATATCCTACTGCTTTTCAGTTGGCATAAAATTGTAGCTGATTTCCAAATTTTGTTTGCAGGGACCCTTCAGTCTCTTTTGCTCTTTATTAATTCTGTGAATTAGGCTTAGAAAATAGCTCCTCCTCCCAAAATTGTTTCCCCAAAACACCAGTTTCACTTACATTATCATGTTTAAAAAAACACAACATCTTCAATTCTCGGAAGACTCTTTTGCAAGAGACCAGATTCTGGAAGACGTTGGGCATCTTTTTGAGTGCTACTCTCTTTCCATCTCTTGGATCTGTTACTGACCTAAAGAAGCAATATTTGGGGGAAGAGAGAAAGAAGAAAGAAAAAAGTCAATTCTAAACCATGTTCTCCAATGTTTCAGATCATGACAAATATCTTTATCTTAAAACACTTAATATTAAATCCACATACTAATGCTTAAGGCATCAGTGAGAAAAAGATAAAAGAATACATTCAAAGAAATGCTCAGCTACTCATCTGCCATGTTTTCTTTTTAAAATCCTGCCTAAATTTCTATAAAAACTTTCTGTATGATCACTTAATACATTTGTGGAAGGTGTAAGAGTGTCAGTGACAAAGTCATTTTAATGAAACCAAATAAAGCAGCAATGTAATTAACCACAGTCAAAGTCAAATTAGTTTTATGCTTTATTTTCACAATCATATTCAAGAAGGAAGAGATGTTCCAACAACGATCTTAAGCTTTGGTTTCTAAAACATCTTTCAGTAACTGCACTAACTGAACAATGTCCCCTTCTCAGAAATATAAGTGGCAGCTCAGGCTCCTTCTTAGAAACAGATCTATGACTACTGCATGTTTCCCAAGTTGTTGGTATACTAGGTGCTCCTCGTGATTACAATCTCTTTTAATAGCTCAGTGCCCCCTACTGTGTCTTTCTTTGTTATTATTTTGGCCTTCAAACTATCTGTATCACCAATTACATTTCTCTGTTTAAAATACTAGTGTGACTTCCATTTTTTTTACTAACTGAATTGAACTGATACATATTAAACTAAATAATTAAAAGAAGCAAATCAATAAACTGTATGGATTGGCAATTGGGCATCTGACAATAAACCAAGATTTTTTTTTTGTCTTCTGTTTTGTTTTTTATCCACTTATCACATGAAGGATGGTTGTTCTTGTAGGATTTATTCTTGTCAGACTGACTTATCTAAATTCCTACTATCACTTATTCTAACTACCATTATCTTTCCATTCTTCTTGTGATTATGCAGTGCTTTTACTTATTTTTTTGTACCGGGAATCAAAATCAGGACCTTGCCTTTGTTAGGCAGGTGCTTACACTGCTGAGCTGTATCTCTGGCCCTATCCAGTGCTTTTAGTATCCTTCCTAAATTTGATTCATTTTTAAAAATTGTTTCTTGCTTTTATGTTTTTGAGAAAGGGTTTTTTCACTATGCAGTCCAGGCTGACCTTGATCTCATTATGTAGCCCAGGCTGGCCTTTACTTAGTGATCCTCCTGCCTCAGTCTCTGGAGTGCTAGGATTACAGGTGTGTGGCACCACACCTGGCAAGATCTGATTCATTTCAAATTCTGATCTATGTGTTATCAATGCTTATTAATCAAGTTTAGAAGAGGAGTGAGAATATGAATGTAAATCTTAGCAACAGATATAGCATTAGAAACCACCCAAGAGACTGTCAACCAATCATTCATCTTGGGTATGGTTATTCAATCAACTACTACTATCAATCTTTTCATCTTGTTCACAAAGAAATCAGACAATCATCTAATTACCTTCCTGGTAATAAAACATTTCTGTTATCTCCCTGTCTAAAAACCCTATCAAACTTATCTGTGAATTCATTTTAGGGAATACTACTTCCTTCCCAAACTGCTTATGAAACTCTTAAATGATGCATCCTAGTATTTTAAAATCACATGAAGACTTCTTTCTATGACTGAATAAAATCTGGTAAAATAATTATTTTAAAATTTTTAATAGCTTAATGTGTAACTCAATTAGGCCAAGAGACCAAATATTCAAGATTGTTACTTAGAAAGTAGCAACCAAAACCTTCAGCATTGCTTAAAACCCACACAAAGTAGGCAATTAAAATAAGCAGACTGACTATAAGTATATTCAAACTGTTAGTTTAAACTACTAGTTGAAATGGTTGCCAACTGGTACTATAATAATTTTTAATGTCTTTAACAGCCTAACACAATAAATATTAATTTTTAAAAATGAATAAATTGATTTAACACAATTCCCCTTCCAAGGGCAACATATAACAATACTTCCTAATTTCTGACTGTTTTTAACGGTCATCCCACTGGTCACCTTACTGGTAAGGAAAACTATTCTAAGATAAATCTAGTTGACTCAGGCTCAAGGTTAGCACTGTGCCTTGTGATATTTTAAGGTAAATTTCACAAAATAGCATTTTATTATTCATGCAAAAGTCAGTCACGCCTGTGGCTGGTAACAATATAACTCTAACGAAGTGAATGGCAATGCAGTAATTTCACGCAATGTTGAGTTTGTTCTCTCTGTAACTTGAGGTAGCAGATGCTTTAGCTCAGCACAAACAGTATCACAGAGCACAGTAAGTGTGGAAACATGCTATACAGGCATTCTTTATTTCCTTTGTTATACAAAGGCTTGCATGTTTAGTTTCTCTGCTATTGCAATACTCTGGTTATTCCAACTGAATTTGTTAATGAACACACAGCTGTAGAGATAACAAACATTTAGGGCAACTTTGCTCATTTCAGGAAAAAGGAGCCATCCTATGACTTTAATTCACATGCTGGGAGTTATCTCCCCTGCTAAATACTAAACACTAAATAGCCCATCTGTCATTTCACCTGACTACCTTCCTAGGCATAGGTTATACTAACAAGTGTTTTTCTTTTAAATTAAGTTTTAAATAACTGACTTTTCAAATACATTAAAAATAAAGCTTTGAGGTTATGAGAAAGTGTCTTTACATTAGTCCAGAGTGTATCGATCTTTCTTTACAATCAGAATACAAGTGTAACTGTTTCTTAAAATGCCAGAATCCAAACTCCATTCTTCAGAGAGACATATTTTGTCAAGAGTATAATAATAAAACAAGAAACCTTTTAGGTCTGTAATGGTCATTTTGCCACAAATTTTTCTTAATCCCAGGAAATCCTAACCACTACTACAATCTACTTAAATTACTGACAGGAAGAAAAGTTGGAATGAAACAAGAGTTAAGACTTACTACTGGGGAGACTTTCTAGAACCAAAATGTCACTTAAAGCATCTCTAAATTAGTAAAACTAGTCAGCAAGAATCTCTGAAAAACTGAATTTATTTTGTTGGAATGTTACTGACTGAGTCAAGGGCCTCTGCATCCCAGGCCAGTTAAAATTTTGAGACAGAGGCTTGTTAAGCCACTATTGCACAGGCTAGGTTTGAATATTCCATCCTCTTGCCTCAGCCCCACAGAATGCTGGGATTATAGGAGTACACCACCACACCCAGCCCATTCATTTGTATGTGAACAATCTATTCCCTACATGTCTTTAGCATTCTTTATGTTCATGTTTCTGATCAAGTTTTTAGCTATTCAAAAGCAAATAATTTACAGTAAGAATGCCTCTATTTGGATTAAGAAAATCAGGTTCTTATTCAGGTACAGTTGTTACCAGCAAACCCCCATTTTTTGCTATGTATACTCCACTTACTGTACCAACTGCACCATTACGGGATATATCTCAGTAACACTCTCATAAACTGGACTTTAAATAGTTACATTTTTGCTTTCCTGTTTATTTAGAAATTAATTTCTTTAAAAGTTACTTTTACTTATATTAATTCTGCTCAAGAAAATAGTAAAGTATGAGACAATTTTTTGACAAATAAGTCTAGAAAGGACCAGGGATTTAGCTAAGTGGTTAAGCACTTGCCTGGCAAGCGTGAGGGCGGGAGTTCGATCCCTGGTACCAAAAAAAAAAAAAAAAGTCTAGAAAATACACTTAGTTGTAACTTAATCTTTACTAGGTATTCAGGGACACACAGCAATTTAAGGAATAAATTAAAGAGTAAGGAATTTATCTTTCTGCCTTTCTGCTCTTTTTGACCAAAATTTTAAAAGGCTATATAGTTTTAACAGATTATAGTTTGCATACACTGCCTTAGAGAGGTATCATTTTGAAGAACAAATCCTTCCAGGCTGCTCCCATCAAAAACGATAATCTAGACTCATCTTTCATATTTACATTATGTGTTCTACCAGTTGAGTTTGACTTTTGGTTTGTTTACTCACATTTGGTATTTAATGAGTTATCTGTATGCATAAGGAAGTAATTCTTTTCCTACATAAAATGACCCCCCAAGCTGTTAACTTATCAGAAAAAAAAAAAGGCCTTACACAATAGCTAGACTAAGGCTATGGTGAAATACTTTATTCTTTTTTTTTTAACACATCCTCCTAACATTATTCAGTGGAAGACACAAAACATTTATAACTGAAAGAGTTAAATATCAAGCATTCTCTAATTCTGTGTTTAAATAAGTGCAATGGGCCATTTTGATCTGTAGTGAAACACCCAAGGATACTGACAGAGGAGGAGGGATAAGGACCAGGGAAGCCAAGTAACACCAAATAAATATCATTTATTTTCAAATACTACTACCAAGATGTTCTTAAGACCCTTTCAATTACTCCACCAATACTGCAAGCAGAGTTAAAATACAACTGGCAATCATTTCATGTTAATCTGTGGTCTTGTTCTTCACACCATGAATTAATTAGTCCCATCCATACTGTATCTGCTGTGGACATGTAAAGACTCTTCTAGCAATCACTGTCAAGTATCCCTGCCAGGAAGAAAGTGCCACCCCTGTCTTTCCAATGGGGATTTTCTCATGTTAGGGAGCAAACGTGATATAGCTTAGTATGCCAAGTCTGGGAAGTTTTCATGGTCCACCAACCACAGTCCTCTTAGAAACAGATCTATGAATATTGCATGGGGGAGGAATACCAGGTGCAATGAAGGAAAGGTTTCTGTATAAAGCTACAAAGGAAAATAATTCCCATGCTGCTACTGGATTTTAAAACTTTCAGAGAGGTCACAAAGGGTAACTGAAATTGTTACACAAAACTGAATTTGCTTTTAATTTCACTGATGACTTTCTGAAATTTATGTTTAGTAACAGATGCTGAGGAATATAGTTTTTAAAAAATGATCATTTTTTGTTGCCCATTAAATTTATAAAGATAGAAAATACCACATGAAAGAAAAGGAACAATTTTATAAATGTGGTAGGTTTGTAACATACTTTAATGTGGGGTGAGAATGTAGCTCATTGGTAAAGCACTTGCCTGGCATATTTGAGAGCGTGGGTTTAGTCCCACCATGCCCTTTCCCCCTCAAAAAACAAGCTTTAATGAATTTTTAAAAATTTACATAATCAGAAAAAAACTTTGACTTTGTCATAAAAAATCTTTATCATTTAACATCTTAGTGGCTAATTTAGTATTTTAATACAAAATATGACTCAATAGGCTGATAGTTAATACACAGAAAATATGCAATGCTAAAAAGGTTTTTTTTTGTATTGGGGATTAAACTCACAACCTCGAGCTTGCCAAGCAGGCAGTTGTGCCTACTGTGTAAATCCCATCCCTAAAAAGGCATTTTGAATGAAGCTTAGAATTATGGTTATAAATATTTGTATTTTCTAGAAATTTACACCTAATTTATGTGGCATGAACGTGAGCGCGTACGTGTGGGGTGTGTGTGTTTTGTGTGTGTGTGTGTGTGAGATAATACAGAGGACTTGTTTTAAAACACTTCAGCTGGGCATGGTGGTGCATGACTGTAATCCCAGCACTGGGGAGGCTGAGGCAGGAGAATAGTAACAAGTTCAAGACCAGACTGGGCTACAAGGTGAGCTCAAGACCAGCCGGAACTGCATAGTGAGACCCTGTCTCAAAAAGACAAAATAAATAATTTAAAAAAATGCTTTAGTAGCAACAGTAAAAAGGGATAGTGAAAAATGAAATAACACTGGCAATTATTAAATCTGGGTGATGGGCAAAAGGGGGTCTAACTACATAGAGGTATGGGCATAAGGGGGTCTAACTACATAGAGGTAAAGAAAATAATGTTGAGAGTTTTTAAAAAAATAATCTTGAAATAAAATTTATGAAAAACTATTTATGATAACACACTAGACAAAAACACAATGTAACAATTCAGTATTTGGGATTAAAGCTAAAAAATGAAGGGTAAGACTTCTACACAAAACAGTAACAAGGAAAATCCTGAAAGACACTGAAGAATATAGGATATTTTCAGGGACTAGAAGATACAATATTGTAAAAATTTCAATTCTCTCCAAAGTGATTAACAGATTGAAACCAAATCTTGTGAAACTAGACGAATTACCACCAACCCCACTCCATGGTGGTAAAACCCCAGGCCGCACACATGCTAAGCTGTCACTGTATTATTCAGTTATATTCTCAGTTCCAGATTATTTCTAAAGTTTTTTTTTAATATGCAAAGGTGCTAAGGATGGCTAAAATACTGCTAAAGAACAAGGTGGAAAAAATTGCTCTGCTAGATTAGCTACCATCATTTACACAGTATACTTTTGGTGTAAGTATAGACCAATGAACTATGACCTAGAAATAAAGTCTTCCACAAATGGACACTCTTCTTACCAAAAAGATGGCTCTGCAGAGTACAGCAAACACGAAGGCTGTGACAGTTATTAAGTTAGTGTCTCTTGGCTCCAAACCACCTACACTCAGCTAAACACTGCAAACCACATTTTGGCTTCGCCAGCTGGTCACTGGTGGGCTCTGCCAATGGGGGCTCTCAGAGTGAGCTGCAAGGCCAGAGGAGAAAGAGGTTTATTCCCTCCGTGGACTTCCTGTCTGTTTCTTGTTTCTGTGTGGGTGCCACCCTGCAATGCTTCTTCCTCCTAGAAGTGCTAGTGCTTCCCACAGGAGTAGCTGAAACTAGCTTATAGTTTTCCCAACTCTTACAGAGCTAGCCTCACTCCATCTTCCACCCCAGATACCAGCACGAGTGAGCCAGTATCCTTTCCTTTGATGGCTGGATTTCTGCCACATGAGACTGTAAGTTTTAATAATTCCAAAGTCTTTCCTATATTCTCCTGGGTATGAAGTGGAAGCTGCTACCTCTGTGACATCTCAGTGTTCCTTTTTTGCCTTTTAATTACCAGTTCACAACTTTTTAGTTAATTAGCATATTTTTCATATTAAACTGTTTGAGTCACTAGCTGCAGGTTCTTTCTCTTGACGAGACTGGCAGATACATCAGGCTTTAGTATGTATATTAAATATCCATATAGAAAAGCAAAGTGAACATTTATCTCTACTAAGCATATGACTAAATTCCAGATGAGCTGAAGATACAAATGTGAACAGCAAAATCAAACAGCTTCTAGAAGATAATCATACCTTCATGATATTGGAACAGGGAAAGATTTATTCAATATGACACAAAAGATACTAATCATACTGGAAAGTACTGCATTGATACATTTGCATACTTTAAAATCAAGAATTTAGTTGGACATGGTAGCACACACCTGTAATCTCAGCACTTGGGAGGCTGCAGCAGGAGGATCACTGCAAGTCTGAGGCCAGCCTGAGCTACATAGTGAGTTCAAGGCCAGCTGGGACTACACAGTGAGATGCTTTCTCAAAAAATAAATAAATAAACCAAGAACTCCTTTTCATTACATTGTTAAAAGGGACTGGGATAAAGCTCAGTGGCAGAGCACCTGCTTGGCAACTGCAAGGTCTTAAAATGCTAAAAATGCAAGTCACACAGAAGATGCTTGCAATGCAAGGGATACACACACACACACACACACACACAACTGCAAACATATTAAAGATGTAGCACAATGGCTATTCTTACAGGCTGAAGGAAAGAAGTGTGTATTACTAAATCAACTGGGAGACAAATTGGCATTACCCATTAAATCAACGATACATACTCCTTTGGCCCTGTAATCTGACTCTGTGATGTATATCAAAAAAGAATGCGCATACCGCATAAATTAAAACACATAGTGTGTTCATGCAACAACACCTATAATCTCTTTAGAATTGGAAACAATTCAAATACCCATGAATAGTAGTAGAATAAACAAATTGCTGTATATACACACAAGGGAATATCCTACAGTAATTAAAATTAACTACAGCTACATGCAAAAACATAAATGAATCTCACAAACCTAATTTTGAAAAAGGAAATCAATCATAATCAATATAGATTACAGGATTTCACTTGCTTATCAAAAATATATGCAAAACTAAAGTCTAATGTCAGGGATACGCATGTAGGAGAAAGAAACTCAAGAAAAGAAAGGTTCACTATAAAAGTTAGGATAACAGTTATCTTTGGGGAGGCATGGAAAAATGGTGAGAAGAGATACATGGAACTTCTGGGTTCTAATGATGTCCTATTTTTTCACCTGAATAGCAGTCATAGAGATTGTGTCTTATCAATCACTGAGCTGTACACTGGATTTTGTGTACTGTATGCTTTTGTGTTATTACTTAAATAAAATTTCTCAGTTTAATTTTCTAACATAAAAGTACTTTAGCTTAAAAATCTGTGTAATGCATGATTTTTTAAAGAGGATGATTCATTATTTTTTATGTGGGTATTTGTATAGCTGCCCAAAAGATTCTGACATTTCTTTCTCTGTGCCATAGGTTCATTCTGTGGAGAGGAGTACATTATACATACTTTCTTTGGTAAAATTTTGAAGGAATTTGTGTGAAAAAATAAACATTTTCTTCAATATTACACAAGAGTTATGAGACTAGGAAGATTCCATAGGAGAATGGCATCAGGTCAGTTTGGGACAGTAACACCCCTAGTCTAACCACAATCTCCTAACTTTATCCACTGTGAAGCAAAATGCTGAAGCAACAATACATACATGTGCTTCAGGTCTTCTAACTAGTTAACCTGTTAAAAATAACCAAACCTAAAAATATTGCAAAAACAAAGTAAGAGGTAAAACTTTGAGCTGTGGCAAAGTGAAACTCAGCAATTCTTTCCTCCAAAACAACTGTAAAACAAGGTAACTATCACAAACAAACATTCCAGGGCTCTAGAAAATGACCAAAATCAAGTAATAAATTTGTTTATTTATTTTGTCTTTTTGAGACAAAAGTCTCACTGTGCACTTCAGCATGGCCTTGAACTCTCTATGTAGTCCAAGCTGGCCTTGAACTCACAGCATTGGTCTTGCCTCAGCTACTGAGTGCTGGGGTTACAGGCATGTGCCACCACGCCCAGAAAAGTGACAAATTTAAAAGCGTTTATGAAAAACTGTTGAAATCTGAGTACTGACAGTGGGAATCAGTGGCAATCTGCTTGGGGCTTGTCTTGGTTACTTTTCTCTTGTTGCTGAAACAAAATAACTGGCGCCCAAAATTAAAGGTAAGGTAAGCTTACACTTCTTGGAGGTTTCAGCTGTATACTCAGCTGTCTCCAAGGCATGGTGACTGTGGCTAAGGGGCAACCATCCACGGCAGCTGGAAGCAACAAAAGTGAGGAAGGTAAAAAAGGGAAAAGCATGTCTACTTCCCTCCCTTAGAGTATGCCAGTCACCCCAAAACCCCCCAGGACAGGTGCAGCACTCACTCCACCAATCCCAGTGCTAGACAACGAACCAATCATAAACGCTAGATTCAGTTACCCTAGAAAGGCCCACCTCCCATGACCGCATGAGGCTTTGGGGGTCGTTTAAACAAACCACTACAAGGAAGCACCCAACTCATGCAATAATTCTACCTGGACAAGGTTGGTGATGAAAACCAGCAGGTTCACTGCATAAAGGAGATGACAACATTTTAAATGAAAAGCAAAAAAAAATCTATACCCAGCAGCCATAAGGGAAAAAGCATCTGACTTCACTGGAAAAGAACAGAGAAAGCCTATAGCACTGCTGGCCCACAGCTGCTGCCCCAGGTTGGAAGGCAAGTAGACTGACAGAAACCCAGAATTATCTTGGGAGGCTGAGGCAGCAGGACTGCTGTAGTTCAAGGCTGACCTGAACTACATAGTGAGATCCTGTCTCAACAACCCCCAGAATTCTAACAAGGAGATTCTGGAAGTGAGACAGTCACAGAAGGGCTAGATAAACTCTAAACATTCCTGACTGGATGTTGAGTACATGTTTGAGAACGATTAAAAATCCCTGGCTAGGCAGACAGAGCAGGGGATGCTATACAGGCCAGGTTAAAAAAACAAAACAAAACTGTGGAAAGATCTGAGTGGCAGTACTCCCACGAGGAGAAATTCTTTCCATTATATTAAGTTCAGGCAAGCTGCTTGAAAAAATAAATACATATAACAACCATAATGACAACTCTTAGAAAGAAGGGAAAAAAAAAAATCAATCCAGGTTGTTACACTATGTTACCCAATATGTGCAATTTTAATACAAAAAAGGAAAATGTAACCTATACAAACAAAAAAAGTTAATCATTAGAAAACTATTCCTGAGTGAAACTCAATTATATTCTAAAGAAGACTTCAAAACTAGCTAATATAAAGCCAGGTGTGGTGGTGCATGCCTGTAATCCCAGCACTTGTGAGGCTGAGGCAAGAGGATAGCTTCAAGTTTGAGGTCAGCCTGGACTACAGTGATTCCAGGCCAGCCTTAACTACAGAACCAGACCCTGTTTCAAACAAACAAACAAACAAACAAACAAACAAACAAACAAACAAACTTTAGTGTTAAAAAGTATAATGTTAGAAATAAAAGTACCAATTTAATTGGCCCAGCAGATTTGAGAAAGGAGATAAAAAAGAATCAATGAATTTGATGACAGACTGAGAAATTATGTGACCTCAAAGTGGGGGGGAAAATTTGAGACAAATGAACAGATTCTCAGGGACCTATGTGATAATACTGAGTGCTACACCAACATGTGTATAATGAGATACTACAAAGAAGGGAGAGAAAGGGGCAGAAAAAATATTTGAAGAAATAATGAATCTCCCAAATCTGATGAAAAATAATGTATGAATTTAGAAAATTAAAGAGAAAAAACTCAAAAAGGATAAACAAAGAGATTCACATGTCATTGTCAAACACAGTTCAAGGCCAAACAGGCACTCCTCAAATAACAAAAATAAGGCAATAAACGACTTCTAATCAGAAATATTGGAGGCTAGAATTCAGCGGATGCTGTATTTCAGTGGGGGAGGCAAATATTATATATTTAACTGTGCACACCTGTGATCCCAGTTCTTGGGAAGCTGAGGCAGGAAGATAACTGTGTGTTTGAGGCCAGCTTGGGCTAGGGAATTCAAGGCCAGCTTGAACTACACAGTGAGAACCTGCCTCTAAGGGAGCAAAAAAATAGCATCTCTAGAGCAATCAACAAGAAAATAACTACAACAGCCAGGCATGGTGGTGCACACCTGTAATCCCAACTCTGGGGAGGCTGAGGCAGCAGAATCACTGCAACCTTGAGGCCAGTCAGACTCTCAGAAACAAAGAAACAAAAACAAAACAAAACAAAACAAAACAAAACAAAACAAAACAAGACAAACCCTCAAAAAGATTATTTAAAAAAAACCAACAGATGAAGTCTCAGGATATAGCTCAGTGGTACAGCATGTACAAGGCCCTGGCTTCAATCCCAGCACATGTGTGCATACACAAAATCAACAGGTGAGTGAAAATTATCAACTGGAAGTATAAAATTAAATAAAACTATAGAAACAAAACATGAGAAATACAGGAAATAGCAAGATAGCAAATGTAAATCCAGCCATATCGATAATTACACTAAATGTGAATGGACTAAATAATCAAAAAACAGAGACTGACATTTATTTATTGACTGTCATTTTAAGACAGGGTTTCAATGGCAGTTCAGGCTGGACTTAAACTCACTATGTAGTCCAGGCTAGCCTTAAAATCATGGCAATCTTCCTGCCTCAGCCTTCCAAATGCTGGAATTACAAGGATGTCCTACCATGCCTGACAAACTGAATTTTAAAAAGATCCCACTAGATGTTATCTATAAAACACATTTTAGATTAAAAAATATAAAATAGTTCAGAGGAAAACCATGGGAGAATGATAGCAACTTTGTTAGACAGCTGAAGAGGTTATATTATAAGACAGGGAGGAGGGATGTTGTTCACTGACTTGCCTAGTACATGTGAGGCTCTGGGTTTAATGCCCAGAACTGCAAAAACAAAATTAAAAATTAAAACAAACAAAACCCCACAGGCAAAATAAAGAAGTATATATAATAAGAGTAAATGTATAAGGAAAATGTAACAATTACAAATTTATATACACCTAAAAAATAGGACCCTAAAATACATGAAGCAAAATTTGACAGAAATGAAAGGTGAAACAGACAATGCAAAAATATTTGATTAGAACAATCTCAAGTTCAAGGATAGCACTCGCAATTTAGACTCTACAGTGAGAGGGCATGGGGGAGAGGGAGAGGAGAGGGAGGAGCGGGAGGAGAGGAAAGAGGTGGTGGTGCTGGGATGTAGTTCAATGATAAAGCACTTACATGCACAAGGCCTCAGAGTTCCATCTCCAGCACCCCCCTGCCAAAACCCATTTTATCTACACATACGCCCCTGGAGATTTTCACACATCATTCTTAAAGCCAGAACACCTAAACAAATTATACTTGGAGATGACAATGCACAGTGTACGTACCATTGTTGCCCCCCTCATTAGTTTTGAAACAAACACCCCACAAATCATAACACCATCAGCCAATTTGATCCATCTTTTATTTATAAGACATTCTACCCAACAACAGCAGAATATACATTCTTTCAGATATACACAGTCTTCTCTAGGAAAGGTCAAATGCTAGATCAAAAGACATTCTAATAAATTAAAAAGGATTGAAATCAGCCAAAATATGTTTTTTGGTCTACAATAGAATAAAATTACAAATAAAAATAAATTTTGAGATTCCTCAAATATTAGTACATTAAATGATACATTTCAAAGAAGAAAGTTCAAGAAAAGTATAAAAATATTTTGGGTTAACTAAATATTAAGACATTATTTGTCAAAATTTATTGGTATAGTTAAGTGTTTAGAGGGAAAATCTGTATTTTTAAACACCTACATAGGAAATAAAGGTCTCAAACTTGTAATACATTAAGCTTCTGCCTAAAGAAACTAGAATCTAAAACTCAAAGAAAGCAATGGAAATAAGAATTGAAACCAGTAAAAGAAACAGCAAAACAAATCAAGAAAATCAAGGAAATGAAAGACGGTTCTCTGGAAAGCTTAAGAAAAAAAGAAAAAGGGGGGGGGAAACAACCAAAAAAAACATGTTAGCTTGACTTCCTGAGAAAAACTAAACAAAGTCAGTAATAAAAAAAAAGCATTACTACTAACCATACACAAAAGAAGACATGATTAAGAATATTTGTATGCCAAGAAATCAAAAAACTAAAATGCAAGAGGAAAATTCCTGGAGAGAAGAATTATTAAAAATGAAGAATCAGAAAATCTAGCCAGGTATGGTGGTATATGCTTATAATCCCAGCACTTGGGAGGCTAAGGCAGGAGTTCAAGACCAGCCTGGGTTACAAAGTGAACTCAAGGCCAGCCTGAACTGCATAGTGAGACCTTGTCTCAAAAAACACAAAACAAAAGAAATAAAAAAAGAATCAGAGAATCTGAATAAAACTATATCAAAACATTTAATTAGGAATTCAAAATAGCTCCTCAAAAAATGGCTAGATGGCTTCATTAGTGAAGTATATGAAACATTTAAGAAGAAATAATACTAGTCTTTCAAAAACTCAGAAAAGTAAGGAGGGACCACTTGACAATGTATCTTACAAAACCAAAGTTAGACAATGACTTCACAAGAGAATAAATAAAACTTATGCTCTATATTCCTCATGAACACAGATGGAAAAATCCTCAAAATGTAGGTAAATGAATATATGAAATAGTTTGACTTATGATGGCTCAACTTAAGACTTTTTGACTTTATAGGGGTCTGAAAGCAGTATGCTCTAATAACTGCACTATTAAAAACATTTTTACTTATTTTCAACATATAATGGGTTTATCACAGCACAATCTCATTACAAACTGAGGAGCATCTGAATATATCATGACTAAATGGGGTATGCCAAGTAAAGGGCTTAACATCTGAAAAATCAATTAATATATAACTGTTAAGATAAAGAACAAAAACCGCATTAATAGAGCATCTGATAAATTTCAACACATAATTTAAAAGTTCAACAAACTAGAAAGAGGGAAATTTGTTCAATTTGGTAAAGAGTACCTATTGAAAACAATGAAATAATATCTTACTTAAAAATAAAAAATAAGCTGGATGTAGTGGTGCCTGCCTGTAATCCCAGCACTCGGGAGACTGAGGCAGGAGAATACTTTCAAGTTTGAGACCAGCCTGGACTATAAAGTGAGCTTAAGGACAACCTGAACTGCACAGCAAGACCCTGTCTCAAAATAAAACAAAAACAAAAAATATAAACAAATAAACAATGGTGTCTCCTAAGAGCAGGAACAAGGCAAAGGTATCTGTCCATGACATGTGTATTCAAATTTACTGGAAGTTCTTGCCAGTGGAAAAATGAAAAAGAAAGGTGCTGTAGTCAGGGTTTGCAAGGAAAACAATTTAACACAGGACACAAAATTAATTTCAGAATAGTCACCCAAACAGTCAAACACAAACAGTACAGGAAATCTGTCCTCACACTAAAGACCCCAAAGAATCCAACTGAGGGCCTGTATCCCATGGCAATATCCTACATGAGTCCAGCAGAAGACACAGAGTCCACAACAATGACTCATTCAAGTCTGTTTCACCAAACTGCACTGGGAAGGCCCAAAGGTCAGTGGTGGAAGTTAGAACATCTGTGCCAGCAGGCAGAAGGATCTGGGCTAGTAGGCTGATGGTGCTGCATTGGAGCCAAGAAGTGGCTGAAAATAAGGACCAGAGAGCTCCCTCAAAGAGTACCACAACCATCCTCAGCGACAACAAGGTCCTTAGCTCCCCTGACGATGAAAACAGCCAAGTTCATATCAAGAAGCCAGTGTGACAAGCTACTCCAGGAGAACCAATGGCAGTAGGAGAACCAACAACCACCAGGAAAACCAACACTACTCTTCCTTTCCAGTTCTTTTTATGTTGGCAACATAAAAAGGCAGGCCATCCACACTCAGCACCACACTGGATCAGTTCAGCTGGTAGTTACAAGTTGACCACCAGTTATCAATCCACCACAAAAGGACTCAAAGGTATCCAGATTGGAAAGGAAGTATCAGTACAGGCTTTACTTGCAGGTAACAGTGAATTCCTAAAAATCCAAAGGGAACATACAAAAATATTAGTGTTGCCGGGCGAGGTGGCTCACACTTGTAATCCCAGCACTCGGGAGGCTGAGGTAGGAAGATCGTTGTGAGTTCAAGACCAGCCTGGGCTACAAAGTGAGCTCAAAGCCAGCTCAAACTGCATATCGAGACCCTGTCTCAAAAAAGACAAAAAAACAAAACAAAAAAACTAGTGTTATGGTTTGTGTCTGGATGACCCCCAAAGCCTCCTGCAGTCATGGAAGCTGCTGAATTTAGCATTTGTGATTGGTTAATTGTTAGTGCTAGGATTGGCAGTGTGAGTGCTGCACCCGTCCAGGGGCAAGCAGCCGGCATACAATATAAAGGAAAGGAGATGTGCTTTTTCTCTTTTGCCCTTTTGCTCTTGTCACTTGTAGCCGCCATGAATGGTTGCTCCTTACCCATACCACCTTAGGTAGGAGCCAAAAACTGTAAGCTAAATAAACTTTTCCTTCCTTCATTCTGGATGTAGGGTTGTTTCAGCAATGAGAGAAAAGTAACTAAGATAACTAGGAACTAACAAAGTTTACTAAGGTTGCAGGATACAAGATCAAGATACAAAAATTAATTGTAAGAGGCATGGCAGTGTACCTCTGTAATTCCAGCCACTAGGGAAACTGAGGTAGGATTGCAAATTTGAGGCTAGGCGACTTAGTGAGACTCTGTCTCAAAAAACAAAACAAAACAAAAATTTGGGGCTGTAGCTTGGCAGGATACAGTGCTTGCCTAACATGTACAAAGCTCTAAGTTCATCCTCATGTACTGAGAAAAATAACAACTGTACTTCCATCTATTAGCAATTAACAATCTGAAAATGAAACAAAACTATTTCTATTCACAGTAAAAAAAGAATAAAATATTTTGGGATACCTTTATCACATGACATAAAATATCTGTGGTAGTGTAATGCAAACAAAATGCTTAAATAATTTAGAGAAGATTTAAGTAAACGGGTATTTCATATTCATGGTTAGAGAAAACTCAATATTGTTAAGATGGCAATATTCACCCAAAGTGATGTTAGGACTCATTGTAACCCCCACTAAAATTGGACCATTGTACATAACTGGTGAGAATGTAAAAATTTCAGTCATTTTGGAAAAGTTTGGATAAATATTTAAAAGTTAAACATAAACTTACACGACCCAGCAATTCTACTCTTAGGAATCTAGACAAGGGAAATGAAAATACACATCCACATAAAAACTTACATGTGAATATTCATAGAAGCACTATTCATTACATACAAAAACTAGAGTCAAATCCATCAACTGGAAAATGCATAAACTATATCATACCTATACAATGGAGCAACTACTTACTAACACATGAACTCTGAAAACATTATACCAAGTGAAAGAAGCCAGGTGCAAAAGGCCACATGTGTAAGATACCCTTTATAACAAAATTTTTAGAAAAGACAAATATATAAAAACAGTGTTTCAGTGGTTGCCTGGAGTTAAAAGTAGAAATTGTTAATGGACAAGTTTTTGAAATGATAAAATATTCTAAAACTGGGTTGCAGTAATTGTTGCATAACTCTATAAATTTACTAAAAGCCAATGGATTATATATAGTTATAATGGATGACTTTTATGGTATACAACAGATGCCTCAAAAAAGCTATTAAAACAAAAACTATTATTACACACTACCAAGTGCTTACAAATTCTAGGCCTTATTCTAATTTTATTCTATAGTTTCTCCCCTTCATATTTTTAATATTTCAGGTAGTCTGTCCAATTACTCAAAAAAGTCACTCATTAAACAAATACAGAATTTTCAGTTACTTATTCAAACAAATACAATTTTTATTTCTCTTTTGACAATGCTTTAACTCAAATTCATCTGGAAATTCCTATTATATACAGTATAAGTTTATAACAGTAATTTTTGGAACTACTATTTTGTTCTAAGATATACTAGTTTATATTTCAACCAGTTGTTGTTGTTGTTTTAAGACAAGAGTCTCACTATAAGTTCAGGATGGCCTTGAACTCACTATGTAGCCCTGGCTAGCCTTAAACTCACAGCAATGCTCCTGCCTCAAACTCCCCAGTGCTGGGATTACAGGTGTGTGTCACCACACTCAGCAAACCACTTTTTATCCAATAAAATAACTAACCTTAGGGCTGGAGGTGTGGCTCAGTGCTATAGCATGTGCCTAGTATGTGTAAAACCCTGAGGTGAACCTCAAACAAAGGGGCTACTAACTTTGAGCACAAGAGTTGTATCACTATATGTATCTTTATAGCTGAACACTAGCACTAGCCTAGACCTATAACCCATCCCAGGACAATAAACACTGGTTTAGTAGATTTTATTATTTCTCTTAGTACTGGAATCAATTAATAGTTGGGCTTAACCTGACTCAATCTTGTATTTTTATACTAAATCCCACTTAGTCTTGGTGAATTTTTTTTTAATGTAGAAAACTTTTCAGTGTTTACTCTTTTAAGATTTTTTTCTTTATGTTCAAGATTGCTTTTAATTTTATGCATCAGCCTTAGCAGCCACCATACCTGTCTCATATAGAAAGACTTCAATAGAGTTCACAGTATAAATAATGATGTAGGTATTATGTGTTGAAAAATATCTGTAATCTCATATTTTGTGTTTCCTATTGCAACTTATTCAAAGTATCCAATTTCATAGTGTTTCTAAATTTTTATTTAATAATGTTTCAGAAGTTTCATCTTGTTTATCTATTTTTTTTTTTAAGGTCATTTTGAGATGAGCAATTCTTTTTTTGGTACTGGGAACTGAACTCAGAGCCTCACTCTTACCAGGCAAGTGCTGTGCTGCTGAGCTATGTCCCTGGCCAGAGATGAACTATTCTGTAATTTTTCTGCCTTGTTGAAACAGGCATGGAAGAGCTGAACAAAATTTTAAATACCAATTTATTAGTTAGATAATTAGTGATAAAAGAGTTCTCATATCTTTCAAATAGTACATTTTTATACTACTGTATTTATTTTCCCTGTCCATCTTTTTTTTTGGTACTGGAGATTCAACTCAGAACCCCATAGTAGCCAAGCAGACACCTGCTATGTGTTGTAAATTTCCAGTCTTGTTGCATTATAATCTGAAGATGCTGTATGTAAAATTTATTTTGAATGTATTTACTATAAGTTTATTTAAAAATTGTGCATTTAAGAAAAACACATTTGCCTACTATTCTATTTAATCCCTGTCCATATTATTATATTACTGAGGGCAGTTAATTTTTTATTTGGATGGGAATTCTCACAGTGAGACAGATACTGTCTCCAACTTGCTAAGCGTTCCAGTATACAGCTCTTGTATGTATCGGCTTGTTTCTCTTCTTCCTATTTTCTGGAACACATAGGCTGGAAAATAAGCACACTATACATGACATATTCCAATCTTACAAAAAAAGTTTTAAGACATATATTTTAAGTATTTTTATTATGCATGAGTTGAAAATGCTTCTAAATGGTACTATACAGAAAAACTTTATACAAAAATAAGCTCTATAACAAAATCTGAAAAGTTCTAAATAGTAAAAAAAATTCTAAAACCTAAAAAAAAAAAAAAGTTGTTGGGGTATGTTTTCAACAAAATGGGTACAGTGAGGTGCACAATCATTATTCTATGTATTTCAGGCTAGATCTTTCAACCACAACATAGATGCTTTAGATGCAGGATAGATTTTTAGAAAATGTATTTCAAAACATGCAGTGGCAAATAATGTAATTTACATCGGATTTTTAATTATGGTAAACACAGCAATAAAGGAATGTAAATAAATAATCCATGATAGCAACACTATAGTACTTTGTTTTTGCATGCTGGTGTTCTGACACAGGGCTGTAGTCAGGACTGGGGAGTTAAGCTCAGTGGCATAAGCACTTGCCTGGCAAGCACAAGGTCATAAGTTTGATCCCAGGTACAAAACAAACAAACAAATGCTATAGGGCTGCAGTCCTGGCTCTGAGCACTAAAGCCTGCTGGCATGATGCAGGGAGCAGAATAGTTTTAAATGAGTAAGGTGATCATAGTTAGCTAACAATATCCACTCCTGACTTATCTGGGGAAATGGGGGTAGGCTCAAGAGCTGCTAGTAAGAGTTATCAGGGGCAGTCTTCTGTGGTCAACCCATGGGTCAGTCTTCAGGTATTCTTTACAGCTTGTTTAAGAGGGTCAGATAGGGCAATTTACCATCTGACTGAAACCTTACTTTCCCCCAAACCCACTTTTTTAAGGCCAGCGAATGACATCTGCAAACCTTTGAGGAACATTTTCTCTCATTTGAAAAGCCAGTTGTCTGGGGAAGGAGATGAAAACATCATCCCAGGTTTATACCTGAAGCATATAGCTTTTGGATCCAGATAAACAGAATTACAAACTATAACATCTCAGGTAAACAGGAATATATTTGCCTCAGCTACTGCTCATTAGCCAAAAAAAGCCACCTGTTATATACCATAGCTAAAATTTCAGGTGTGTATTTCATGATAGGATTTTAAGTCCTCATTTAGGTTACAAATTTAAAAAGACAACTTAGATAAAAGGAGATCCCTGTGTCTTTTGCTTTCAGCTTGAATGAAGGTGAAGATTTAAGGTAAGAACCAGAGACAGTCTTGTAGATTGTAGTTGAATACAGAAAAAAATGTTCTGTGGCCTGGCATGTTATTGAGGAATTGAACACTTAACAGAAAACCACCTGAAGAATGGAAAGCTACTAGGTAAAGCAAAACTAAAATTAGAATTCAATGATATGCAAGTTTAGAGAAGGTAACCAAAGGAAGGCCATAAAATGGATTTAGAAATAGGATGGCATGTTTATTCTCAATCTCTTTCTTTTGGTACTTATATACAAAATACTATGAGGAGGCTTTTCCTGAATCTAGGAGTTTTCATGTAAAAACATTTCAAGCCATTAACTCCCAGCCCCTTACTAGATAACTGCATGCAAGTTACTTCCACATGGATCCTGATTTCTGAACCCCTCCCTGAAAGCCTTACTCTCTGCTTGTTGTCAGTTTTGCCTCTGAGGAATGAATTAAACATTAGAGTGGTGAGAACAAGTAATGTCAGCTTCCCAAAAGTGTATCTGGAAACTTCCATTTTTAATATTCAGTAAAAATAACTAAAACCCGGTCCCTTTTTTCCATTGACTGACCCTACTTTGATAAAGTAAAAATTTTTTATATATAGCATTTTTTATCAGGCCACAAATCCCCAGGAGAAACAAACTAGAATATGAGAAACTGCCAGGATCTAATTGAGAAAGAGGTTAGAAAAGCAGCTTTACATACATTTCAGGGCTATATCTAAAAATCCTTTGGTCTGCTTTTAGAGAATATACTGGTTTTACAGAACAAAGTAATAAGAAAAATATCACGCAAGGAACATATTTATCGCTAGACAAATGATCAACAATTTTTTTCAAGTTGAAAAGAAATTCTGAAATGATTTATCTATTAAATAGCAACTATATCCAATAACAGAGTATACACAAAATGATAAATAAGCCAAAAATTAGCAGGTAAAGTGGTCAAAATAAATTTTTAAAAAAATTTTAATTGATTTTGAAAAACTATTGTTGCTCTTGGGGCCTTTGCCTAAATCTTTTACATTTTCAAATTACAGATTTTAACCAGATGTTAAGCTATAGGGAAAATATTTGCTAAGTTTGAGATATTAAGATTTTTCCCTGCTTTCAAAGGAACTCAGTTTCAAAAGTTCATTCCTGACATACTAATTTTCTATCATTGTAATAACCAGATAAAATTTAAAATATAGCATGTTTCCAAATTCATTATCTCATCTGCAAGTACAAAAAAATCTCTTAATGTAATCTCTAAAGCTTTAAATATGTAATTTGAAACAGTTCTTTGTGTGTTCTGTATGTATTGATGGCTAAATACAAACAACTTTCAAATAAAAAAAATTCAAATTGCAAAATCTTCAAAGTTCACTGAATAAGATAAAGCATAATCTTAAAAACAGTGCAGTAAGATTCTAACTCATGGTAAAAGGGCATATGTATAATCTCAGTGGTAGTTGATTACTGGTCTTCCTGTTAACACTTTGAGAGAGCAGTGATACCAGGTTCATTCTTCTTACTTTCATAGGACATTTTAAACTATTACAAACTTGCAAGAAACAGCAGGAATAACATATAATAAAATAAAACTTTGCTCCACTTCACTATTTTTGAACTTTGTTCCCCATCATTTTCCTCAGAGAGATAAGAAGAAAAGTGTAAAAATAGGGATCAATATTACCAAAAGGCTGAGAAGCTAGTTTCTACAGCTGCTGTGACTTGCTTTATAGCAGGGAGGAAAATCAGAATTAAGGGCCACCTGCAAAATATTTATTCTTTCTAGAAACTTCTTACTGGGCACCTACAAATGAGCTATTCATGGCTAGATACTACATGACACAAAGACAAGACAAAAATGATGCTCTTAAGACTTTTGGGCTGGGGATTTAGCTCAGTGGTTTAAGCACCTGCCTGACAAGCACAGTACAAAAACAAAACAAGACAAAAAACTTTTGTAATAAATGAAGTTTATTCGTTAGGCTTTCTAACTCCATTAAATTAATTTTACTACCAAATCATGTTCCTCAAAAACCACAGCTATCCAAATACCCACTGTCTGAAGGAGAAAAGGTATTTTTATGCTTAAGTATAAGTCAACAATATCTAAAAATGTATGATTACTATTAGGGTGTGTGTGTGTGGATATCCCCCCAAAGCCTCATTCAGTCATGGAGGCAGGCTTCTAGAGTTTGTGATTGACTCATGGTCCAATGCTTGGCTTATGGGTGTGAGTGTTACACCAACCCTGGGGATAGGTAGCCTGCATACAACAGAAGGGAGAGAAAGAGGCTTGCTCTTGAGCTTCTCCCTTCTTGCTCTTGTTACTTTTGCCATCTTCTGGCTGCCATGAACTGTTGCCTTTTGCTATGTGCCACTTTGCCTTGCTGAAACCTCCACAAACTGTGAGCTAAATAAACCTTTCCTTTCTTCATTTGGCCACTGGGTATTTTGTCACAGCAATGAGAGAAAAGTAACAAACACAGAATTTAGTACTAGAAGTAGGGTCAGTGCTGTGACTATATCTGACCACATGGTTCAAGAGCCTTTGGGAATGGTTTGTGGGAAGAGTTTGGAAAGGTTCAGAGATGTTCCCTGAAAGAGTAGTGCTGGAACACCTTACGTTGTTCTGTATGTGAGTTTCTGGTCAGAGCTCAGAGGACCACAAGGCTGACAGAAATTCTGTACCAGGTTTCAGAATGGTGGTGGCCTAGAGAATCTGTTCCTCCAAATTAGCTTCAGAGTGCCCACTGAGGCACTTGACCCCTACAACCAAAAGAGAAGTCTGTCTACTGCTCCAGCTGGAAACAGACCTTGGCACCATTCATGTAGCACTGGTTTTAGAGGCATGCAGAATTCAAGAGTTATGGGGTTAAGAAGGTTTGCACCCTGACTTCAAAAGGACTGAAAGGCCAGGCAGTGTGATGCTAGAGGGCAGTATGTGAAGCTATGAAGGTGAAGCCAAAGGTGCAGTGGACCTAGTGACAAAAAAGTAGATCAATGGTTGTTTGGGGCTGGAGAGGAGTGGGAAGAAACTTTTTAGGGTGAGAGATTCATTATACTTCTTGGTTTTGATGCTGGGTCCACAACTGTATATAATTATCAAAATTAGCCAAGCCGTACACTTAAAATGGATGAATTTTGTTGAATGTAATAAAACATTAAAAAACAAAATAGAGGGAAAAATAAAGTATTCCAATACAGTAATAAAAGAAATTAAAGCATTGAGCTTTTTTCAAAATCTGAAATCACTTTTTTTCAAAAAATTATTTTGATGATAAAAGCTTTCAAAATTAGTACAACATTTCTGGAGAGTAATTTGGTATTGTATACCTAAATCTTAAAATAATGAGTGGGCTCTTTTGACCTAGCAATTTTATTTCTGGGGATTTTATAAAAGAAATCAAATTAAGTTACATATAAGAATAGTATTAGAAATTTTTTCATGATCATGATATTGGTTGGGGAAAACCTGTGTGTCCAAACTTGGTGACTGATTAAATAATGAAAACAATTAAAATGATGTGGCTGATCATACACATGTGCCCTAAGGAATGAAGATGTTCTCAATGCCAAACTGTCTTTCCCTTTCCTGCATTTTACACTAGCACTTTTTATAAAAATGTTCACCTTCTACTTGTGGGAGTTATGGTACAACTATACAATGACTATCACAACAGAATTCTAATATTACAAGAATAATTCACCATCCCTGCTCATTTTGCTCTTGGGTAGGGAAGAACCAATACAGTGAAAATGATCATTACTTCCAGAACTGTTATACAGATTTAATGCAATCCTGATAAAAATTCCAACAGTATATCTCACAGAATTAAGAGAAAACAATCCTAAAACTTATTTGGAACCAGAAGGGACTTAGAATAGCAAAGACAATTCTGGGCAATAAAGGCAAGGCAGGGGGCATCACAATTCCTGACCTGAAATTATACTATAAAACTACCATGATAAAAACAGCATGGTATTGGGGGAGGGACCTAGACCTGAGGATCAATGAAATAGATTAGAAGATGCAGAAAGAACTCCAAACATAGTTTGCCACTTTGTCTTTGACCAAAAAAGCCAAACAGCTTCAGTGCATGAAAGATAGCCTCTTTAATAAATAGTGCTGGAAAACTGGTTTTCCACATGCTGAAGATTAAAACTGGACCCATATTCTTCACCACGCACTAAACTAAAATAAAAATAGATCAAAGATCTAAACATTAAAATAGAAACACTAAATCTGCTGGAAGAGAGAATAGGTAGAAGTCTTGAAGACACTGGTGTAGACAAAGACTTTAGAAACAAAATCCTGATTGCACAGGAACTATCACCAAGAGTCAACAACTGGGATCTCATCTTATTAAAAAACTTTTACACAGCAAGAGAAACCATCAGCAGAGTGAAGACACAACCCTCGGTTTGGGAAAAGATTTGTGTCAGCGCTTCCTCAAAGGATTAATATCTTGAATATATAAACAAACAAAAAAATCAGATCCTTGAAATGTAAAGACCCAACCTAAAAATAGGAATCTGAAGTGAACAGACACTTCTCAGGTGAAGAAGTACAAATAGCTAATAAACATTTGGAAAAGTATTCAACATCACTGGTCATTCTTTCAAGAGATGCAAATTAAAACAATGCAGAGATTCCATCTCATTCCAGAAAGAACGACTATTATCAAGAAATCAATGAATAAGAAATGCTGGCAAGGGTGTGGGGGAAAAAGAAACTTTTTCTGCTGTTGGTAGAAGTGTAGACTGGTACAAACACTGTGGAAATCAGTGTGGAGAGTCCTCAAAAAACTAAAATTAGAGGTTCTATTTGATGCTGCTATCTCCTTGATAGTATCTTCTGGAAACAAAAGCATCATACCACAGCAATATATGCATGCCTATGTTTACAAGTGTGCACAATTTGTAATAGCTATATCTTGGAAACAGCCCACATGCTCACTGATCAGTGAATGGATAAAGATGTAGTTTTTAAAAAATACAATGGAGTGCTACTATGCCATAAAGAGGGATAATCTTGAGACATTTATAGGTAAATAGATACATTTGAGATCATACACTTAAGTGAAATAAATGGGACACATATGTGTAAATATTGCATTATTTCTCTGGTATGAGAAAACAAAAGTGCAAATAAGAGCTAAAATGTATACTAGTTATTGTAAAACAGAAGAAAAGGCTCAAATGGGAAGGGGAATGTGAGAGCAAGGCAAAGGGGAAAGGAAGGAAGGCAAAAGGAAAAAGGAGAAAAGAAGGAAAAAATGAAAATAAAGCTTTTGTAAATAAAGAGGGGAAGAGGAGCTGAAGAGGGGCTAGGGGAATGGGAAAGAAAGAATCAAGTTATATCACTGATCATGGTTGGGAGTCGAGATATCTGCCAAAGACTAGTGTGACCATAGCTTTCTAATAGATGACTGAATGCATTATGTGTGATTAACTCCTAGGTCAATGCTGGGATTAAGGGTGCTGGGAGCTAAACAAACCTTTCCTCCCTTAACCTGGGGCATCTAGTATTTTGTTTCAGCAATGAGAAAAGTAACAAAAACATCACATATAGGCACAAATACCCTAGGATGACTGTGATCATTATGTACACCTAAAATATACCAATAAATTTGATTAATTAAAAAAATCAATTGATAAATTACAGATGGCAAATGTAAAGTGCCAAGAAACAAACTTTGGTTAACTAGTAAAATATTCATTTATAGGGGAGAGAAAAGAGGATACTTATTAAATCTGGGTGAATTAAACTCAAGGAAGACCCACTATAACATAAAATGGAAGTTCAATCTGTTATGGAGACTGACTAACGCATGAATCACAAGTGAAAAACTATACATCCTTAACAGCTTCCTAGCTGCTAAAATTTAAAGTCAATTATTTTACTTGAAGATAATGAAAATGTATGTGTATCTGTCATTATAATCATACTGGAATCAGATTAAGATGTCTAATACCAGCTGAGTGTGGTGGTGCATGCATGCCTGTAATCTCAGCACTTGGAAGGCTGAGGTAGGAGGATTGCTACAGTTCAAGGCCAGACTCAGTTACAAAGTGAGTTCAAGGCCAGCCTGAACTCCATAGTGAAACACTGTCTCCAAAAGACAAACAAGATGTCTGATACTTTTACAACCATAGTTACCATTCTTTTTCTATTTTCTCAAAATAAGCATATCTTTGTACTATAAAAGATTACCTGTACTGACAAATTCTTGAATATCACTATTTAATGAAAGGTATCATCATGAA
Organism: Hydrochoerus hydrochaeris; assembly: GCA_004027455.1. Lineage (NCBI taxonomy): Eukaryota > Metazoa > Chordata > Mammalia > Rodentia > Hydrochaeridae > Hydrochoerus > Hydrochoerus hydrochaeris. Next base: position 17,929 of record PVLA01004249.1, on the reverse strand, counting down.
TGCACCATTATACTTCATTTGTGAGAGTAGGTGCTGGCATCATGAAGTGAGACTTGGATGGAGAAATGCAGGACATTTTGGAACAGTTACATTCTCCATTCTGGTTTTATGATTTTAAGATTAGTGCAAGTTAAAATACACAACCAAGATAAAAGGACAGGACCATACTTTAACATGACTTTTCTATATGAGCTAGCTATTTTAGAATAATCCTAGAATACAGTGAGCATCAGGATGCCATCTGGCTGTACTGCTGAGGTACATTTTAATAGTAACTTCAAAACCTGATGCAGATTTTCCTTTGTAAAATCAGACACATTAAATGTTACACAATCTGAGATGGGATGTGGGGAGCAGCCCAACTACATATTTTAATTGCAGAAATTGGAAACTATCAAAAATACGCTATAGCCTGAGCAATAAGTGAATTTTCCTGGCACCTTGCTTTATATAGTAAAAGTGCCTGGAAATTGACAGTATGTAAAACCACTATAATCCTGGGCCGGGATTTAGCTCAGTGGCATAAGTGCCTGCCTGGCAAACACAAGGTCATGAGTTTAATTCCCAGTACCAACCCCCCCAAAAAACAAAAACAAAAACAAACAAACAAACAAAAAAACGAACACTACAATCCTGAGCAGTAGGATCTTGCCTTGACAATTAAGACTTGGACAGAAGAGTTCATCTTTTCCAATAAAATCTGTATTTCTATACAGCTATAGTATGAAAATTATAAAGGAAAAAAGAGGCAGAAGTACAATTCTATTATGTAAAAGCTCTTAATCTGAGTTAGGAATGGGATGAATCAGGTAACAAGCCATGTAGAATCTTCAACAAACTCTTTCCTAGAGGCCAGGGCACTGTCCAAGTTGGCTATCTTCCCTATTTGAGGGGTACTGCACAGTTTAGCAGAAAGATAGAGATAAAAACAGGAGGACTAGGACAGAAGACAGCAATACAAGTACAGCATAACATTGACCTGGACCATGTGTAACTTCAGTCTCTTCATCTATGAAGGGGTACTGCACAGTTTAGCAGAAAGATAGAGATAAAAACAGGAGGACTAGGACAGAAGACAGCAATACAAGTACAGCATAACATTGACCTGGACCATGTGTAACTTCAGTCTCTTCATCTATGAAGGTGATCTTTTTCTGGCACTCAAAGTAAGAATTTCCACTTGAGGTGGCTATTATTTTTGTCTTCCCAATCAATGTTCCCTCCCAGTTCCTTCTGCTGGTAAACAGATTACATTCCTTGTCACCCAAAACTAGACAGGAATTCTGAAAGTTTGAAAAAGGTCCCTTTTCCACTTTGACTGAAAAACTAAGAATATAGTATGCACAGAAAGTAATTCAAGAGAAAATATACAATTTGTAGAAAAAGAAAAAGGGAACAAGAATCTTGGCAGTATTCACACCTGGCATTTCAAATCCATCTAAGTTCCACTTTACTTCTATTCATCTTAAAGTCTGATTATGTGGGTCGACAAATCCTCATAGGTGTTTGGGCTGCTCTTTTGTAATCCAAGAATCCCAACTTTCACCCCCACCTTTAATAAATGTTCACTTCTGTCTATACAAAAATGTATTTTGTATTCCTTCCCCTCCCTTATAGCCCGCAAAAAGGGAAAAAACATAACCAAAAACACCTCGCACAAATTCACACAATACTGTATTAGTTCGCTTCCTGGTATACGAGCTCTGGCTAGGGTTGGGTTAACATTGTGCTTATCAACATATCCACAATGCAAAAGGGAAAGGCAAGCCAGAGGTGGCAGCATATTGTGGCAGTCCATCATTCCAGCACTGGAGAGGCTGAGGCAGGAGGACTCAGAGTTTGACACCAGCCTGGGCTATACAAGGCCAGCTAAAACTACACAGTGAGAATGTGTCTAAAAAAAAACTATGAAACAACAATAAACAAACTGAAAAGTGAAGAGAAAACTAAAGAGAACACTTACTTGAAAAGTATTCTTACTTTTAGGATGAAAACAATCAGCATTAACTCACAAACTACTTTGTTATTTTGGTTTTGTTTTATGGTTGATTTCTGCTCATAAATATGAAGAATATAACCATATAACTATATAATAATTCCAGGAATTTTTCAGAGACCTTACTTCCCCTCGCATAAATAAAAACAAGTTATTTATTCAGAAATTATTAAGTATCATTTGATAAGAATATGACTACAGGCAAAACTGAATAATATTCTAGTAAAAATGTACATCTTTCTGCTACTGTTACAACTAAGTGATTGGTTTTTTTTTTTTTGAGAACTTTGTCATTCTCTTTTTTAGAGATAGTTGATTCAAATTCTACTGTATTATAATGCAGACCACATCCTGATTTTAGGTAGTCTGACCCCAGAATAAGGCCTGTCACAATGTTCATCAACTATTAACACTAGCAGAAACTATTAAGAGTCCAGGAAAACACCGATAAACTAGATAAATACACAAAATAATAAACAGTAAGGGCCTTTGATAAGCATTTTTTATAGGAAAGACTGTTGCCTTCTCTTTTCAAACCAGAAAACTGATGCACAGAACTTAACAAACTTGTCCTGGTCATAGAGAACAAAATGGGCCTGAATGAAAGTCTGTTGGACTCTGTAATACATGTTTTTTGTACTGTACAGTATATCACGCTTCTTCTGAACTCTGAAATTCTATGAAGAAACCATCACAAATCTTTCCCTCCATATCTCCCAAGGACACTTTTGACCACAGCTATGTTTAACAGAATTTTTTTTTATTATAAAATGTTGCTCCTAGTCGGGTGTGGTGCTAAACACCTGTAATCCCAGCACTCGGGAGGCTGATGCTAGAGGACTGCCATGAGTTCAATGTGAGCCTGGACTAGAGAGTGAGAGAGCCTGTCTCAACAAAACAAAAACAAAACAAGCTCCTCCGTGTACACCTGGAGGTTAAGGGGAATACATAATGAGGGCATGGAGAGAGGGTTGATGGGGACCACCCACAAAAGCTCTCTACTTTTGGAAATATTAGTATATATAGATCAGCCTACTTTAGGGACACACAATTTTGGTTTCATTAAGTAGGTATGTATTTCAGAGCCAGAACTATATTCAAGTAACCCACTGTATATTTCTTCCAGCACACTGTAATTTTTTGACCATAAGAATATTTCAAAGAAACCACAACCTTTTTCTCATTCCCTTCCTCCCTCCCATACTCCTCCAGAAGTTATTATTCATTAGTTGGGAGAAAGCATTTCTCAGAAATCTGGTGTAGGAAAACTTTAAAAATATAAGAGAAAAGAAGTCTTTTAGTTTCTTAGCTGTTTCTACATGGGGCAAGACACAGTGTGTTCTGTTTCACCATTATCTCTTTACCACTTGTTACACAATAGTTGTTTGTTGAAAGAGAGGGCTTGACTAACTGAAACCTGGTTAGAAAGCAAGCACTTTTACAAAATACACTTAACTGAGCTTGAGGATTAAAAAGTCTTAACAAAAGGAAAAATCCTACAGTACTGCTTCAAAATATTTATGCTCTTAATGGAAACAAGAAAATTCCCAAACTATGCTTTCCTAAAAGAAAAATTTATATCAAATGGAAGAATTATCACATATCAAGTAGTTGTTCTAGCTCAGTTTTCACCTATTGTGAAGAAATATGTGCTTTCCAAGTTTCCTGTATTTCAGTGGTCTAAAATCTTTTTGGAAGACAAAAATATTGATTGGCCTTCCATACCCTTCCTCCCTCCTTTCTCTTTTTATTTTTAAGCTGTGAGCACAAACCATTCTTAATGTAGTAAGGCCGAGAATATGAGACCAAAGAAAAGTCAGTGCTGACAGGGATATTTTATTACTTCTCATGAGGATGGGAAAAAAAGGCTCCTGTGCAAGTGCTACCTTCTGCCAGTGCTGAAAGGTTGTGCCCTTTGGCAGCATGCTTAAGGGAAACCTGTATACTGTTAGCTTTAATGATTTTTAGGTCTTTTTGTTCAGAAAGGGGTGCTTATCTGGCAACATTTCAAAAGATGATGAAGATGAAATTCAGGATATAGAAGTTGGGGTGGTTGTCAAACCTAAAAAATAAAAAAAATATAAAAAATATCTGGTGTCAGCATGACAAATACTTTTCATTTTGAAAAAATGTATAAGTAGTACAGAAAGAAAACAAACAAAAAGATAAGGGGACATTACCCAGCATGATGTGTTTTACTTGGATGTGTTTTCTGGGGCACTTCAAAGTGAAGTGAATGAGGGTCTTTAACAGGAAAGAATGGTCTCATAGATCAGACAGTCTCAGTGGAGTCTTACTTAAGAGTACAGTAGTTCCTCCTTACCCGTGGTTTTGATTCCCGAGTTTCAGTTAACCACAGTGAACTACGGTCTGAAAAATATTAAGTGGAAAATTCCAGAAATAGCTAATTAGTAACTTTTATATTGCTATTTTGAGTAGCCTGATGAAATCTTGTGCCTTGCGACTCCATCCCTCCCAAGATATGATTTAATTCTTCATTCAGCATATATGTCCAATAGTCAAATTAGTGGCTATTTGGACTGCAGCAGTACATTCAAGTAATCCTCATTATTTAATAATGGCCTCTAAAACACAAGAATAGTGATGTAAAATGAGGCACACCAGTAAGACAATAATTGCAATGCAAAATATCAAATAGGACTAAATCCATAAATTAATAAAAATACTGGTCACTGTTGAAGGATCTTAGTGAACCAGTTAATTATTTTGAAAATGGATAAAGTGAAAAAATTATACATTAAATACTTTGTTTCACTTTATAGGTGTATTTCAGCTAATAAAGGAATGACAGAATGTCACATTTTGCAAACATTAATGAATTAGTGGATCTAGCTATTAATCATCTGTGTCTATATCAAAAAGGAGAGACAACTCAGTATTACACACCTCTTGATTCAGTACAGCACTACTACCTAGTAAAATTGTATCTACCCACTAAAACCCACACAAAACCCATAAAGGTAAATAGTCTCCAGATCCAACTATCAATGAACAGAAAATATAACAGAATATGTTCACCACACTGAATGCAACCAATAAAACCTCGACTATATCAAGTCCAAGAAAAAAAAAATCAAAATCACCTTGATTCCTCAAAATTAAATTCCAGGAGTTGGGCGTGGGCTGGCACATGCCTATAATCCCAGCATTTTGGGAGGATGAGGCAGGAGGACTGCTAGAAATTCAAAACCATCCTGGGCTACAAAGTGAGCTCAAGGTCAGCCTGAACTGCATAGTGTGACCCTGTCTCAAAAAGACCAAAAAAAAAAAAAAATCAGGGGGTGAGGGAAGGATAAGAGAAAGACATTCCCTGGATGTTGGCATTCTCAAAATTCAAACTTCTTTTTATTTCATTAACCTTTCTGATGATTTTCATCCAGTGTAAAAAGCTATAAATCTTGTGAATAATTAGTATTTCATGTTGGCACTACATAGCTGACATGTCTAAAACTTCAACCTCAATCCAACCTCATCATAGGTTACTGATTCATAGTACTAAAAGGAATCTTAGAGGTCATCCAGTCTACACATCTTCCTAATACTACACATTTAACACAAACTGCTTCAAAACTGTTAAGAAAAAAAAAAAAAAAAAAAAAAAACCAGAAAGAGTAAAACCATATTTCAACCTAAAGACTCACCAATTATCCTTACAAAAAATACTTTGCTTACAGTATATTCAATATCAAGTTAAATTTCATTTTTCAATGAGACACAAGTATAACCAGGGTATTTAACTTCATCAGAATTCAATTATGCATGCTTGGAAAAAGTGTCAAAATTGTAAGATTGCTAGCTTTATACACTGTTGGCGAGTAAAAGTCAGAACAATCTTAGGCAGACTTTTAGTTGCTATCTAATAGCATATTTTACCATAAACTAGGAAAGAACAATGTTTTTCAAGGTAGCAATGGATTCAACTAAAAGGTTGTATTTTCTTTGTCTTCAACAGCTGTTATGGCTGTGATTCAATTTTGGTCAATGAAGTATAAATGAAATTATAGCATATTAAAAAAAAAGAAATTATAGTATGTGATTTCCAGGAAAGACCTTTCTTTACAAGGAAACCAGTAGGGTGTATTTCTTTGCATTTATGAGAGGTAACCAAGTGACTAGATATAAATTTTAAAAACTCTGTAAACCTATGCAGTTCAGTGACTAGATATAAATTTTAAAAACTCTGTAAAATATGTATTAAACACACATGTAAAAAAAACTAGTTATTTTTTTACATCCATTGCTGGTTTATTGATGAAAAATGGCAATATTATTATTTATAAAACATTAAAGAACTATGTGCTTGAATGCCAATTAAATTAACTACCAATTAATACACTACTATGGTTTGTATCTACATGTCTGCTCCCCTAAGGCCTCATATGGTCATAGGGGGCAGGCTTTTCAGAGGCAGCTAAATCTAGAGTTTGTGACTGGTTCATTGTCTAGTGCTGGCATTGGTGGTGTGAGTGCTGCACCCGACCGGGGATGGGTATCCTGTACAATACAAGGGAGGGAGGGAAAGAGGTTTGTCCTCCTTTTTGCCTACTTGCTTTTGTTGCTTTTACTGTCTTCCTGTGCCTTGAACTGTTGCCTCTTCAGTCATACCACTCAGCCTTGGAGCCAGCCGAGTACGGACTAAAACCTTCACAAACTGTGAGCTAAATAAAACTTTTTCCGTTTAATGGGTGTCAAATATTTTGTCTCAACAAGAAGAGAAAAGTAACTAAGACATACATATACCCACAACAAAGAAGTAGTAAATTATAAAGTAACATCAGACCCAGATAAAAAGTCCAGAACTTGGTACCTTATAAAACATATATTCCAAACTAATACATTTGAATCCACAACATGGTATAAACTCCAGTGATTTTTCCAGAATAAACCTAATAAATGAAAATACATATTTCCTTCTCCTGATTGCATTTAAATTTAATTATGTACTTGCAAATAATGCTTCAAAACTTGCCTTTTACAGGGAAAGGAATAGAGGTACTTCCTTTCTGCCAGCTGTGTTAAACTACTCCATGTATATCAATCAAAAAAAATTTGCTAACAGAATAGTGTCCATGAGGCGATGAGAAGTGCAGCATAAAATAAATATGTTATCATTTTAACATAGTAAAATAAGTTAAAACTTTTAGACAGGCATGGTGGTGCACACCTGTAATCCCAGCAGTTGGGAAGAGTGAGGTAAAAGGACTGCTACAAGTTTTAGGTCAGCCTGGGCTACACAGTGAGTTCAAGACCAGTTGGAACTACATAGTGAGACCCACTCTCAAAATAAATAAAAATAAATTAATTAAATAAAAATTTTTAAGCACTTAAAGAATAAAGCAATTTTTCTAAGCAACACTTTTTGATTAGTCACAATGAATTTTAATGTACTGAAATTAATTTATACAACATGGGACAAAACTGCAAAAAATACAAAAGACAATGGTACAAAGCTTACACACAGTCTACTGACAAATCATAGTCCAGGCTTTACCCCCATTACTTCTTTTTGGACTGACATTTAGGAGGCTGTGTTTTTTCCATTCCTGGCTTTATTATTCACTAGCTTTTATACGTTGGACTAGATACATGAAAATAGTATATTTGCTAAGTCAAGAAACCTTATAAATCCTTATAAGTTATAACTGAAGGTTACTGATAAGTGAATTATGCAACATTTACTGACAGCCTATCTTTATTATTACGTACCTTTTCCATAAAGTATCTCATTTAATTTTTATAATAACCAGTTAAGAAGGAATCATTTACTTTCACTTTACAGATGAATAAAACAACCAGAGGTATTAAGGAAAGTGCTGCTCAATGTCAAACTACTAAATTCACAATTTTGATACTGAGTCAAGTTGATGCCTCTGAATCCAGTGCTAAACCCATTACACTGAACTCCACTCAAATACAGGGTTACTGGATATTCCTCACAGTCCTAACTACTGCTACCATGATATGGCTTCTTTCACAGCAGTTAATCATTCTATGTGCAACACAGACTTTAATGTATAGTATTTGGAGTTTTGAACAAGTCCTGTGCACATTATTTGTTTTAAGTCTTACTGATCATTCAATAATCACTGGTAGAGATTTTTAAAAATGGACAGCTCTTTCACTCCTAAGATTTAGGTTCAGCAGATCCAGCCTGCAATGTGATGCACATCTCTGGCTAATATTCACTACAAAGGTTTGTACTTTTATTTTAAACTTATGCAATAACCTTGTAGTGGGACCTTTTCTGAATGTGATATAGGTGATTTCCTATCAATATCACATAAAATTATATTTTTTATATTCCAAAACCATATTTGGCTAAAAAGCAATCAAAATCTCAATATACAAACTCATGTGTTACCCAAAAAAGTGTAATAAATATATTACTTATTCAACAAATATTTATCACAGACTGTGCTAGGCACTGTCACACAAAGGGGACAGCCACCCATTGTGATATAAAACAATTTAATAATTAAATTAAAATCTAAAGATCAGGCTGCTTCACTGGTGCATATAATTCTGAAAATAAATGGAAGACAACAGCCAATTTTATACATGTCAAGTAGCAGAGGTTATAGTATGCTAACGACAGTAAGAAAAAAGGCAGGCTTAATAAAGCCTTTTTCCTCAGCCTATTTCTAAACCAACTATTATTCCAAATAGCCCTCTGTATGCTTAGTTTTTATTATCAACTAAAACACTTTTAGTGAAGACCACAATAGAAACCTGGTAAACCTGGTAAAACATTATGATGCTAAATTTTCCTCCTAAGTGACTCTTTAGGTGCAACTTTTAAGATAAATGGGAAAATGTTAAGATGTGCTTCTGCATATGTTGTATGACTTCCTCATTACAAATATGTTATTTCCTTTATGTTTACATTTCAAAGCTTTACGGGCAAAGCATTCTACTTGATTTTAAAAAACTGACAGCCTTTAGTAAAGACAAATAAACCTCTTTGGAACATCAATTGTAGAGGTTAACATTAAATTCTGCTTTTCAATTTCAGCTCACATATACACTAATCCTGCAAAAACGGGATTGTGGTTCCCTTTTAACCCCATCTACCCTTTCCTCGACTTTCTATTCACAAGAGTAGAAACACAGTCCAACTTTAGACAACAGGTCCTCCTAAGTGTAGGGTAAACATATTACCAGAACTCGTACTAGGCATCTGGGGTGTGCAAAGATGCATTCTGCCAAAATATTTTCTTAAAACTTTCTTTTATGCATCATGTGAGACACACACACCTTTAAAAATAACTAATAGTGTTTAAAAACATAAGATCACAAAGAAAAGTATTTTTCTTGTTAGGCTTGTCAAAAGAAGACAGTCTTAATATGCTGCAGATGTAACATTTCCATTTAAGGAGTAATTTAAAAACCAGCATAAATGTCTACAATTTGCAGATCTGCTAAGCTTGCAGACCCACAGGTAAAAATCCCTAATACTGGGGAAAGTGGATATCCATAAACAAAAGAATGAAGTTGGATACAATCAACTTCACATGGATTAAAGATCTTAACAATAAGACTCCTAGAAAAAAATGTAGTGAAAGAGCTTCATCATATTGGATTGGGCAGTGACTTCTTGGATGTAAGACCAAAGACACAGGTAACAAAAGCAAATAATGGATAAATAGGACTACATCAAGGTTTAAAACTTCTGCTCAGCAAAGAAAACAATCAACAAAATGAAAAAGTCTATAGAATGAGAACAGAATGAAAGAAAATATCTGCAAACCTAAGGGCAGATATTTTCTAGAATATATAAAAAGTAGATGACTAGGGCTGGGGATTTAGCTCAGTGGCATAAGCGCCTGGCTTGCAAGCGCGTGGTCGTGAGTTCGATCCCCAGTACGAAAAGAAAAAAAAAGTAGATGACTAATATTCTATTGCATGTATACACTGCATTTTCTTTATCCATTTTTCAGCAAAAACATGAAAATATGCTCAGTACTACCAATTATCAGGAAAATCCAAATGAGAACCACAGTTAAGATATTCCTTCACACTCATTAGGATAATCACTATTCAAAAGGAAAAATAAAGGGTTGGGGGTGTAGTTCAGAGCACCTGCCTAACATTTATAGGCTCTTGGGTTTGATCCCCCAGTGCCACCAAACCAAAACCAAAACACTGGAAAGAATGAAGAAAAACTAAAACCCTTGCATATTATTAGTGAAAAATGTAAAATAGTACAGTCACAATGGAAAACAGTACAAAAGTTTCTCAAAATACTAAAAAGTACAAAAGTTTCTCAAAATACTAAAAAATACAATTACTGCTGAGTCTGGTGGCACGTGCCAGAAATTCTAGCACTCAGAAGGCTGAAGTGGGAGGACTGGTGCAAGTTCAATACCAGCTTAGACTACACAGTGAGTTCAAGGCCAGCCTGAACTACACTGTGAGATCCTGTATCAAGAAGTGAAAGAAATAAAAATACAGTTATTATATTATTTACTAGTCCACTTTGTGGCACATTATCCAAAAGAACTGAAAAAAAGTTTTCCAAGAGATATGTGCCTGCTCATATTCACTATTGCGTTATTTATAATAATCATGAGGTGGCAGCATCTGTCCATCAACTGACGAATGGATAAAGAAAATGTAGTGTATACATGCAATGGAATATTATCCAGCCTTAACGAAAAAGGTAATGCTGCCATGTGTTAAAATATGGATGAACCTTCAGTAAAATATTACTGTCAAAAAAGATAAGGACTGCAAGATTACAGTTAAGAAGCACGCTGAAGTAGTCAAGCTGACAGAAACAGGAGAATGTGGTTACCTGGAGCTGAGGGCAGGGGAAAATGTGGAGTGGTTGGGCAGTTTGCTTTGCAAATGAAAAAGTTCTAGAGAACCATTATGCATATACAGTAGTTGACAACACTGTACTGCACTTCAGTTAGGGTAGAAGGCTTGGGTAGTTATATGATAGTTTTATGGTTAGGGTAGTAAATTTCTTTGTCATAGCTTTTTTACAATAAGTATTATCCAAAATGCTTAGGAGACCAGAAGTATTTACTATTTTGGAGTTTTCAGATTTTGAAAGATTTGCATAAACTTTACTGGTTGAGCATCTCTAATCTAAACAATATCTGAAACTTTTGGCCATCAGTTCACTCAAAAAGTTTTAAATTTCAGGGCATTTTGTATTTTGAATTTTAGGATTAAGAATGCGCAGTTTGTATATGGAATCTGAAACAGTACAATAAGTCTGGAAAGAGAGACAGACCCTTTGCTTCCTTGCTAGGGCTATAGATGAACTTTATTAACAATTCAGGGAATAGGCCACTCTTCAGTCTGGCACAGCACAAGGCACATTACATGCATCATCTCAATCTTCCAAAAGGCCCTAAATAAGTGCAAAAATAAATGGAAAGTGAGCAAACTGATAAGAACAAGTAGGAGGATGCTGAAGTAATTCTGGCGTAACATTACAACAGTGATAAAAATTACTGGTACCATGCCATGACTGGAATGATCTCTGAAGGTCTTCAACAATTTCTTGCGGCAGGCATGGTGGCACACATCTGCAATCCCAACAGTTGGTGGGGTGAGTTCAGTGCCAACTAGGGCTACATACTGTGTTCAAGACCAGCCTGAACTACACAGCAAGACCTGTCTCAAACCAAACCAAACCCAAACCAAACCAATTTCTTGACTACGTTCAATTTTGCTACCAAGAGGATGTGAGAGACAACTGGAGTGACTTCCCTTGAATACACAACAATTGCTACAACTTTGATTATGTGGAGACTTTCCTTACACTGATATGTACAGAGCTGGCTTCTCTCTTCAATTGGCTCTAAGCATTGCAAACAAGGCTAGCCAAGGTACTAGTATATAATCGCTAAAGCTGACAGTCTTCTGTTTCCTTGCATAGTGCTCTCTATAAAAGATATGAGCACAGTGGGATGATAGAGCCATCAGCTCTGGGAATGTCAACTGGATATGAGCCTCAAGGTAAAGAGGCTATGACTCCCCAGGGCCCAAAAGTTTACAAATCAGAAACTGAAGCAACAGCCTCCTAAAAGGATTCAGTTACTACCTTAATTGAATTATGCAAATTGATCTTCTGCATATCCTTATCTCTGCATTTTGCAGAGATGTTCCTCTCTCTAGCTGGCTAGTTAGGCTCAAGTTACTCACATAATTCCTACCACCCTCATTATCATTCACCCTCCAGCCACCCCCTTCTTCACAAGATAATAAATTTTGGGAGAGGCCTAGGATCAGGGCCTTTGTCCAGACATCCTCACAGAGATTGGATTTAGGACCCCTTGGCTGCCCTTAACTTGGAATATGTCTTGGTGTCTTTACTCTCGCTGTGGGTTGCATTGGAGGTGGTAGATTAGAATTAACTTGCTGGGATTCCAATAACGTCTCAGTAGGATTACAAATAAAATTTTTTGGATTGTGAGGAAAACTAGAAAAAGGATTACAATACTTGGATAACTGTACTCAATATTTAGGCTTACAGTAAGAGGAAAATTATATGTTTTGATTCTATTCAATTTCTTCTTTTCACAAAATAATAATATGATCATACAATCCAGCAACTGTGCTCCTTGGGATTTATCAAAATGAATTGAAACTTAAATGTCCAACACAAAAATCTGCACAAGGAAGTTTACAATGGCTTCGTTACTAATTACCAAAACTTAGAAGCAACTGATACTTTTTTTTTTTTGGTACAAGGGATCAAACTCATGACTTCGGGCTTGCCAGGCAGATGCTTATGCTGCTAAGCTATATCCCTGGCCCCCATATGTCTTTTAGTAGGGGAGCTGTTAAACTGTGTTACATCCACATAATAGAATATAGTTCAGAGCTAAAACAAGATGAACTATGAAGTCACTAAGAGAAATGCAAAAAGCTTAAATATGTATTACTCAGTGAAAAACAAAATAATCTGAAAAGGCTACATACTATGTAATTTAAACTACGACATTCTGTAAAAGACAAAACATCAGTGGTTTCCAACAGTTTAAGGGGGAGAGAGAAATGCATAAGGCAAAGAGTATTTTTAGGCCAGTGAAACTAATTTTTTTTTTTTTTTAAGACAGAGTCTCACTATGCAATTCAGGCTGGCCTTGAACTCATTCTGTAGCCAAGTTGGCCTCAAAATCACTGCGATCCTCCTGCCTCAGCCTCCTGAGTGCTGGGATTACTAGCATGTGCCACCACACCCAGCTCAACTGTTTGACATTTTAAAGGTGGGAGTATGTCGTTATATGTGTCAACCCTATAGAATGTATAACATAGAATGAAGCATCATGTAAATCTTGTCACCTATGGGTGACAGTGATGTCACTATTGGTTCAACAAATCTAAAAATGTACTACACTGGTGCACAATGATGTTGATTGTGAAGGTTGTATGTATGTAGCAGGGAAAGTACAGTAACTACTTTCAGATTAGTGTTTTGAATCTAAACTTTAAAAAAAGTCTATCCTTTTAAAAATGATAGCAGTATGTATTTTATAATAAAACCAGAGGAAGTTTTATGGTCATTTTTATTTCAATACTTGAAAAAAAATGCACATTACTTCAGGCAAACTTCTAGTGACTAAATTTTAATTTCTTTCTACTGGACATGGAAAGACCTAAATTCCAACTCAGCTGCCTACACAAAACACACACACACACACAATCATATATGCTTTCTGGAAGTAAAAGAAAAATGTGGAGATACACAGTAATTCCTGCATTGAAATAGTACACTACTTTGTAATTTTACTTGAACAAATACAGGTATTAATAAGCTCCACTGAATAAGCCTTTTTCTTTTTCATTTGTCTCCTATTCCTGAAACTGAAAGACACTAGTGTCAGTCAGTCATGTGTCATAGGAATTGCTGTGGCACTAGAATGGAACCCATTAGCTACCACAAGTTAAAAGGTTACGAGTAGTGCCGGGCATGGTGGTACAGGCTTGTGATCCTAGGATCTGGTAGGCTGAGGCAGGAGGACAGCCCCATATTCAAGGCCAGTCTGACCTACATAGTGAGACCCTGTCTCAAAAACCCAAAGAGGTTACAAATAATACCCTCAATGCCACTTTCTTATTCTTTTCAATGTGGAAACAACAAAGTATACTTTAAGATAAAATATTTTTGCAAGAACTGTTTCATAAATCTCACCTACAATATGCTTGAAAAGAAATGGAACCATCTGTGAGTCTATGTTTCTCAAAAGAGTCTTCTTAGCCGGGCTTGGTGGCACACGACTGCAATCCCAACACTCAGGAAGCTGAGGCAGGAGGATGGCTGCAAGTTTGCGACCAGCCTGGGCTCCAAAGTGAGCTCAAGACCAGCCTGAACTGCATAGGAAGACTCTGTCTCAAAAACACAATTTAAAAAAAGTCTTCTTTCAAAGCTGATGAGGCAGATCCATGATATCAATGTAACTTGTTAATACCATAAAAACATGAAAAGTAGGAGTTAATGTATCATCTCTTGTATGAATGAAATGAAACATCACTGGCAAGATGAAGTTCCCATTTTCTTATTCATTCTCTCTCCATTAATGCAAGATTTAAATGCCACTGTATCAAAATGATCAAGATTTCTAATCTTTATATTAATGTTTTAAATTACCATAAATGGTATTACCAGATGCCTAAAGATTTAAGTGTTCCAAGGCAATGAATTATTAGGAATGACTTATCCCAAACAGCTAGCAAACAAGAAAAGGGAAGAGGGCAGGAAAAGGAGTACTTAGGGTAAGAACAAGAAGTACAAGGGAAAGAGTGAAGAAAAAAGGAGTATGAATGAAAGTACCAAAAGAAAGTGATAGGAAAAAGATCTGGTAAGACACACAGCATTAAACTAGCATATTTTATTTCTGACAATATAATTCTCTATTTTTCAATACTGTGTTAAAGGCAGAAGAGATAGAGAAAAACTATAGTGAGATAGAGAAAAACTATAGTGAGATGAGTCCAGTTACTACTTTTTTTTATAAAGAGAAACAAAAGCATGTAAAGTGTAGAGATAATACAGAATTCCAAAAAAGAAAAAAAAACCAATAAGAAATCACTAGTTAATAAATTACATATTATCCTCTTAGAAATAGTTGTTCAAGTTACAAAATTAAAGCATACAAAGTAGACAGTCAAACAGTGAGAGTGTGAACAGCCCCGCACGCATGAATCTCTACGTGTATTTCTATCGTTTCTGTGTTAGAGGGAAAAACAAAACTTAGCAAGACAAAACAAAACAAATTCCTATAAAAACATGAAACCAAAAAGTTGTATAAAACCACAGTACAAGGTGATCTACAATGATTACTGTGTTGTTTCTTGTTATCTTCAATAGAATGTCTATATCATCAGGCATAATTGAATATAACAGTATAATTGAGTATAGCAGTAAATAACCAGTTACTACTTTGGACAATGTGGTTAGGAGACAGGTGTTTGAACAAAGCGCATGTACTAATGAATGATAGCTAACTCCAGACTATTTCTTTTCTTCTATTTACAAACCACAGGTTCTTTTATTATAATAAACTTTCAATCTAAAACAAACACACACAGATGCACCATAATGGGGGGAACACTTCTACCTTTTCCATTCTTAGACAAAAACATTAGGAGAAAAGCACCTTTTCTGTTAGAAAAGAATGTAGCTCTCCTGTACTATTTTAGGTTACCAACAATACCTGCTATGGACTGATGTTCTCTGTAAGCTCAAAGTTCCTATTCTGAAATCCTTAATCACCAGTATGATGATAGGAAAAGGAGCCTTGGGGAGGTGATTAGATCATGAGAATGAAGCCCTTGTAATTGGCATTACTGGTCCTACAAAGAGGCCCCAGAGGTTGCCTTGCCCCTGACACCATGTAAGGATACAGAGAAAACATACCGTTTACAAGGAATGGTCAAAAAATACAGTGAGCATTAAAAAAATTTTAACACGTTATTATGGTAAAAGACACACTGCTGCTACTCTTCCCTCAAAATAGTCCACCCACTTGACTTCAAACACACTTATCCCATCACTTTTGCCACTTTCTGAAGCAGTTCTTGGAAGTTTTCTTTCATATTTTCTTTCATATTTTAAAAGATGGCATCAAAATACTGTGAGTGCTGCTGCAGAGTGCCACCCATCGATGGAAGGGCAGGCTTGTGAAAACATCACTGCTGGGCACGTGGCACGTGTCTGCAATCTCAGAGTGCTGAGGACAGCCTGGACTGTGTAAGCCAGTTTGTACTATATAATGAGACCCTGTCTCAAAAAACCAAAAGCCAAAATCAGAAACCAAAAAGCAAAACCCAAAAAACATTACTGTGTATCTTCATTCACCTTATTCACTGGACCTGGTACCATGCAACTTCTAGTTCTTTCCCAAAGTCAAAATGACAATAAAAGGTGAACATTTCAAATGGACAGGACACCATGAGAACTGCAGCACAATTAAAGACTTCATGTAGCCTCCAGAACTCTAACAATTTCTGTTGTTTACAAGTTACCCAATATATAGCACATATTATTATAGCAGCCCAAGTGGTCTAAAATGGCAACTAAGTTTAAAACCACCTAAATGTTTGATTTTCTTAAAAATTCAGTGCTTATAAATTAACTTGAAAGAGCTCACCATTCTTTTTAGCCCCCAACACTAGAACCATCACAAATGTCAGCAAAACATCTTAATTCATTAAGAAAAAAGAACTGGACTTTCCACTTCACTAGTTTTAATTTGCTGTTTTCACTGAAAAAACACAAAACATAGATTTTGTTTGTTAATGTCTTTAGCTTTTATTTATACCCCACCCCATTCCAAAACAGATGGAAGGCAGCTAAGATGAAAGCATACAGTGTAAGACTTACAGAAAAGATGAAGAGGGAAGAAAAGAGAAAATAAGGGTCTGAGTAAGGGGACAAGGGGAGTTGGAAAGTTGGGAAATGAGGGTAAAGGAGTTGGGCATGGCTGGTGCATATCTGTAATGCCAGCACCCAGGAGGCTGAAGAAAGAGGATTTGCAAGTTCAAGGCCAGCCTAGGTAACAAAATAGGTTCAAGACTAACCTGAAATGCATAGAAAGAAAAAAAAGAGGATGAAGGGACCTAGAAGGTGTTTTTGTACCCAAAACATAAACTAAAGTAGTCCTTTACTAAGAAGGTTGTACCTTAGACTGGATTTTACAGTAGCAAAAAAAAAAAAAAAAAGAGAAAGGGGACAGGGAGGGGGGAGAAGGCGTAAGAACGCTTTTAAATTGAGACTTGTTTGTTTAAATGCCCAATTTTGTGAAACCAGATAAACACTCCATGGCTCAATAAATTCCAAAGAGATTCAAGAATTGAAAACAGATGAACCCAAGGCACAAGCTGGACAGAGATGCTGTCTATGCAACGCTAAGAAGTTGCTATACAAGTTGTTCTTGCCTAATAAATAATTTGTACATGCTTCCAGGAAGTGCCCCTCAAATAACAGGGTTGGGGAAAGGTTACTTTCAAGTCTTTTCAAGAATTACTTGTACCTGATTTAGAATTTGTGTCAACTACAAGCACATCTGTTCAGTAATGTGCGGCGCCCTTTTCTGTCCATGCCGCGTCCTAGTCCATCCACGCCTTGTGACAATCGCTTCTCCAGGAAAAGGACGCCACATGTGGGAATTGGGCACGGGGATCTTGGAATGTTTTGTACTGATAATTGTAATTTGTGTAGTTCACATGTGTATGTTTTTATGTAATGCTCAATCTGGAGTCGAGGGTGGAGACTCCAGGGGGGTTGCTGGAGGCCCTCTAGATAACCCCTTTGTGAGGACTGGTTGTGAAATTTTACCTTCTGTGAGTAGTATGAGAGAGTTTATACAGAGGCTTTAAATGGGAGAGCTCATGGAGGAGGATTTGCGGGGTTCCTGTGAGACAACTGCCCTGAGACACTGGACAGGCAGCCAA